>JAQBSW010000029.1:0-368521 GCA_029291075.1 Eudiplozoon nipponicum | reverse complement strand
AGGTCGAAACGCGTCAGTGCGTTGCGGCTGGCGGTAGTTTTGTTATGTTGTTCGACGACTGGTTAAATACAATGGGATTGGTGTTTACTTCAAGCTCGCAAACTTGATTTAAATAAATAAATAGGAGAAATGCAAGTTTTAATTGAAAAGAATTAAAATGTGAATTATCACTCTTGTATGTAAAACTGAAGAAAAATTGTCAAACTCAAGAGACATTTTGACCATATGCATGGAATCAAAATATTAATTCCTTTATCTATGATAAAAAGAAGTTTTAAGATAGTGTAATTGCAATACAGAGATATTGTAACAGAGCAATTGAAACGACAAATGGTTATTGGATGAAGTTAACAGAATTAACCAAGAAAAAGACGTTAGTAAGATTTGATTAGAAAATACATCAGGCGAAGCATGAAACTGAATTACAAAAACAAAGCCTTATGTTATGGAAATTACTAGCTATATTTAAATCAAGGTTGCGGCATTGGTATAAACACTAGTCCCAATATATACATGTATTTTTCAGTATATTCTAAGCATTGTATAATTTAATAAAGCGATTAATCCACTAGACCGGTTTCGTCATTAATGGGAACTCTACATGTACTATAAAAAAATTTCCGCGGACAGGGTTTGAACATGGGCTTGTCCGCATTTGAATCTGTTAATCTAACCACTGAGTCACCCTGGTGCACGCTGCATACAATTTTCAGGTTAAACTAACGAATATATTTTGGTTAGCCTTTCCTTAATTTGGAGCCTATATGGCATATTTTTAGAGCTAATGTTTCAAATAACAGCCCAATCTGTCATAGATGGAGAAAATTTTGCTAATGAACAACTACCCAGAGCGTTTCATTAATGTCATCATCAGACCACGGCAGATTCGTACTAGAGAGGATACCGTCAAACAGGTTTTCCTAAACTTACCATTTAGAGGCGACGTACCAGCCTCAATAATTGCACGGCGGCTGAATAGAATAACTAAGGACAACTTTCCCAGTGTTAAAGTTAATATGACATTTAGTACACAGAGAATCATGAGGTTGGATGCCAAAGATCAAATGCCAATTCTCTCCAAATCATTCATAGTCTACAAATTCTCATGTATGTGCGGTAGCACATATATCGGACGTACGAAGAAGCAATTGATAAGCAGAATCCAGCAACATTTGCCACAGAAATTGATTAACAAAGGCTTGCCACCGTCAGGAAAATCAGCTATTTCCGATCATATATTCGTAACGGGGCACCTGTTAATTCGACCAATTTCACAATTCTACATAAAGCAAAATCAGAAAAATTATTATTTATCTATGAAGCCCTTTACATAAAACAAAAAGCACCTGACCTTAATATTCAACATGATATTCTCATCGACTGGCCAAGAATAACAAAATTCAACAACAATCTACTAGTATCCAGCCAAGAACAAACAGGCCCTCGACTAGAATCAACAAACATACAATCGGATTGGCATACGATGACAGAAGTCTCCAAACAATGTGAGCGTTTAACACTGCAATCCACACTGGCGTTGTTACCTCGTGAAAACGACAACTTTGCGCAACGAGGTGAAACGATCAACTATACTGGGAAAAATAGCACTTGTATATGTAACAGTGAACAATGCGCACAAATGGTTAATTCTCAAGCTATCAAAACAATAATGGCCAGATCTCAGACATCACTTTGCAATACTGCGAGAATGACCTTTACATACAAACACACATACACACAAACACAAACGCATACACACTTTCAAACTAGCCAAAACAAGAAACAGAAGTAAAAACGAGTCAGATTTGTTACCACTAGCATAATCAATTGAAAACCCAAAATGTATAAATATGTATGATTTTATAAGAGATGATTAGTATTCACGAAATAAATGGTCTTTATCCACTTTGTTATTTGTGTTTTCCTAATTTTAATAATACTGTTAAATTAAAAAGGAATGGACATTATAAAGAATATATATAATCATATAGTCAATACAATTTCGCTTGTGGTAGTCTTGACTGCATAGAAATTGTGCAGCCGCATGCAATGCGGTTGTATCCTTGCTATTTAGTTTGCCGTCGTACTCTAATGATGATCATGTAAGGTCGAAACGCGTCTGTGCGTCTCACTGGTGCTAGTTTTTTTTATGTTGTTCGTTGATTGGTTAGATAAAATGGGATTGGCGTGGAAGCACACGAACACGATTTTAAGAATTGTTTCCACCACCGGAATGTCATATTAATACGCTAGGTGTGGAGCTTTCCAACCCAATGAAGCATTTTAATCCTTTACAATTATCAGGAATGTTCGAATTTCCAAAATAAAAATGTTACATAATTCATGTGGGTGAAAAAATGGGCCCATCTATTGTAAGAAGAGTGAAACGTAAAGCTACGTTCATTTATTGAAATATTAATAGTTTAGGTCTTGCAAGTCATGCCTTAGAGAAAGAACATTCAATTAAAAAGTGGACGGTGGTACACGCATATCAACATCTTGCCATAACAGACCAGCCAATTTGGGTTGGGAGTCCGTTGAATTGAAAGCGAGAAAAACTAAGGCCAATGGAATAGATACAGACAAATCACTATGCTCGACTTCGTTAACGGGAGTGAAAATTTGTAATTAGGGTAGTTTGCACGAATCAGACTCTTTATTATGTTCAGGTAAATAATTAAGATTGTTGGCAATGGATTAACAAAGAAATGAGTGGGGGGGGATATTTAATGAACTTTTTAACGATTAATAATTGCATTCATTTTTCTTTAAACTCTTCATGTATATGCCTCTTATAGAATGTAAAGTTTTTCGTTGAATCTTTACGTATCTAATATTTATTCTTTAAGAAATCAGTATTCTCATTCTTTTGGTAAATTCCGTACTAGAATTCATTACTGACTCTCGTTTATTTAAGTCTTATTTCAACTAAGCTTATTATTGTACTAACATCCAAGCATTTACCAAAGAATCAATGATTGAGATAGTCATGATGATAATTATTTTAAATCAACGATGCCACATTATCATTGACCTCAATCTTGTATATATATATATATATATATATATATATATATATATATATATATATATATATATATATAATATTTATATTATGCATTGTATAAGGTAGCAGATGTATTTTTTCCAGTATATATATATATATATATATATATATATATATATATATATATATATGGAATAGAGCTTATGTCAAGCTTAAAAAATTATTTAAAATAATTATTATCAGTTCCCTCACAATAAATAATGTAAATCCATTATTAAATACCAACTCTTCAGGTACCGTGCTACCTGTTCTGTTATTTAATATTTGTTTAGATAATTGGAAATGTAGTTCGGCACATAGACAACGTACTTTGTAGCTGAGGAAAATGCCAACAGAACTCAAAAGTTGTTTTATGCATGATAACTATGTTATTTCTGGGGCAATATGACACAGTGAATATAGCTAAAGTGTGCACTGCAAATGTATTCGTCTTTCAGCACTGTCCGTGGCAAATCTCCTTGAGGTACGGATGAAGTCTTTAAAATTCGACAACATATATTTCATTTAACGACAAGCTGCGTATATTTTTATATGATGACAAAACTTATTACGCAAACAACGGAATGCGAAAATATTCCGAATACATTTCCAGATTGTACAAAATTAAAATACTTCTCACATCGTATAAGAGAATAATACAATTTATTGACTAAATACGATATATTTTGTAAAACTTCAACTTGAATGAATAAAAACGAACAATTTGTTTACTCAAATAATAAATAGGTCAGCAAGATTGTAAGGAGCCGAAATGAAAATTACAACTTGGGCCCAGTTCTTGTGTTTAGCCTAAATTCTTTGTACATTCGGTCACTGCTCTTGTTTGATTAACTCACACTTTCTCTTGAGCGGAGGACTAATGTACTTGAACTCTTCATCGTAGCTCTCCAATTCCTTCGTAAATCTTCCATACTCCGCAAGCAGTTCAGATTTTAATTTAAAGGAATTTTCATTTTTGGGAAACTTTTCAGAAAGCGCAATTGTCTGTGCTTGACATGTATGGTTTTTGGATTTTTGCTTCTCTGAAGGATGGTCTCTATCGGGTCTCATTACTTCTGTTTCTATGTTCGCTGTTGTTACTTGCTCACTACGTTTAACATCAGAAATCAAAATTCTTTTAATTGTACACGCTTCGTTGTGGTTCGTTTCAAAATAATCTGTTTTGTCTCGACAATGAGTTGTGTTTATTGTTTCAGCGATAAATTTTATTTCCAGGATTAGTGGTGTCGATACCAATAAGACTAGTTAGGGCCTGCCGGTTGCGAGCCCGGAAATTGCTATGATTTTTCGCCAGTTAACTGAATACGCACATAAATGGTATCCTGGCCTCACATTACTTTGTTACAAGCTGGCTTAAGATCAAACACCACAAAATGGTTTTTCTTTGCGATACATAGGAAAATATTTAATTATATATATATATATATATATATATATATATATATATATATATATATATATATATATATATATATATATAATGGCAGCGTTGATTTTATGAAAATCGCCCAATGAAGACAAAACCGGAATAATTGTTAATTGAATTTACTATTTTTAATATGCTTAATTTATAAAGATAAAATAGTTAAAATTTTATATTTCTTTCATTCTGGCCATTCATTTTAAGTGGTACTATATGTATGTACTTGAAGTTTTATTATACATAGTAAGATTTAGCCCCTTAGATTAGATTATTTTACACGCTTAGAGGTATTCGAACATGGTTATCTGAGAAGCATAGCCCATTTAGGTTACCAACAGCGAATATCCAACACTAAATTCCGGACATATTTTTGGATCTGCCAAAATTGTTTCTGGTTAGAAAAACAAATAAGGCTCCATCGACTAGGTTGACTAGGTCACATTTCGCGTATGCCCGCAATTCTATTTCCCAGTAGAGCACTGTTCTCTCACCCAGCATCATATTGGCGTAAAATACAAGGTGGGCAGATTTCGACATGGCAGAAACAATTAAAGTCAACTACATATATATATATATATATATATATATATATATATATATATATATATATATATATATATATAAGTATCATGTACGTTTTCGGTACTATAATGTTGGTATCGGTCACTAACACAATAGCCATAGTGTTAGTATCCTTTACACACTCGATATATATATATATATATATATATATATATATATATATATATATATATATATATATATATAGAGTGAGTTAGCGTTGAAGTCGCATTGTCGAGACTTTATAGGTCAGATAACTCGCTACCCTATTAGTTAATGAGAACCACATAGCTGCAAAGACGGATTCAATCTTACTACACCTATTTGAATTTGATAAGCTGGTTTTCTCTTCCACATCTATTAAATTCATGCCAACAATATCTTGAACTAAATTGCCAGTCTCGAACTTAAGACTAGCTTTCATGCTAATTGAATTTAGATATATTTGATTACTTTATTAATATGCAAAGAACTGTGTACCTCTAACGCAACAATACACCCGAATCAATGAGATAAGACGCGTAAAACAGGATTATTAAATTACCTGTTCCTGAACGTTCCCAATATGCACGATTCAAAACACAAAGTAGTAGCATGTTTGTATTGTGAAGATAAAGATTTTTAAATACTAAAATGTAGAATATAATATCAAATGCAGTTACGAAATACCGAACTCAAATTACGCACAATTTAAAAGTATATATACTGCAAAGTATTTAAACAAAGAATATTCTAGAAATTAAACGAATAATTTGTTTTTTTAATAATATTCGTTTCAATCCGTCTCAGTTGTTTAAATTTAACAATAAATGTTACTTTAATTCTATCGAAGGAAATATCTTCCTCTACATGGTGTGGAATTAAACATTTATGTAATAAAATGAATATTTGTTGCATGTGGGTTACAACAATTAATTAAATAAAAGTTGAGATTATGATATGCACAACTGCCTCATTATATACATAGATTAGACAGTATTATCCAAGCAATTTATAGAGAGAAACAACTATTTGCGGATTTGTAACACCAAATGCACAGGTGTCGAAGTCTAGAAATAAAAAATACCCAGAGAAACACAGTTATCTATCGAAATAGGGCGATATCTTCAATGTCGTAGAGATACAACAATTTTCAGACTTCCAAATCTAGTACACATCATGAAAACATGTCAGATAAAATAGTTAAAGCACAGGTGTTAAACCCTATAAATTTATATTTTCAAATATAATTCAAGTACCAAACGTCAAAGCAGTTCGTGCAAATGACGCAAGGAGGGCTAAGGTGTTTGTATGGAAGCCAGCACGTCTACAAATGGAAGTGTAACGCATGTTTCAATGATTATAAAACATCATGCTCAAAATCCCGGGAAGACAAGATTCGCAGACCTGCAAAACTTAGTGCGCATAACGCACCATTCTGGAATCAAAGGCCAAGGCACGGGTACCGAAGCATACTCATACATTTTTCGATGCTAACGAATGTACCATTGGTCAAAATACATCGTGCTCAAAGATGATGAGATAAACAACTATTTGCAGACTTCTAACACTGCACATCATAAAACTCGGTTAGCTACACGTTTAATCACATCTAAAGTCAACGCAAAAACCGTAATCAACGTTGCCTTTACGTTGTAACAGCATATGCTCCTACCAATTGCAGCACAGACGAAAGCAAGGACCCTATTTGCTCCAAACAAGGCTCCTTACTATGTAGAGCATGAAGTTCAGATATAGTATTTATTATTTGTGACATGAATGCTGTAGTTTGGCGCTTAAATAACGCAGCGTTTCATTTTGGTGGAGGATACACATTAAGCTCGACGCGCAACGATAATGGTGAACGGCTTTTGGATAGCTGCGCGGAACATAGATTATATTTAAGTAGTACAAACTTCAGACGTAGTGTTAGACGTGCTACATGACGTCCTTCAGCAACCGGACAACGTTGGACTTAAATAGATCATGAAGCAATTAGTTACAGATGTCATGGTTGCATCCAGGATTGTCGTTATTTTTGGAACACTTATGTCGACTCGGACCACGCACTTATCCGTTGTAGATTTGCACTAAAATTTTCCGGGAAAATAATTAAGAATAAATCCAAAATAGATTTAGGCATACTCGAAAAACCGTCCTTCTGACAAAAATATGAAGTTATCTTAAAGCCAAAGCTAACTGGTCTTGATTGCGAAAATCCCAATTTACTTTGGTCAAAGATAAGTTTCACAACGCAGGTACTACTGTATGTGGGATTGCAGGTCTCCGGAGAAATAATCATTGTCTCTCTGAAAAATCTATGGATATACTCGAAAGAAGGCGCCAAATTCCACCCGGCTTGGCTCATAATAATACTCGTCACAATATAAGACGCCAATTTAAGCGCAGTCAAAAAGTTGATCTCGAATCCTTTCGGATTAGAAAGGCTAAAGAAATGGAAGAGGCGTTCGCGTCAGGTTGTAGTCGCTGCTTGTTCCAACTTATTCGCGCAACCGGTCCGAGAAAATTAAAATTTAGCGAAACTATAAATGATAGCAACAACCAGTAGGTAGGCTAAAAACTTCAAATATCAATTTTCTTTGGCAGCCGCATCAGTTCCGATCCTCGAAAGCATGCTTGTATCAACAGTGTGGAATCTAGTCTGGAAGAACCATCAGAGTTAGAAATACAGGATGCAATCCTAACTCTTAAATGTCGCAAAGCCACAGGCCCTGATGGTTTGCTTTCGGGTTTATTTAAGTATGGTGGCAATATAATTTCGGGTACCTTGAGCAAACCTTTACGTACTATATGGAAAGAGGAGACCGAAACGTTTGATTGGAATGAGTCGACCATCATTCCTGTCTTCAAACAAGCAATCATAATTCGTGAGATAACCATCGTGAAATAAGCTTGACTCCGGTCGTGTCTCGGTTATTTGCTTCAGTTATCCTACGTCGTCTTAGCGCTTCGGGTGAATCACACACTAAAGAAGAACAGGCCGGATTCCGCTCAGAACGATGTTGTATTGATAATAATTTTTCGTTAAAGCAAGTTCTTGAACGTAGAGATTTATATCACCGTCTCACAAAAGCCGTCTTTCTAGACTTCAATGGTGTTTTTGATTCGATGGATCGCAATGTGTTATTCCATGTTTTGTCGAAAAGTGGTGTACCAACAAAATTTGCTGATATCATACGCGCTCTCTATACAAATACTTCTGGTCGCGTTGAGGTGTACAATGAATTAAAGCAGAACTTTACAATCAGCAGTGGTGTTCGTCAAGGCTGTCCACTTTCTCCCTTTTTGTCTAATTGTGTAATCGATGTTATTATGAACAACACTCTTCCACACATTCAGGATGCAGGTGTTGAAGTTCTCTCAGGCGGTAAACTAGTCGATCTTGACTACGCAGACGGTATCGTACTGTTATTCAACAACCGAGATGCTTCTCAGGCCACCTTGAATAGATTAGCTGATGTTGTTCCGTCTCTCGGTATAAAATTCGCACAATCTAAATATGAGATAATTTTACGGGATCACCCACCACTTACTCAAACTCTGCGATTTTAAAGTGAAGATTTAGACATAATTGACAGGTTTACAAACTTTGGGAACTCTTAATAGCTCAGGCAATCTGTCTGACGAGTTAATAATGAAAATCGCAAAAGTTAAAGTAACTTTCGCGAACCTTCGCCATTTATGGTGATACGTGATTATTTTACTCTGCCTTAAAGGTCGTGTTTACAATGCGTCTGTATGCACAGTATTACTATACGCTAATGAAACTGGGCCACTTATAGTTGGTGAATTTAGACACTTACAGGCATTCGACCATCGTTGTTTGAGAAGCATAACACTGAATAACCAACGTTGACATGCGAAGACGTATTTTTGGATCTGCCAACAAGAGCTCCTCGATAGAAAAAAATAGTGACTAGGTTTTGAAAGTCTGCAAATTTTTGTATCTCTAAAACATTGAGCCTACGCCACACCTATATGTGTATATGTGTGGGCGTTTCTTTAATACTGAGAAACAATCAGTTACATATAATTAACTGAACGTGTATCATTCATCCAAGTAAAACTAAAGTACTGAATGTTAGTTGCTTATTGCACACGTCAGAACTACTTTTTACACTTATCTTCCTAAGTGGAGTATTTATGAGTGGCATCTAGATAAGGAGGGAGCAAGATGCTGTGAATATCCGAGCGCAAAATCTTTACAGTAAATAACTGAGTTATGGAAATTAAATTGAAATAAATATGCATTGTTTCGATTTGAGCAACCTTCACTTCCTACCATTAATAATTGCTGTATTCCAAATCGAACCTAGTGATTTTTCTACGGCTGTTTCATTAATTATGTCATTTCTAGATTTAATTAGAATGCATGTTCTAATTCACCTTGTCGATCTACTACGTCCAAAATTGATATGCGTTTGCAATTATCTCAATTGATACTCATTAACACCAAATATTTGTCGTAGGCTTCATAATTCAATCTCCCCAAGTTTTGCATAGGTTAGTCGCAAGCTTCTAATTGTCTTCGATTTTAAGATTTTCATTTCATAGGGTTGAAATGACTTGAAATTAAGAAAGACACTTGAGGAAATTGAAAATAAATCCTTTAACGAATTACAATTTATGGACGTCAAATAAACTGGAAATGATACAAAATTAGAACGAGATATTTATAGGAAGGATACTTTCTCAGGTATCCTACTTAATTTCAAGACAACAATTCTTTTTAATATTATTATAATCATTCTTTCCGTTGGCTATTTTAGATCTTATTTTATGGCTCTTGTTTTATTATAACTTTTTTTCCTAATGAAACATTTTGTCTTTATTTTAACTTTACTAACTTTTAATTGTTTACCGTGACAGTTTTTCGACCAGGTATTTTCAGTTTAATTCCTCATTCTTAACCCGGCTACCACTCGTAAATGCTTAATTTCGGAAATTAAGTATAAAAATAGATCTGACATGTGCAAAGACGAATTTAAATTGATTTATTTGGTTTCATTTGGATGAGTGATAAACGTGCGGTTAATTATATGTAACAGATTAATTTTCAGTTTTAAAGAAACGCGCGCAGACACTGGCATGGTATATGCTTATCTAGTGAATAGTTATACGTTGTAAGATCAATTTAATTCCACTTAGACGAGGGTACACGTAACACAAATGATTACTTCTCAATTCAAAACAGATGAAATCACATACACTAGTGAATCGTCTGTAGATTTTATTAGATTATTTTAATTTTATTTTGATGAGTGTACACACAGCCACACGTACATGACACACTTTTATCTACTGATTGATTATCTAGTTCTGATTGAGAGATTTATCAATAATTATAAATGAAACACTTTAAACTAAATTATCGATTTGATGTAATGATTGTCAAATTTCGGATTTGACCGCATTTTGCTTGTGCGGGAAAATTGGTAGCACTCATAGGTCGGTAAAATCTTGAACTTCCTTCATATTCAGATGATGTAATTTTTGGCCTCAATTGATGGGTTCTCACTTGTCCCTTCTTCTTTAAGCCTTCACTTAGCTGATTGTCTGAAAATGACGTTGGATCAAGATTTACCATTGTTCTTTGACCAAATTTTCGAGACTTCATTTCCAGTCTCATCTTCAGGGTTGACACAATACGCACAGGAGTAAAACACAACTTGTGACAAATGTGGTATTCTCATTCAAGACAGATATATTTATATCTATTTTAATTCTAAAAGTACTTTTAATTGTCTTCCTAATATCCGGTCTTCATACCTAGTCTCTAATACTCAAATGTATACAAAGACTTATCCCTGTCCCCCTCTGCGCACACAACTACTTATAAACATGTGTATTTTACTAAAGTGACATTTATTGAATAACTATAAGCACACTTAATGTATTAACAAACACGCCTATCACTGATATCTATATTTTAATTTCTGTTCCGGACGCATAGAAAGATCAACAAATTTTGAATTCAATGTTGCAGTAATCCTCACATGCCCCCCAGTTCACCTAATTCCAACCAGCTTGCAATCGGTTATAGACAGAGAGATTAAAAAACTATTGAGAGTCTATAGAGTATTATTCTATCGTTTTGACAAGACCGAATACGGAGTTTACACTAACCAAATCGTCTCTCAGCCAAATACACATTAATACTCATATCCTATATAAATTAGTTTCTCAATTAAAATATCTGTATCGTATATACCTATATAATAAATTTTATATTTAGTTACTTATTCATAATTACATATATACTCACTTCATATATAATAAGAAAAAAGAAAAAACATCCATGTAATTCCATAGGCTATATATAATGTATATATAGATAAGCATATAAGCAACCATGTGGGTTATTCCCACATCTTTTATAAATATCTTTATATACTTCATATATATACCTATCTATATATATATACCTACGTGTATACACTATATATATAAACGAATATATATATATATATATATATAAACAGCAATCTTTTATATTTAAATTTTATTTTTACTTATTTATATTTAAATATACACACACCCACATCTTATAAAATATCCATTTATACATACGTCCACACGCTATCTCAGTATATATAGATAAGCATATAAGCAACCATGTGGGTTCATCCCACATCTTTTATAAATATCTATATATCCATGATATATATATATATATATATACGTGTATATACCATATATATAATATGAATCTCATACAAGCAACACTGTGAGTCCCGCAACGGATAAATTATATCAGTCAAAATACTTTTTATATATCTCTTTTATTGTCTATCTATATACCCCTAGATATATGTATATATATATATATATGTAGATATATGTATCTATAGGCAATTGAAATGGGTTCTTTTAAAATTCAACCACTTACAATTTCTCCTTGCGTGTATAGTATATATACTAATTTTAATTACAATTTATATGTATATATAAATATCAAAGTGTATATATATTCCCGTCTACACCTCATATATATATATATATATTTATATATACATAATGCCTATCTCAATTCACATAAGCAACCATGTGAGCTTTTCTCACCTTATATATAAAATCTAAATATTCTTCTACATATATATTGTTAATATCTAAATAATCATTTAAGCAACCATGTGAGTTCACCCCACATCTTATATGAATATTTAGAATCATCCATATATATGTATTTGCGAAATATATATATATATATATACCCATATTTGTTAAATATCTTTAGATAAACATATAAGCAACAACGTGAAATTCTCTCACATCTTATGTAAATTGAAATGTTCACCATATATATACATATATAACTATAGCCATATTACCGCTCTCTAACTCCATCTTATTCGTTCTGTTTTTTCCCTTTCATAGTCGCGGTCTCTTATTTAGATTTATTGATAGCTCTGATTCCTCTAATCTACGTTTCTTTCCATTCGAGAAGGCTTCATTAAATATTGGGCCTAATGATTTTTCTACACATGTCATATTCATGACGTTCATTCCTTATTTTATTTCAATTGATTCTCTAATCAACCTGGTTAATCTATTTCGGTTACATAGTGCAATCCGTTTACAGCCGTCCCAGTTTATCTGATGACCTGTCTCCATTGAGTGCCTGGCTAGATCTGATCTATGACTATGTCTGTATTTGCATGCAGTCTTATGTTCACCTCTACGTACCTTTATTGGACGCATGGTTTCACCTATATACCTAAGATTGCAATCTTTACAAGGTATCTCATAAACCCCTGATGTGTTGAGAGGTTCTATTTTTTCTTTCTGATTCGGTAACTTATTGCCTATTGTAACTGGTTGTCTTAACACTGTTCTTATGTTGTATTTTGTTGCTAAAAACCTAATCTTTCTACTTAATTTGGAGTCTGGTAGAACCAGAGTTCTGTGCTTATCTTCATTATGATTATCTAAATCTCCTGCCCGTTTCTCCTGGGTTATTCTTCTATTAAATCGCAATAATGTCTCCTTTATGATTTTCTCAGTTAATTTTTTTGGATAACCATTTATCCTGAATATGTCTTTCAATTTCATCAGTTCTTTATCCCTATATTTTAAATCCACTATTTTAAGACTTCTTATTATCATAGATTTTAGAATGCCTATTTTCATCCCAAACGGGTGATTAGAGCAATAATTCAGGAGGATACCAGAATAAGTATCCTTCCTGTAAATATCTTTCTCTAATGTCTGACCCATTCGATTTAGTTTTACATCTAGAAACGATAATTCTTCTTTGTTTTCTTTTTCCAATGTGAATTTTACCTCTCCCAGTTGATTAGCTAAATACAGAAAATTCTCCAACTCATTGTCCCCGTGATTCCAAATTAGGAAGATGTCATCTAGGAATCTTAAATATAAGCTTGGTTTGAGAGGAGATCTAAGTAGGAGATTTTTTTCTAAATAATGCATATAAATATTAGCGACTGGGACTGATAATGGTTGTCCCATAGGAACACCTTTAACTTGAAGGTAGAATTCATTTCTAAATATAAAGTATGTAGAGGACATACAAATTTTTAACATTTCCATAATACTACTTAACATCATTTTACTCCCTTCTAGTATTTCAGGGTATTCCGTTAGGCAACGTTGGACACACTCTAATGCAACCTGTACCGGAATGTTTGTATACATAGATACCACATCCAGGCTTGCCAGTTTATCATTCTCTAATAATTTATATTTACTAATAATATCAGTAAAGTGATAAGTATTCTTTAATGTATAATCTAGAAAATAGGTGTATTTTCTTATTCTATGGCACAGAAATTTGGACATCTTATAAGTTGGAGAATTCTGGACATTGACAATTAACCTAAGTGGATTATCTTGTTTATGAATTTTAACTAGACCATACACTCTGGGAGAGAGTGAATCTCTTTGTATTAATGATTTACCAAGTACTGAATCCAATTCCCCAGATCCAATCATTTGATTAATTAAAGCTTTAACCTCACCTTGTAATTTGTCCGTTGGGTCCTTATTTATTTTATGGTAAACTTCTTTATTATTTAATTGTACGTACATCTTATCCTCATAATCCCTCTGGTTTATTAGCACTGTTGCTCCACCTTTATCTGCTTTAAGGCATATTACCTTATTAGATAACAACTCCGATCTCAATCTTTTCAAGTCATAATTCTGTTTACATTTATCCTCCCTATGTTCTAACACTAATTTTGCAACATCTAATTCAAATTTAGTTTTATCTTTTCCTGGGAGGAATTGTGCGATTTTAACTGTCTCGGTAATAATTTCATTCTTAGGTGTGTATTCTATAGGAACAGCCGTGTTCAGTCCCAGGTTAAGTATTCTCTTTTCATTATCTTTGAGATCCATAGTTGATAAGTTTATTACCCGTTTCGACACAAAATAATCGTTTGGAATATTTCTTCCAGGCCTATAGATTCCCAGGTTTTCTAGTTTCTTATCATGTCTCTTTTTAACCTTTTGAATTTCTTTATTCCTAGCCTTATCAGTGAAATCCTCTATACATTTAAGATCCATTGAATGTAATATCAAGAGCAACCTTGATCTTATTTTAGTTTTTTCTCTAATTAGTTCATATTTTCTTGGGTAAAACAACTGTCACATAAGATTTGTTTTTCTCACGGGGAGATACATTATGTTAATAGTGAATAATTGAAGATTTACGCAAATTTATGAACGTACATTTGTCAGTAAAATCTATTTGTTGTGTAGTGTTGAAAGGGAAGTTCATTCAGTAGACCGGTTTCGTCCTTATTGTGAACTCTTCACATACTGTCCAGAATTTGCCCTAGACAGAACGTGAAGTGTTCTTAATAAGTATGAAACCAGTATATTGGATGAATTGCCTTTTTCACACTATACAATTCTTCGTTTATACTGACTAATGTATGTATATAATGAGTCAGGTGTTTATATCAAAATCACAACCTTGATTAAAAGTAATTGTCATCACCGCTCGCGCGATCAATGTTAATTTAATTATAAACATTTAATTCATTTGTATTTACGGAAGTTGCCATTTGTTAGTGGAGAGTAGGATGACTGGAAAAATGGGCTGAATTGCTTTCTGATTACTTATCAAGCAATCTTTTTTTAATATTCCTAGTTTTCATTAAATAATGTATACCAGTTTGGTTTTCATTTTTTAAATAGTTGCGCAACAGTTAATACGTTATCGCACATACACTAGGTCTCCACAACAAACAGTATATAAATAAGGTTCCGTTCATGCTGCCTTTGGTTTATCCTTCTGGTCACAACTGAACTAATTTGTTACTAGGTTCGCAAAACCTAATACATACTTGCATATATATTAGCTCTTCGCAACAAACAGTATTTAACTATAAATAATGTTGTTGCTTTTGCATCTGCTTCTATTTCATCTGGTTGAAAGTCTGCTTTCACGTTTGACTAAGTTCTTTATGCAGTTAGAAGTTTTTGTGTGAATATTTTTCTGTCCTAACTTTTTGATAGATTCTCATGTTTACCGCTTTTGGACCTTATCAAATTTTATTTCTTAAACTGAAATAACACGATAGATTTAGTAATCGGCTCATATCCAAGAAGGACGATTAAGTTATTTTAAACCTCGGATTTTTTCTTATTCCGGTCGCTATCCTGTGTAGAATTCCGCATGTATTTGCATGTATTTGTTTAATGTTATGTGAATATTAAAAGAAAATTACCAATACTAGCGCCAATTGCTCTTTTCGCAGATGCAACTTCACACATACGATCAATGTCGATATAAATTTCAAAATCGTGTATCGAGTAAATCGAATCGATTGGCAGATGATGATTCATTGTTAAATAATGCTTCATTACAATTTAAGAGGCTCATTATGCTAGCAGGGAAGTTTTGTTAGAACCCCATGTAACTGACGTCCGGCAACCACCTTAATAGCCAGGGTCCCGCTCGGTTTGTCTTTGATCTCATCGATGAATCCAGATTTCTCACTTGCTTTTATCTCAGCAAGCTTGAAGTCAGAACAATAAAAATATTTACATTTTTGATAAGATCATCGATAAATTTAAATTATTGTATTTAAATTTAAATTAATTTCTTTAAATTCTTACATTTGTCCATAGCACAATTTTGGATAACATGTGAAGGACGAAATGAGTCTACTGGGTGAATTGCTTTTCTACACTATACAACGCGTAGTTTATAATGATAAACGTATATATATATCAACAAGAAATCGTATGAGCTCTTTAAAATTGGAAACAAATATTTGATATATGGAAGCATTATTAAAATGAAATTACACACGGATGTAATAAATACAATGCCGCAAAGATGTACCCGTTTATTGCGTAGCTCAGATAGAAAACGCCTTGTTGAAAGGACTGGTTTAGACTGCTTCCTGGTAAACGAGTCTTCTGTACAATCACTGGCCAAGTTAGGCCTGCTTAGCTCGACCCTTTCAGAAATAATAGCCTCTTCGGCTCGGCGTATACTCTGAATGTGATTACGCTGGTCTATATTGGCAGACGCTTCACAACGTTTCGTCTGACTACGATAACTTTTCTCAGCTACGGATTCTCCGTCCAATACACGTTGAATGCGCAATATCGCCTCCTTATCACCATTTATTAATAAATTGGCCTTGCATTTGGCAAATTTAATTGTCATTATCTAAATACAACTTTTTCACAAAAATATATGTAACAGATTTAGGCATTCAATAATAATCATATTAAGTTTAACTGTGACAAGCTTAGTTAGTTTAAATTAGATTAAAAACACATTTGTAGAAGTGGTAAGTTGGAATTCAGTTTATCTAGTAATTCAGAGGATGACTTGAACTAAGCTATTTTGTGCATAAGATTATACGTTCCGTTCATGCTGCCTTTGGTTTATCCTTCTGGTAACAACTGAACTAATTTGTTACTAGGTTCGCAATACCTAATACATACTATGTTGTGAATGTTTTTTTTCAGAAATCAAGAAACTTTAAAAGAAATCACAGTTGAATCGTAGATAATTAAACTGATTAATAATAAATTACAATGATGATGGTGGAAGATCTGCAAGCTCTCTGTTTGTTGTGTTCAATAAAGAAAATGCAATTAAGAAAACGAACAGATTAAGATGGATCTTTGTGGCATAACAAGCAGGTTGACAGATGTATTCGGAAAGCATAGGTGCAGTAAGAGAATAGGCCAGAAAGAAACGACAGATATTCAACGGAATGTTGGAACTAAAGCTCAATTCACATTATTCCAGACTTGACAAAGCGAGCAAGAATCTCAGGAAAAGGAGCAAATCAGCGAAATTTTTGTTTAAAAATAAATCGCGGTTTATTATGTATTGCTATCTTAATCTATTATACTGCATGTCTATTATAGTCTAAACAACGATAAAACATTTTTTAAATAACAAATCAATTCAAATTGCTCAATTCGTAGCAAAATTATGTCTTCTAATTTCAAAATTTTAATGTTACATTGGCAAGGCATAAAGTTTATTTAATTTAAAATGCAGAGCAGCAATATATAAGAAATTATTTTTTGTATTACATTGAATAAAAGTTAGAAATTTACTATTATATTAACAATATGTCTACGTAATGATAAAACGTAAAGTTGAACACAGATATTTCTTTTAAACAATGTATCCACTAGAGAAAGTAACGTCTGTTTGCAACAGTATTTTGCACAAAGTGAAAGATTTATTTAGTACGTTAACTTAGACATGCTTAATCACGACTCAGCAGAAAAAATACCGAGGTCTCTTAGCAGCGCGAATTTTTTGCAGTAAAATTGGGCTCCCAAGAAAGTGAAAAATATCCGATATCAAAAAATCATTATATTTTTAATATCGGTCATTTTTAACTTTTTTCCGAGCGAAATTTTACTGCAAAAAATTTGCTTTGCGTAGAGACCTCAGTATTCTTTTTTGAGTCATAAAGATGAAGCATTTTTAAGTTAACGTACTAAAAGGAATTCATTCATTTTTGTGCAAAATACTGTCGTCAACAGACGTTCATTTCTCTAGTGGATAAATTGATATACTTCTTGTTATTCATTTAAATATGAAAATTTTAAATTCAATATCACACCTCCATGTTGCGTAGTGTCTCATCTTTAATGAGAGATTGACGGTGGTTAGCTGAAATTTTATGTGTAAAAGTATGCTTGGTTTATAATGGCTAATCTATGTATTAAATGGGTCAGGTGCGCATACCAATATCGCAAAATTAATTCAATTAATTTTTATAACTGCCTGCGCAAATTTTAATCATTTTTTACATAAGTGTTTAATTAAAAAATATGTGCCCAGGTGGCGTGTTGTATGATCTACAATGATATTCTTCTGGTCATTTTTCGGATCATAATGTCTATCAGTATGCCATATAGGTTATATATCATCATCATCATCATGTCCAGCCACACAAAAGTCAAGTGACTAATGTTTCACTGCTATATAACCATAAGGAGTGAAAAAAAGTATATAAGTGAATTTAGACAAATTATTATTGAGATTTACGAGAGAGAGAGAGAGAGAGGGGGGGGATAGAGAGAGAATGAATACCTTGCAAGCTCTCTGTTTGTTGTGTTCAATAAAGAAAATGCAATTAAGAAAACGAACAGATTAAGATGGATCTTTGTGGCATAACAAGCAGGTTGACAGATGTATTCGGAAAGCATAGGTGCAGTAAGAGAATAGGCCAGAAAGAAACGACAGATAGTCAACGGAATGTCGGAACTAAAGCTCAATTCACATTATTCCAGACTTGACAAAGCGAGCAAGACTCTCAGGAAAAGGAGCAAATCAGCGAAATTTTTGTTTAAAAATAAATCGCGGTTTATTATGTATTGCTATCTTAATCTATTATACTGCATGTCTATTATAGTCTAAACAACGATAAAACATTTTTTTAAATAACAAATCAATTCAAAGTGCTCAATTCGTAGCAAAATTATGTCTTCTAATTTCAAAATTTTAATGTTACATTGGCAAGGCATAAAGTTTATTTAATTTAAAATGCAGAGCAGCAATATATAAGAAATTATTTTTTGTATTACATTGAATAAAAGTTAGAAATTTACTATTATATTAACAATATGTCTACGTAATGATAAAACGTAAAGTTGAACACAGATATTTCTTTTAAACAATGTATCCACTAGAGAAAGTAACGTCTGTTTGCAACAGTATTTTGCACAAAGTGAAAGATTTATTTAGTACGTTAACTTAGACATGCTTAATCACGACTCAGCAGAAAAAATACCGAGGTCTCTTAGCAGCGCGAATTTTTTGCAGTAAAATTGGGCTCCCAAGAAAGTGAAAAATATCCGATATCAAAAAATCATTATATTTTTAATATCGGTCATTTTTAACTTTTTTCCGAGCGAAATTTTACTGCAAAAAATTTGCTTTGCGAAGAGACCTCAGTATTTTTTTTTGAGTCATAAAGATGACGCATTTTTAAGTTAACGTACTAAAAGGAATTCATTCATTTTTGTGCAAAACACTGTCGTCAACAGACATTCATTTCTCTAGTGGATAAATTGATATACTTCTTGTTATTCATTTGAATATGAAAATTTTAAATTCCATATCACACCTCCATGTTGCGTAGTGTCTAATCTTTAATGAGAGATTGACGGTGGTTAGCTGAAATTTTAGGTGTAAAAGTATGCTTGGTTTATAATGGCTAATCTATGTATTAAATGGGTCAGGTGCGCATACCAATATCGCAACATTAATTCAATTAATTTTTATAACTGCCTGCGCAAATTTTAATCATTTTTTACATAAGTGTTTAATTTAAAAAATATGTGCCCAGGTGGCGTGTTGTATGATCTACAATGATATTCTTCTGGTCATTTTTCGGATCATAATGTCTATCAGTATGCCATATAGGTTATATATCATCATAATCATCATGTCCAGCCACACAAAAGTCAAGTGAATAATGTTTCACTGCCATATAACCATAAGGAGTGAAAAAAAGTATATAAGTGAATTTAGACAAATTATTATTGAGATTTACGAGAGAGAGAGAGAGGGGATAGAGAGAGAATGAATACCTTGCTACTATGAGTAAATTTATCAGGATAACTCACAGAAATGAGGCAAACTAAACCTCGCTACAAAACCATTATGGCCAAGTTAGCATTCGGGCAAGGCGACATCAGCAATACAGCTTCCTTGCGGATTTCACTGTATCACGTGATTAACAAACCAAACCTCGCAGCTAACTTTGCTCTACTACGAAAAGAAAGTTACGATGATGATTCTACTAGACATCTGCAACAAGATCGCCACTGAGCTCGATTCGATGCCATATCGCTAAGGTTTTCTAACCAAGAACTGTAATGCGCACGAGGACCCCATCCCGTCAGACGAGTGGGTCCTATACTACCCAATTTGGATGTAAGTGACTTTAATTGTTTCTGCCATGTCAAAATCTGCCCACCTTGTTTCTTACGCCAATTTGGTGCTGGATGAGAGAACAGAGCTCTATTGGGCAATCGAAATGGGGGCATACGAAAAACGTGACCGAGCCCACGAAGTTGATGGAGCCTTATTTGTTTTTCTAACGACGAGCACTTATTGCCAGATCCAAAAATACGTCTACGGATGTCAACGTTAGTTATTCGTTGTTGGTAACCAACATGTGCTATACTTCTCAAATAACGATGATCGAATGCCTGTAAGCGTCTCGAATTATCAACTCTAACAGGTCAAATTTCACTAGCGTATAGTTAGACTGCGCGTACAGATGCATTGTAAACACGACCTATAAGGCAAAGTGAAATATTCGCGTTTCTCAATAAGTGACGAAGGTTCGAGATGGCTACTATAGCTTTCGCGATTCGTATTCTCACCTCGTCCGACATATTGTCTAAGTTAATGATAGAGCTCCCAAGATATGTAAACCTGTCGACTATGTCTAGATCTTCATTCTGCAGTGGCAACGTTGGAGTGAGTGGTGGGTGATCCTGTAAGAGTATCTTACATTTAGATGGTGCGAATTTCATACCAACGTCTGTTAATCTATTCAAGGTGGCCTGGGCAGCTGCCTGATTGTCGAATAATAGTACGATACCGTCCGCATAGTCAAGATCGACTAGTTTATCGCCCGAGAGAACTTCAACTCCAGTATCCTGAATGTGTGGGAGAGTGTTGTTCCTAATAGCATCGATTACAAAATTAAACAAAAATGGGGAAAGCGGACAACCTTAACGATCACCACTGCTGGTTGTAAAGTTATGCGTTAATTCGTTCTAGATCTTAACGCGACCAGAAGTATTTCTTTAGAGAGCTTGTATAATATTAACAAATTTTGTGGGCACACCGCTTTTCGACAAGATATGGAATAAAACATTGCGATCCACCGAATCAAATGCACCCTTGAAGTCTAGAAAGATGACTATTGTGGGACGGTGATATAAATGTCTCTGTTCGAGAATTTGCCTTAAAGTAAAAATATTACCTATACAACCTCGTCCTACGCGGTAACCGGCCTGTTCTCTTGTATGTGATTCACGTGAAGCGCTAAGACGACGTAGGATAAGCGAAGCAAATAACCTTGATACCACCGGAGTCAAACTTTTACCACGATGGTTATCGCACGAATTACGATTTCCTTTTTTGAAGATGGGAATGATGGTCCACTCATTCCAGTCAAATGGTACGGTTTCCTCATTCAATATAGTATGAAAAAGTTTGGTCAACGCTCCATAAATTATATCGCCACTATCCTTAAACAATTCCGTAAGTAAATCATCGGGGCCTGCGGCTTTGCGGCGCTTAAGAGATAGGATTGCATCGCGTACTTCTAACTCGGATGGTTCTTCGGGACTAACATTCCACACTGTTGATGCAGACATGCTTTGGGGAATCGGAACTGACGCGGTTGGCCAAGAAAATTGATCTCTAATGTGTTCAGCTTACCTGTCAAGACGACTTATTTTATCGATTATTAATTCGTTGTTACTATCATTTATAGTTTCGCTAACTTTTAACTTTCTCGGACCTGTTGCGCGGATAGCTTGGAACAAACAGTGACTATAACCATGACAAGTACAACTTACAATAATTACATACTGCATCGGCCGTCGCGCAGTATAGAAGGGGTCGCCTTCTCTGCTGAGCCGTGCAGGGGGATAAGCAAAAACAGGCAACTGTATCTCCGATTCTGCCTCCTTTCCTTCCCATTCCTCTTCTCAATCTAACAATAACACTATTTTAGATACTATAAATATGGTTGGTTTAGATCATAACACTGAGCCCAATACTAGGTTGCCAAATATCGAAAATTGTTCTAGTAGACGATCATTCATTAAACCTAAGTTAGGTTTTAGCGTAGGCGCATTTAATGTGTGGACATTAAAACAACTTGGACAGCAAGAATCTCTTGCTCGTACGTTGGATAAATTAGAAATCGACATATGTTGCGTATCTGAAACCAGAATACAGGATCCTACGTGTATTTCAGAACTAGTTGCACCATCCCTATCTACGCGTTACTGGCTTCGAACATCTCGTTCCACAGAGTCCTCTCAAGCCGGTAAATGGGGCGTTGGTATTGCCCTTAGCGCGCGAGCTGAAGCTTGCTTAATTGAATGGATCCCTTTAAATAGTCGATTGTGTGCGGCACGTTTAAATAAATCTAAAATCAAAGCAAAACCCGTTATCATCGTTGCCTCTTCGTTGTATCTGCATATGCTCCTACCGATTGCAGCACAGAAGAAAGCAAGGACGCTTTTTACTCCGAATTAAGCTCCTTACTAAGTAAAGCACGAAGTTCGGATATAGTCCTGGTTTTGGGTGACATGAATGCCCAAGTTGGTCGCTTAAGCAACACAGAATTTCATTTAGGTGGAAGATACACTCTAAGCTCGACTCGCAATGATAATGGTAAACGGCTTTTGGATAGCTGCGCTGAACATAGACTATATTTAAGTAGTACAAATTTCAGACGTAGTGTTAGACGTTGTGCTACATGGCGTCCTCCAGAACCCGGTCAACGGTGGACTCAAATTGATCATGTAGCAATTAGTTATAGATGGCGTGGTTGCATCCAGGATTGTCGTTCTTTTTGGAACACTTATGTCGACAATCCGAATATACTTTGGTCCAAGATAAGTTCTACTATGCGCAATGCAGGTACTACTGTATTTGGCATTGCAGGCCCCCGTAGAAATAATCACTGGCTCCCTGTAAAGTCTATGGAGATAATCGAAATAAGGCGCCAAATTCCTCTTGGCTCGACTCATGATAATACCCGTCGCAATATAGGGCGCCAACTTAAGCGCAGTCTAAAAGACGATCTCGAAAACTTTTGGAACAGAAAGGCTGAAGAAATGGAAGAAGCTTTCTTGTTAGGTTATATATATATATATATATATATATATATATATATATATATATAGAGAGAGAGAGAGAGAAAAGTCTGAACAAGAAAATAAGTTAACATGTAAGCGCAGATCAGTACCAGAGGGCGCAGGGTAGCTCGGTGTTTAGAGTAACAGATTGCAAAGCAGTCGTGCACGGGTTCGATCATTGTGCTTCTATTATTTTGGGTTTTAGGCGATGATTTCCCAATAAGTACTAAACCGGTCTACTGGATGAATTACCTTTTCTACATATTACTATGATTAGTTTAGGTCCAAAAGTATGTTATTGTGGCTCTACCTAAAGGAAATGCTAACTGAGAAACATAATTTGGTGTATAATTGTTAGTTCTGTGCAATATGCGACATGTTGGCTCAGTGGTTAGAGCAACAGTTTCGAAAGCAGACGTTGAAATTTTCGAGCTCTCCGCAAAAAATTTGTGCAGTACCTGATGAGTAATAAATAAGGACGAAACGGATCTACTGGATGAATTTCCTTTTATACGTTACACTATGCTTGGATTATACTGACTAATCTATGTATTAAATGGGACAGGTGTGCAAATGAATAAAACAATCTTAATTTAATTAATAGTTATCACCGCCCGCGCAATAATTAATCATTTTATTTCATAAAAGTTTAATTTAAAATTTTTTCTCCAGGTGGCTTGCTGTTTTATCTACAATGATATACTTCTGGTCGTTTCTCGGACCATTATGTCTATCAGTATGCCATTTAGGTTTTATAAAAAGGAAAATTTAACAAGAATATAGGTTGATATATAAGCTCAGATGAGTGGAATAAAAGTGTAGTGTAGTTCCGTGGTTAGAACATCTAATTGCAAAGCCGTCGTGCAAGGGTTCGAAGCTTGTTGTTCGGTTATTTTTGTTTTACACGATGATTTCCCAATAAGTACTAAACCGGTCTACAGGATGAATTACCTTTTCTATATATTACAATGCTTAATTTAATTAATTGTTATTATAGCCTGCGCAATTATTAATCATTTTATTGAATAAATGTTTAATTTAAAAATATGTCCCCAGGTGGCGTGTTGTCTAATCTACAATGATATACTTCTGGTCGTTTCTCAGAACATTGTGTATCAGTATGCCATTAAAGTTATATAAAAAGGAAAATCTAAACAAGAAAATAAGTTGATATATAAGGTCAGAGCAGCTCCGTTCACAATAAGGATTTAACCGGTCTTCTGGATGAATTACCTTTTTACATTTTAAAATGAATGGTTTATTCAGGCAAATTTTCTTATATCTGATAAAATTTCTTTTTGTTTTTGCACATAAAAAGGGTACAATGAAATATATATATATATATATATATATATATATATATATATATATATATAGCAGTTGAGCGATTGGTGATACGATGAAGCGGAGATAGAATGTCAGTTATAATCTACTACAGTGTTATCGCAATATTCAAAATTTGAATTGGATATCGCCTAAATTATCTTTTGAATGGCCGCGTACTAATCTATGCAGAACTGCAGAACGTATAGTGACTAATCTCGAATGACAATTGTCGATCATTATTGACGTCGTTTGGTTTTAGGGATGGTAACAGATAAGTCTAAAGACGCGACCGCATATGCCATTACTTAATAAGTCGCATTCAATCGCCTGAAATGAGATGAAGTCCAAATGTGTAGAAAGAGGAGTGTGCAGCTGTGTCATTCTCAGATGCAGGAATGACAATGCTTTAAGACTAGTTTTATTAGTTAAAGAGGAGCGCTTAGTCACAAATTCATGTTTACTATCCAAAAGAGTGAAACTAGTTCTCGGTTTAATTTAAGGACATATTTCCTTATTGAGAATGCTGCCCAGAATTTTAGTGAATGCTGAGATGATGGAAATGGGACTGAAGTTGTTTATAAAGGAGACCGGCGAAGTGCCGCTTTTTGAATGGGTGACATCGCCGTCAGCAAGCAGATAGAAAAAGTTCCCACCTAATAAAGCAATCGTGTCAACGGAAACTCGAAGCTGCTGAAATTGAGGCTTTGATTTGATGTCCATAAAAGCTTGGACGATCATGGCATGTAAGACGTGAAATTTGTTCAGACTTCCAGTACCTATTCCTATTGATCTAATCTGAGGAATCAATATTGTGCTTTTACATTAACTAACAGAAAATTAAATTTGAAGGGCAATTTTCTGCCCTAATCTTGCCAATGTCTCCTTTTTCCCTTCGATTTATAAAAGAATAACATTCCCGGGCCATAGCTGGTAATTAAATTTGAGCAATATATTTATCCCATATCTGACTACAGAATGATCACGTCCGCGACCGAATCAATTTTTAAAAATACTGAGCACATTAACTTGCCGTGAATGACGAATCGTTTTGTGTTTAATCCGGAAACTACTTTGAGATATCCATAACTGATCTCACCACTTTCTCAAGCGTATTCTGAAGCATCAGTGAAGTGTTTGCCTCAGTATTCCTTTTGAATATGCTGGATAATTAGTAACGCTCCCTCCGTTTTTCTCAGACATGCTAAGATTCTGTGTGGCCTGATGAACAATATTCACTCCTCTAGATACTGACCCATAAGCGGAAGATTTCATTGATTCCGATTTGCATGACCAATAGCGTGGTCGCCAGTAAGCACGAAACGAATAAGCATGAGATTATACTTTCTGTTCATGCTGCCTTTGGTTTATCCTTCTGGTCACAACTGAACTAATTTGTTACTAGGTTCGCAACACCTAATACATACTTGCATATATATTAGTTCTCCGCAACAAACAGTATTTAACTGTAATATATTGAATTGAATGATGTCATGCTTACCGCGAAATGTGATAACTGATATCGATGAAGGCCAGAGTGTATGGATTTACTGGAGTAACAGGTGTTCAGAAATTGTTGTAATTCTCAATTTCTGTGAACTATAGCATAAATTGATATCAATCATATTGGTACCATGTTCCGACTCGGAAACCACAGTGTTAGTACCATGTTCCTTTTCGGTACAATGATGTTAGTATCGGTTACTAACACACTAGCCGTAGTGTTAGTATCCTTTACAGACTCGGTATATATATACTATATAATGTGAGATAGCGTTGAAGTCGCATTGTCGTAGACTTTATATGATATTAGCTTCTATCTAGCAAACTTGATTTAAAGAATTTTTACGACCACGTACATATATAATGAGCTAGAGAGAGGACAAACAGGCCGTATATTCTTACATGAAGAATAGATTTGTAGTCAATAATATAGTACCATCTCGTTTTCGTTGAAATAGAAGTAATTGGCTCATTTTGGATTTCAAAAGCCATCTTCCATATTTTGTAAGTTTTCTGGCAATGAAACTGATATCACGTATAAAGAATCAAATCATGAATAGAATCTTTTTGTTAACAATAAACTCGCTTCACTCTTAAAAGTAGGAATTATAATTATTTTATTGTCCGCGACAAATACAAGATAAGCATTGCCCACCCACAGTTTGTAATTAACTCTTACCGTACTTCTTTTGTAGTTTAGAAAGATTATTGGCGTCAAACTACCCATGTCAAAGGAAACCGAAGTACAAAAAGTTATACAACGTGAAATAGCTTACAAAATTGGTGATAAGAAGGCTATATTTCGGATTCAACGTGTGTTGGACGACGGAGAATGCGTTGCTGAGAAAATTTATCGTAGTCAGACGAAAAGTTGTGAAACGATGGCCAATATAGACCGGCGTAATCGCTTTCCAAGTGTACGCCGAGCCGAAGTGGCTATTATTTCTGAAAGGACCGAGCTAGGCAAGCCTAACTTGGCCGGTGAATGTACAGATGACTCGTTGGCAAGAAAACAGACAAAACCGGTCCTTTTCACACGATTTAGTCTTTATATCTACGCATGAAATTCTCGTATGAACATATGCTTTGCTAATATTTTTCGCAAATTAGACTGTCAATGGTTGCGCGGACAGTGATAACAATTATTAATTCAGGTTCTGATATTCATATTAACAACAAGCCCATTATATATATATATATATATATATATATAAAATAAGCGTTTTGCAGTGTAGAAAAACAATTCATCCGGTAGACGCATTTCGTCCTTATTGCGAACTCTTCATATGCTATCCAAAATTTTGCCTTCGGCAAATGTAAGAATTTAAAGATATTAAGTTATATTTAAAGAAGATTATAAAAAATTCGGTGTCTTAAAATGGAAATATTTTCATTGTTCTGACTTCAAATTTACAGAGGTAAAAGCAGCTGAGAAATCTGGATTCATCGATGGGACCGACGACAAACTGAGTGGGAGTCCGGCTAATACAATGTTTGGTAAAACACTACCTGTTAGCGTAACGGGCTCGTAAAATTGTAATAAAGTATTATTTAAGAAGGACGCATCATCTGCAACCGCAGGAATCCAGATCGAACAAGAAATGGAGCCAATCGATTCTCTTTACTCGATGCACGATTTTGAAATTGATATCGACATTGATCGTATGTGACAAGTTGCATCTGCGACAAGAACTGATGGCCCTAACATTAGTAATTTTCTCTTAATATTTACAAACCATTAAACAAACACATACTCCCGGTTTGTGTTTAACTCTTATCGTACTTCTTTTGTAATTTAGAAAGATTATTGGCGTCAAACTATAACTATGTCAAAGGAAACCGAATTACGAAAAGGAATACAACGATATTGCTAATTCAACGTGTGTTGGACGAATGAGAATCCGTTGCTGAGAAAATTGGTCGTAGTCAGACGAGAAGTTGTGAAACGATGGCCAATATAGATCAGCGTAATCGCTGAGCTGAGGTACGCCAGCCTAACTTGGCCGGTGAATGTACAGGTGACTCGTTGGCAAGGAAACAGACAAAACCAAACCTTTTCACAAAACGTCTTTCTGAGCCGCAAACCGATATTTGAAATATGGAAACATTTATAAAAGGAGATAACATATTGACGTGAAATATGCGATGCCACACAGACGTACCCGCTTATAGTGCAGCTCAGATAGGCGTCCTGTGAAAAGGACCGGTTTCGTCTCTGTCATTGCAAACGTGTCATCTGTGTATTCACAGGCCAAGTTAGGCTTGCGTAGCTCAACCCTTTCAAGCTTCATTTCTCTAAAAATGAGGTTTATCATCAATAATTTTATCCAAATTGTGTTTTGAATAACAGGCTTTGCTGGTGCACAATGGCACATCTCTTTACCGAAGCTGAGAATAAATTCATATAGCAAATTTGCTCTTTAAAAACCACAAATTATTAGAAGGGTCATCTTTAGATTACTTGATTGCGAATCTTAAACATAAAAAACCCGCAAAATGTTAAATTTTTAACGAACTGTCACACAAAGAATTTACAGAAATGAAATAGAAAACAAGCGAACATTATTATAATCAAGGTTGCGGTCTTGATATAAACACCTGACCCATTAATTACTTACATATGTCAGTATAAACTAAGAATTGTATAGTGTAGGAAAGGCAATTCATCCAGTAGACCGGTTTCGTCCTTATTGGGAACTCATCAAGTACTGGCCAGAATTTGCCGCGGACAGGATACGAACCTGGGCACGTCTGCTTCGGAATCTGGTGCTCTAACCACTGAGCTATCCTGCCGCACACTGCACTACACACAATTTTCAGTTATATACTAACTAATGTAACTTGGTTAGTCAATTTTTCCTTTAGGTGGAGCTCATATGGCATCCATTTAGACCCAAAGTTCCAACTAACCATGCCCAATCTGTCATTACTGAACAGACACCACATTACATGGGGAAATGGTATTGAAATGAACATTTATATAATTAAACGAACATTGGTTGCGCGGGTGGTGATAACAATTATTATAATCAAGGTTGCGGTCTTGATATAAACACCTGACCCATTAATTACTTACATATGTCAGTATAAACTAAGAATTGTATAGTGTAGAAAAGGCAATTCATCCAGTAGACCGGTTTCGTCCTTATTGGGAACTCATCAAGTACTGGCCAGAATTTGCCGCGGACAGGATACGAACCTGGGCACGTCTGCTTCGGAATCTGGTGCTCTAACCACTGAGCTATCCTGCCGCACACTACACTACACACAATTTTCAGTTATATACTAACTAATGTAACTTGGTTAGTCAATTTTTCCTTTAGGTGGAGCTCATATGGCATCCATTTAGACCCAAAGTTCCAACTAACCATGCCCAATCTGTCATTACTGAACAGACACCACATTACATGGGGAAATGATATTGAAATGAACATTTATATAATTAAACGAACATTGGTTGCGCGGGTGGTGATAACAATTATTATAATCAAGGTTGCGGTCTTGATATAAACACCTGACCCATTAATTACTTACATATGTCAGTATAAACTAAGAATTGTATAGTGTAGAAAAGGCAATTCATCCAGTAGACCGGTTTCGTCCTTATTGGGAACTCATCAAGTACTGGCCAGAATTTGCCGCGGACAGGATACGAACCTGGGCACGTCTGCTTCGGAATCTGGTGCTCTAACCACTGAGCTATCCTGCCGCACACTGCACTACACACAATTTTCAGTTATATACTAACTAATGTAACTTGGTTAGTCAATTTTTCCTTTAGGTGGAGCTCATATGGCATCCATTTAGACCCAAAGTTCCAACTAACCATGCCCAATCTGTCATTACTGAACAGACACCACATTACATGGGGAAGTGGTATTGAAATGAACATTTATATAATTAAACGAACATTGGTTGCGCGGGTGGTGATAACAATTATTATAATCAAGGTTGCGGTCTTGATATAAACACCTGACCCATTAATTACTTACATATGTCAGTATAAACTAAGAATTGTATAGTGTAGAAAAGGCAATTCATCCAGTAGACCGGTTTCGTCCTTATTGGGAACTCATCAAGTACTGGCCAGAATTTGCCGCGGACAGGATACGAACCTGGGCACGTCTGCTTCGGAATCTGGTGCTCTAACCACTGAGCTATCCTGCCGCACACTGCACTACACACAATTTTCAGTTATATACTAACTAATGTAACTTGGTTAGTCAATTTTTCCTTTAGGTGGAGCTCATATGGCATCCATTTAGACCCAAAGTTCCAACTAACCATGCCCAATCTGTCATTACTGAACAGACACCACATTACATGGGGAAATGGTATTGAAATGAACATTTATATAATTAAACGAACATTGGTTGCGCGGGTGGTGATAACAATTATTATAATCAAGGTTGCGGTCTTGATATAAACACCTGACCCATTAATTACTTACATATGTCAGTATAAACTAAGAATTGTATAGTGTAGAAAAGGCAATTCATCCAGTAGACCGGTTTCGTCCTTATTGGGAACTCATCAAGTACTGGCCAGAATTTGCCGCGGACAGGATACGAACCTGGGCACGTCTGCTTCGGAATCTGGTGCTCTAACCACTGAGCTATCCTGCCGCACACTGCACTACACACAATTTTCAGTTATATACTAACTAATGTAACTTGGTTAGTCAATTTTTCCTTTAGGTGGAGCTCATATGGCATCCATTTAGACCCAAAGTTCCAACTAACCATGCCCAATCTGTCATTACTGAACAGACACCACATTACATGGGGAAGTGGTATTGAAATGAACATTTATATAATTAAACGAACATTGGTTGCGCGGGTGGTGATAACAATTATTATAATCAAGGTTGCGGTCTTGATATAAACACCTGACCCATTAATTACTTACATATGTCAGTATAAACTAAGAATTGTATAGTGTAGAAAAGGCAATTCATCCAGTAGACCGGTTTCGTCCTTATTGGGAACTCATCAAGTACTGGCCAGAATTTGCCGCGGACAGGATACGAACCTGGGCACGTCTGCTTCGGAATCTGGTGCTCTAACCACTGAGCTATCCTGCCGCACACTGCACTACACACAATTTTCAGTTATATACTAACTAATGTAACTTGGTTAGTCAATTTTTCCTTTAGGTGGAGCTCATATGGCATCCATTTAGACCCAAAGTTCCAACTAACCATGCCCAATCTGTCATTACTGAACAGACACCACATTACATGGGGAAATGGTATTGAAATGAACATTTATATAATTAAACGAACATTGGTTGCGCGGGTGGTGATAACAATTATTATAATCAAGGTTGCGGTCTTGATATAAACACCTGACCCATTAATTACTTACATATGTCAGTATAAACTAAGAATTGTATAGTGTAGAAAAGGCAATTCATCCAGTAGACCGGTTTCGTCCTTATTGGGAACTCATCAAGTACTGGCCAGAATTTGCCGCGGACAGGATACGAACCTGGGCACGTCTGCTTCGGAATCTGGTGCTCTAACCACTGAGCTATCCTGCCGCACACTGCACTACACGAACATTAATTTAACCAAAAGACACGCATATTTTTATTGTGGCATTGCGTAATATTATTATCTCATATAAATGTTGTAGCAAAGAATAAATTAATATAGAGAATTTACTATTAACAAACCACAAACTATTAGAAGGGTCAAATAGTTTTTGTCAAATTCATAATCTGTTGCAACATTCCTGAAATTAATTGCGCTTAAATTTGCCATTTGTATTTCAAAATGAGCCGCGGCATGTTATAAATTGTCCTGTACATTTCGCACTAGTCCCTCATTCGCGTTTCCAATAAATTCCATTTTTTTCAATAGTTTTTCTATGATTTCCTTGGCATGACACTGTTCTTCAACCAACGGCTTAACAGTTGCCTCACTCTCAATCTCCATTCTGTGAGAATATGCCTCTTCCATCATCTCCATTTCGTCTAAATGCAGAGGTGTAACATCTCTCTGTTCCAAAGAATGTTCGTAATTTCCCTCCATTAGTTGATATGCCGTATCTTTCATATCCGACTTTATTGTTCGTCCTGAGTCTAAACGTTTGTCGCCTATAGTTCAATTTGTTTCGTCAGCGCAAACAACCTTAAATTTACATGTAAAAAAGTGAAATGTACACTTTACGCAGTTCAATAAATGATAGTACATTTTTTACAATACGTGGTGATTTCGAAAAGTATATTTACGTCTTCCATAGATCTTTATTGATTTTTTTACTAGGAAAAATGATCAATAACAATTTTTACATTTAGTTATTTGTTATTACATCCAATGCATGCAATCAGGAGGCTGATTTGTAAAGCACAGTACCAATTATTTATTTTAAAATTAAATTAACACAATTGAATTTCTAAAATTTATTAACTCAACATTTTGTTATTTATAAAAATAGCTCTACTAGATACGAGTAGAAGATTGATGTTTATTTCAAGCTAGGAAATATGATTTAAAGAGTTGTTACCACCACTCACAAAATCAATGATTGTTTAATTGTATTATCTATATAAATGTGGCGAAAGCTGCAAAAACGTTATTATTCATGTCTGTATAGAAGCTGTGCAAGCGATATTTCCGGTCAAGTACAATGTACGAGGGTTTATTAGAGGTGAGAGCCACATCTTATTTTGATTTCCATATATATATATATATATATATATATATATATATATATATATATATATATATATATATAAGTGTGTGTGTGTGCGTTATATATGACTGTTATTTCGTATCTTATGAAATGTCTAACAGAAATCAAATAGAAAACAGACGAATATGAGTTCAACCAAAAGACACAAATGTTATTATAGCGGCACTGAGTAATAGAATTAAATCATACAAATGTTATCGATGAGAATAAATTCATATTAGGAATTTACTCTTAAAAATCACAAATTATAAAATGGGTCATCTTTAGATTCCTTGATTGCGAATCTTAAACATAAAGAAAACGCGGAAAAAGTTAAATTTTCTAACGAACTGTCACACAAATAGAAAACAATCGAACATAAGTTCATCCAAAAGACACGAATATTATAATTGCGGCACGGAGTAATAGAATTAACTCGTATAAATTTTATTGCTGAGAATTAATTCATATAGAGAATTTACTCTTAAAAATACCTAAATTATTAGAAGTCCCATCGTTAGATTTATTGATTGCGAATCTTAAACATAAAGAAAACGCGCAAAATGTTAAAATTTCTAACTGTCACACAAAGAATTAACAGAAATCAAATAGAAAACAGTCGAATATGAGTTCAACCAAAAGACACAAATGTTATAATAGCGGCACTAAGTAATAGAATTAAATCATACAAATGTTAGGGCTGAAAATAAATTCATATGGAGAATTTACTCATAAAAAACCACACGTTTATAGAAGGGTCATCTTTAGATTCCTTGATTGCGAATCTTAAGCATAAAGAAAACGCGCAAAATGTTAAATTTTCTAACGAAATGTCACACAATGCATTAAAAGTAATGAAATAGAAAACGGTCGAATGTGAGTTCAACCAAAAGACACAAATGTTGTGATAGCGGCAAAGAGTAATAGAATTAAATCATACAAATGTTATAGCTGAGAAAAAATTCATATAGAGAATTTACTCTTAAAAACCACAAGTTATTAGAAGGGTCATCTTTAGATTCCTTGATTGCGAATCTTAAGCATAAATAAAACGCGCAAAATGTTAAATTTTCTAACGATCTGTCAGACAAAGAATTAAGAGAAACGAAATAGAAAACAGTCGAATATGAGTTCAACCTAATACAAAAATGTTTTTATAGCGGCCCCGAGTGATAGAATTAAATGTTACAAATGTAAAAGCTGAGATTAGATTCATATAGTGAAATTAATCTTAAAAAACCACACGTTATTAGAAGGATCGTTTTTAGATTCCTTGATTGCGAATCTTACACATGAAGAAAACGCGAAAAATGTGAAATTTTCTAACGAACCGTCCCACTAAGAATTAACAGAAATGAAATAGAAAACGGTCGCATGTGAGTTCAACCAAAAGGCAGAAATATTTTGATAGCGGCCCTGAGTAATAGAATTAAATCATACAAATTTTATAGCTGAGAATAATTGCAAAAAAATAATTTACTCTTAACAATTCAAAAGTTTATAGAAGGGTCATCTTTAGATTCCTTGATTGCGAATCTTAAATATAAAGAAAACGCGCAAAATGTTAAATTTTCTAACGAACTGTCACAAAAAGAATTAACAGAAAAGAGATAGAAAACGGTCGAATATTAATTCAACCAAAACACACAAATGTTATTATAGCGGCAATGCGTAATATAATTAAATCTTATAAATGTTATAGTTTAGAATAAATTCATATGGATTATTTAACTCGAATAATAACAAACATTTATAGATGGGCCGTCCTTAGATTCTTCTTTAGCTAACATTAAACGTAAGGAAAATACGCTAAATGATAAATATTCTGACGAACATTTAAACAAAATGTTAAAAGAAATGTATTAAAAATCAATCGAATATTAGTAAAACCAAATGAGAAACAATTGTTATTGTTTCTGGCATCAGTATGAAAATTAAATAAATAAATATTCCATTTTATTTTGTAAAGTTTCAGTAGCTTAATACGTGTTTAACTCCATCTGTTGCTCAGCATTCTCTTTTGAAATTTTAATTATGTTTAGATGTTTAAATTAATTTCCAACTTCCACAAAATAATATCAAGTTTTTCCAGCTTTTGTGTTATTTACTCTAAAACTCAGTTATGTAGAGCTGGGTAAATTGTTTTTCTAACATTTCATAAGAATAATAACAATTGTCTTCTAACTGCAGTTTCAGTTCCACTGTGTGAATGTCAATAATTTTTAATAAATTGTTCAATGATTCTAGCTTCACCTCGGATTGTTTTTCGCAAACCTTCAATTGTTCTTCTATTGTCACCTTCATAATCTCAATTTCCTTCAGTTTATACAATAATTTGGCAATCTTCATCTCCAAATGCAAATAGTTTTTGTCAAATTCATAGTCTAAATACTGTTTGTTGCGAAGAACTAATATATATGCAAGTATGTATTAGGTTTTGCGAACCTAGTAACAAATTAGTTCAGTTGTGACCAGAAGGATAAACCAAAGGCAGCATGAACGGAAAGTATAATCTCATGCACATTCGTTTCGTGCTTACTGGCGACTCATCAGTAGGAGCCGGTATTACGCCCTTTAACCACTATATATTTGGTAGAAGAATGTGGAATAATAGGACGGTGCAATCTCTTAGACGAATGTGAAAGCGCATTTGCCTATATATATATATATATATATATATATATATATATATATATATATATATATATATATATATATAAATTTCACACTTTTCGCGTTTTCTTCATGTATAAGATTCGTAATCAAGGAATCTAAAAACGAGCTTTCTAATAACGTGTGGTTTTTTAAGATTAATTTCTCTATATGAATCTTATCTCAGCTTTTACATTTGTAACATTTAATTCTATTACTCGGGGCCGCTATAATAACATTTTTGTATTAGGTTGAACTCATATTCGACTTTTTTCTATTTCGTTTCTCTTAATTCTTTGTCTGACAGATCGTTAGAAAATTTAATCTTTTTCGCATTTGATGTTTAAAATTCGCAATCAAGGAATCTGAAGATGACCCTTCTTATATCTTGTGGTTTTTAAGAGTAAATTCTCAATATGAATTTATTCTCAGCTATAACATTTGTTTGATTTAATTCTATTACTCAATGATGCTATAATAAAATTTGCGTCTTTTGGTTGAACTCATATTCGACTGTTTTCTATTTCGTTTCTGTTAATTCTTTGTGTGACAGTTCGTTAGAAAATTTAACATTATGCGCGTTTTCTTTATGCTTGAGATTCGTAATCAAGAAATCGAAAGATGACCCTTGTAATAACTTGTGGTTTTTTAAGAGTAAATTCTCTATATGAATTTTTTCTCGGCTATAACATTTGTATGATTTAATTCTATTACTCTGTGCCGCTATCATAACATTTGTGTCTTTTGGTTGAACTCACATTCGACCGTTTTCTATTTCATTAATTTTAATGCATTGTGTGACATTTCGTTAAAAATTGTAACATTTTGCGCGTTTTCTTTATGCTTAAGATTCGCAATCAAGGAATTTAAACATGACCCTTGAAATAAATTTTAGTATTTTTAAGACTAAATTATCTTTATTAATTTATTCTCGGCTAAAACTTTTATATCATATAATTCTATAACTCAGTGCAGCTTTAATAATCTTTGCGTCTCTTGGTTGAACTAATGTTCGACCGTTTTTTATTTCTTTTATTTTAAGTCTTTGTGTGGCGGTTCGTCAGAAAATGTAACATTTTGCGCATTTTTTTGTGTTTAAGATTCGCAAACAAGGAATCAAATGTTGACCTTTCTATTAACTTGTGGTTTTTTTAAGAGTAAATTCTCTTATATAAATTTATTCTTGCTTTAGCATTAGAATGATTTATTTCTATTAATCAGTGCCCTTATAATAACATTTGTATCCTTTGATTGAACTCATATTCGTCTGTTTTCTATTTCGTTTCTGTTAATTCTTTGTGTGACAGTTCGTTAGAAAATTTAACATTTTGCGCGTTTTCTTTATGCTTAAGATTCGCAATCAAGGAATCTAAAGATGACCCTTCTTATAACTTGTGGTTTTTTACAGTAAATTCTCTATATTAATTTATTCCCCAGTTATAACATTTAAATGATTTAATTCTATTACTCTTTGCCGCTATCACAACATTTGTGTCTTTTGGTTGAACTCACATTCGACCGTTTTCTATTTCATTACTTTTAATGCATTGTGTGACATTTCGTTAAAAAATTTAACATTTTGCGCGTTTTCTTTATGCTTAAGATTCGCAATCAAGGAATTTGAAGATGACCCTTTTATTAACTTGTGGTTTTTTTAGAGTAAATTGTCTATATGAATCTATTCTCCGCTATAACATTTTTATGATTTAATTTTATTTCTCAGGGCAGCTATAATAAAATTAGTCTTTTGGTGGAATTAATATTGGATTGTTTTCTATTTCATTTCTGTTTATTCTTCGTTTGACTGTTCGTTAAACAATTTAATATTTTGCGTGTTTTCTCTATGTTTAAGATTAGCGAACGATGAATCTAAAGATGGCCCTTATATTAATGTGTGATATTATTCGAATTAAATGCTCCGTATGAATTCAGTCTCAGCAATAAGATTTTTATGATTTAACTGTTTTACTCAACGTAGCTAGAATAAAATTGGTAATCGAGTGTTTTCTATTGCATTTTTGTTAATATTTTGTTTTTTGTTCGTCAGATAATATGACATTTTGTGCATTTTCTTTACGTTTATGTCTACAATAATTTTCATGAATATAATTGAGAAATGTCTAATATGTTGTTATATATTTTATTTTATTTGTCGTTCTTTTATTAATTTAGATGCCAGTCTTCAATATATTTCTTTTCCATGCTGTAATCTATGTAACATTATTTGTTTATTTATGAATAATATACTTATTTACAAGCTTTTGATCGTTTTGTGTACGAGGTATATTTGGAAAATTAACATTTCTAAAATATTTCGAGTATCTTCGGAAATATGGACTAAAATGTTTAATTGTGCATTTGGACCTGCATACGTAGTTGCGAAGAGGTTCAGGTAGCAACCAGACACTATTTGAAATTTAGCGTGGGCTAAATGTGTAATGTTATGAAAACAAGTTTTTTGACCGTACAGATGTCCCTAAATTACTGGCAGGTGTTAATCACTATATATTTAGTGAAGAAATATGGAACACTTGGACTGTTTTGCTTAATGTTTACGCTTTTAAATAATCATTAATCCGTTGGCAATTAGTTCATTAGAAACACTCTATAGACTGCAATTGCTATTATGCTTACACATTCTGATATTATTATTATCAATATCTTGTGAAGGTACGTGCAGCTTTTCAGTGGTATGCTGCGAAGTAACTGTTTTTGAAGCACGTCATTAAATTTCAAATTTATTATACTCCAAATTTATGCGATCTAGCAAATATATCTACAAATGTAGTTTCGAATCATGCTAGTGTATGTTTTTAATTAGTGGAGCAAGTCGACTGATTTTACAATTGACGATTGTGGAAAATTCGAAGATGTTGGAAAAAATTCGCAAGATTCTGGTATAAAATTTCTGCATCAAAGTGGTATTAAATTTAATCTTTGTTATGTGCAAATCAGTGTTTAGATTAAATATCTTTTATTATGATCACATACACTTCTGTGAGTTTTGAATCTCTTTTATCAATATGCAGTAAAACCTGTGCAGGATAGACAGTTTATAAAATTATTGAATAGGAATTATCTGTTAGTCCTCAAGTTCCAATTTTTAATTTTGTCAATTTTTGACAAATGCACAGTGAGGTCTTGTTTTCTATACATAAATGTCATGAACGCAAATGATGTTTTAATAATGACAGATTTGCATATCAAATTTGGTATTTAAATTAACTTTAAAGAATTGCGGGGCCCTCTTCTAATAAAGTTTGGAAAAAGGAAGAATTTTCCGCCACCATTTCAAGTACATTTGTTCGTTGCGGCCATAAAATGTGACAATAGCTAACGTGTGAAAGCTTGCCGTTTATGCCAACTGATAAATTTTTGCGACATGTACATTTTGAGTTTGTTTGTTGCAACCTACCTAAAGCTGGTTTCAAATTTAAACATACTGCAATAATTTCCTATCTAGAAGTTCTTGGCTGTTAGTGACAAATATTGATCGTGATTAAAGATGTCTCGAAGTAATACTGCAAATCAATTCATTTTCCGAGACTATCACCAAAGAGTTCTTGATATACCGGTTGTTAAAATTGGTGTACTATTTGTGGTGGCTGATTATCACGATGTCAAACTTGTGGCTCCTAAAATTCAGGAGTATCTACAATTTTGTGGCGACAAGGTCTCGAAAATATACACGTCTGATTTTGAATATTCTGTTCTAATCACTGAGCCACCATGCAGCAAATTACATGGAATTTTCAATTAAACACCAAATTATGTTTCCTATTTAGTATTTCCTTTAGGTAAATCCGAAATGACATATCTTTAGACCTAAAGTTCCTGCAAACCAGCGTCAATCCCTCATTAAAGAATAGGAAACATGCTACATGGGGACGTGTTATAGAATTGTACATTTTCATATTTAAATGAAAATGGATTGTGCGGGTGGCGATAACAACTACTTGAATCAAATTTCCGATTTTGATATAAACACCTGCCCCATTATATACATACATTATCTGCATAAACAAATCATTAAAAATGTGGAAAAGGCAATTCATCCATTTAAACTGGTTTAGTACATATTAGAAGCTTATCGAGTTCTGTCCAAAATGAGTGGAGCACAGGACTCGAACAGCTGCACTTCTGCTTTTGAATATTTTGCTCTAAATACGGAGCCGTCCTTTCGCAAATTAAACACGATTTGCAGTAATAGATCAGTTAATTATAGTTGGTTAGCTTTTCCATTATATATAACATAAATTTCCAACTAGCAACTACAAATATATCATTATAGATCAGACAACACGCTGTGGAAATGGTATTGAATTAGACATTTATATAATTTAATGAATATTGGTTGCGATGGCGGTGAAATCAATTAATTAAATAATGTTTGCGATCTTGATATACACACCTGCCCCATTATATACATATATAAGTCAGTATAATCCAAGCATTGTAAAATGTAAAATAGACAACTCATTCGGTAGATCCGTTTAGTCCTCATTAGGATCTTATCAAGTACAGTCTAAAATTTGTTACGATAAGAGCTCGAATATGTGCACGTCTGCATTCGTATCCTTTGCTCTAAACACTAAGTCACCATGCCGCGAATTACAACGAATTTTCAATTATACACCAAGTAATGTTTCTTAGATAGCATTTCACTTCATCCTCATTATCATCATGTCCATCCACACAAAAGTCAAAGGACTAATGTTTCACTGCCATATAACCATAAGGAGTAAAAAAAAGTCTATAAGTGAATTTAGACAAATTATTATTGACATTTACGAGAGAGAGAGAGAGAGAGAGAAGGAATACCTTGCAACTATGAGTAAATTTATCAGGATTAATCACAGAAATGAGGCAAACTAAACCTCTCAACAACACCATTATGGCCAAGTTAGCATTCGGGCAAGGCGACATCAGCAATACAGCTTCCTTTCACTTAGGTGGAGTCGAAATGACATACCTTTAGCTGCAAAGTTCCAGCTAATCGGGGTCAATCCCTCATTACAAAATAGAAACCACGCTACCTGGGGATGCGGTATCTAACTGAACAAATTCATATTTAAATGAACATGAATTGCGCGTGTAGCGATAACAACTATTTGAATCCAAATTCCGATCTTGATAGAAACACCTGCCCAATTATATACCTACATTTCTTTAAATCAAGTTTACTAGTGCACAAGTTGCTCGATTTTGTTGATCAATTGTTTCTTCGTACGTCCAATGTATATGCTAACGCAAATAAATGGAAATTTGAAGACTGAAGGATTTAGAGTGAATTGGCAATTGATCTTTGGTTGTAGCTAATTTATCAGTTGATAGTTATGTTTTGCACTTATTTATTACGACTTTCGTTAGTTCAAACGAAACTGTCATTCAACAATTTATATCTCGTAGTTAGTTATTTGTAGAACATTTAATATTTATTCTCTGGAATATTGGCACAGAATTCAGCATGACATAGCCATTAAATTGGTTTAACAACTTTGAATATGATCACCTGTCTATCTATATATTTAGCTCTGAACTTCTGCAAGGCCACAAATAGTAGTTTTGTATTCAAGATTATGCGGTCATAACAGCAGCGCTTATATAATTAAAGGAACATTGGGTGCGCGGGCGGTGACAACAATTATGATAATCAAGGTTACGATCTTGATATAAGCATCTGGCCCATTAATTACTAAAATATGTCAGTATAAGCTAGGAATTGTATAGTGTAACAAAGGCAATTCACACAGTAGACCGGTTTTGTCTGCTTCGGAATATGGTGCTCTAACCAATGAGCCATCCTATCGCACACAACACAGCACAAAATTTTCAATTATATACTAACTAATGTAACTTGGTTAGTCTATTTTTCCATTAGGTGGAGCTCATATGGCATCCATTTAGACCCAAAGTGTAGTGTTCGGTTGGGTGGCTCAGTGGTTAGAGAACCAGATACTGAAGCAGACGTGCCCAGGTTCGATCCTTGTCCACTTCCCCATATAGTGTGACGTCTGTTCTGTAATGACAGATTGGGGATGGTTAGTTGGAACGTTGTGTCCAAATGGATGCCATATGAGCTCCGCCTTAGGGAAAAATAGACCAACGAAGTTACATTAGTTAATATATAACAGAAAATTGTATGTAGTGCAGTGTGCGAGAGGGTGGCTCAATCTTAAGAGCACCAGATTCCCAAGCAGACGTGCCCTGGTTCAAGCCCTTTCCGCGGCAAATTCTGGCCAGTACGTGTTGAGTTTTCAATATGGACAAAACCGGTCTAACGGATGATTTGCCTTTTATACTCTATACAATTCTAAGTTTATGCTGACATATGTAAGTAATTAGTGGGTCAGATGCTTATATCAAGTTCGCAGCTTTGATTATAATAAGCACTGTCTTAGTTTACTTACCATTAATTGACGATATTGGCCATTTTTTAGATTATTTTAAGTAGACTATAGACATAAGGACTCGCATTTCTGGCCAATCTACATTAACGTTTCTTGTTTCATCCATCACGCAAAAACTAGAAGATAAAGCGGCTCTTATTATATTGCGTACCAGCCGATGCATTATGCAATCATTAAAAGTTGTACTCTTAATGTGTATGCATGTGTGCTATAACAGAGCTCCACGTTACTGGTGTTCAATGTGTACGAATGATTTGTATTTCAATTCATCATGCGTTTTGACGGCCCACAGCTTAAGAAGAGCTTGTACCTCTTATTCGGAATATTTAATTTTTACAGCAAGTCATATACAAAGGAGTTGGTATTTATTGCCTGATCAGAAGTTTTATTTAAATAGTTTTTCTCGCGATCACTGAAATCCATAATTGTCTTATTGTATAACATATAAAATACAGCGAAAGCTGCAAATAGTCAATAATTGTACATGAATTTAAATTGTGTAACAGACGACTCTAATTACGTAAGTCATATGTATTGTGTCCACCTATGTTGGATGGTCCACGTACTTGGATGTCTTCTGTATTTATTATTAGCGTATCGTCTAGACGAGCCTTAATTGTGCCTAATTCTGCAGTTAAATTATTCATTTGAGACGCCAGTGCCTGAATCAACGCTTCGACCCCATCAGAAGACATATTTAATTGTGCCATAAATGCTTTATTTTTACTCAATTATATATAGAATTTTGCACGCACAACAACAATCTATTTAATAAAACAAATTTACACATTAATTAATATATGTGCACATCAGCTCAACGTCTGCTTTCTCATTGTGCTGCCTGCTTACTTCTTATCCGGGCGCTTCTGCGAGGAATTTCTGTTGAAATAATGTCTGCCCTAGATAAGACCTTTTGCTCATTATTTGTCTTAAAGGTGGCTATTGCCACATCTTCCCCCCCCTCAGGAATCGGCTTTCGCACTCTGCTTAAACGATCCAGTGCCACAGCTCGTGGTCCATCGGGCAGGCTAACAAAAACAGTATTGTGCTCGGCGTCCACCCTCTCCACGCGATACGGCCCATCATTGACAGCCTGCAGTGCCATGGGCTCGACCCTCGCTACCATGACATAATCGCCGACCTTCAGGCGAGTGCGTGTCGGTTGCCTTGCATAGCTTTGTCGCTGTGTTGCGCCTACATATTCAGTTAACTGTTTTAGTCGTTCCTGAATATCCGCTATGGTGCACCGCTCATGGGACCCTTGGATTACAGGTTCACCTGGCAGTCTTATGTGTCCTCCATAGACCATGGTCGTTGGAGCAAAACCTGTCGCTGTTGAGACTGTAAAGCGCATGGCCCGCTCAACCAAATGTAATTTGTCTCTCCACGTTCCCGGGCTTTCGTGGCACCAACATCGCAGTACCTCTTTCATCGTCCTATGTGCGCGCTCAGCTGTTGCATTGGTTTGCGGGTGATAAGTGGCTGTGCGGGAATGCTTTATGTCAAGGTCTTTGCACCACTGATTAAATTCTTTCGACTCAAACTGTGCGCCTTGATCGGTGACAATAACTTGTGGGGTACCGAATCGACTGAGCCATCGCTCTTCTAAGCACGTTATAATCTTTTCTGTTGTGATCTTCTTCAGTGGTACAAACTCGACCCATCGGGTAAACTTATCGACCATGGAAAACACATAGGACACGCCACCGCGAGCTACTGGCAGTGGACCTACCAGGTCGATATGCAGAAACTCGTTCCGTGCAGTAGCATTGAAATCAATCGGAGTGACCTTTTCTCGTTTTTGTGGTTTACAACGTTGGCATGTAGTGCACTGTTGACAATAGCTACGAATTTCTTTGGACATACCAGGCCAATACAATCGTGATTGCAATGTCTCAATGAGCCGCCCAGCGCCGGGATGTCCCAATGTTTCATGCCAAAAGGCCATTTATTCTGTTCTTATAGATTCTGGCACAAACCATTGCACTGTTTGTCCTTCTTTCCGCACCAACAGGCCGTTCTGTAGACTCAACGTTTTATATGGTGCCAACACCACTGTGCCGTTTTTTAACTGATTGACTATTTCCTGACATGTAGCATCTCTTCCCTGTTCTTCAGAGACCTTTATAAGCGGCGAAACCCGAACAGCGGAAATTCTGCTGAGCGCATCGGCCGCCGCATTCTCGATTCCTGCTCTATGATGAATTGATATATCGTACTCTTCTAGTTCTTCAATGGCTCGATGTACTCGTTTCTTCTCAATACCTAGTGATCTCCAATGCACTAGCGCTTTGTGGTCAGTAAAGACGTCCACGTGTCCCCCTATGACAAAATATCTAAACTTCCGTAGCGCCCATTGTACGGCAAGTAATTCTTTTTCTGTGACTGTATAGTTCTGTTCCGCCTTAGTGAGTGTGCGACTTATATATTGCGCAGGACGTCCGTCAGCTTGTAACACCGCTCCTATACCAATATCTGACGCGTCTGTAACAATTGACATATTACCTACCGGGAAAGTCAAAATAGTTGCCTCTATTAATTTCTGCTTGCATAGTACAAACGCTTGTTGAGCCTCCTCCGTCCAACGAAATGGTATCTTGGCACTAGTTAACTGAGATAAGGGCTGTTGTGTAACCGCCATCCCTGCGAGGTATGGTCTATAGAAATTCACCATACCAATAAACCGGCGCAATTGTTTTCTAGTAGTAGGCACCGGATAATCCCTGATAGGTTGTACATTCGAATCTAACGGCATGCATCCTTCCGCTGAGACTAAGTGCCCCAAGAACCGCACTTCTTGACCTATCTGTACCTTTTCTGGATTAAAATGTAATCGCCATTCTACAGCTTTGGCCAACATCTTCTGCAGCCTCACACGTAATTCGTGTTCAGTAGTGGCCCATATAATAACATCGTCTACGTAAGCCGTTGTACACGTTAAGTCAGACACGAACGAGTCCATCATTCTTTGGAAAACTTTCGGAGCGTTTTTAAGGCCAAATGGTACCCGCGTGAATTGGAAATGACCTTGGGGTACTTGTACCGCTAACTTCCATCGGTCTTCGGGCCGCACGCCTATTTGCCAAAATCCCTGTTTAAGATCAAGCACGGCAAACCATTTGCCTCCCGCTAGCTGTAAGAACAGATCACGCAGAGCCGGCATGGGATACGGGTCCGGTTTAGTTACTGAGTTCAATTGCCTAAAATCAGCCGCTGGTCGGAGCGAACCATCCTTTTTCGTAACATAAACCATCGGAGCACGAAAAACAGATGTTGACGGTTCAAGAACGCCGGCTTCTATCATTTCTTGGGTTGCTCGAGTCGCTGCTTCTAATTTCTTGGGAGGGGCACCATATACTTTTGGTGGTTCGTAACCATCATTTAGTTCTAACCATAACTTAAACTGGTCGACCGTCGGCCCTGGACGCTCGCTACAATCAGGCAGTTGGAATATACTGTTATATTGGTTTTGAAGATTCTTCCACCACTCAGGCAGACAACTGGTCTCCTCTTGAATCTTATGGTTACCTATAGACTTTATTGATCTTATTCCTTCCGGCCGCGATAGGTATACACGTTTATTTTGACAGTCTATCGTCTTAACCCATTTTCTAATGAAATCAAGTCCCAATAAGGGCGTCTGCGTATTCGAAACAACAAAAGACATATGATAGACCTTTTCATTTATTAACAACTTTGTGTCCCACTCGCCCACAGCCACCATCGATGCGCCCGATGCCTGACATAAACTTGCTTTCGTAGGTTTTATATTGTTCAATGGCCAAGTCAATGGTAGTACCGACACATCCGCTCCAGTATCCAATTGCATTATTACTGGCTGTCCGTTGAAGAGTTCTAAAAATTTAACTTTAATGAAAATTCTTACATTTGGCAGTGTTTCCCACACTTCCTTTTCTTCACAAGCCATCTGGTTCGGACCACTTTTTGGTTTGTTCTGCTGGTCTTCCTTCGATCTACCCGTCGGAGCCACCAAAGGATTAATTTTTGTGCCTTGTTCTCTGCCTCCATTATTTGTGAGATTGTTCACCCTGTTACCCCACTGCACTGGTCGTTCTCTAGGGGCAGTAAATGGGTTTTGTTGCCGCTTATACGCCGTATTCGTCGGAGCCGGAGTCCTTATATACTGACTTTGCTTCCAAGCCACTGGCTGTTGCCTTCTGTCGCGGAACTGCTTATTATGACGCGAAGCATTCCAATACGGTATGTCGCTCCTCTCAGATGTTGTAACTGTAGCCATGCGTGGAGATGCCGCTGCCATCTTATTTGTCATTATGGCCGAGCTTTGAAGAGCCTGAAGTCTCTCTTCAAGGCCTCCTGGGCTGCTGGATATTTCTCCGTATCTAGTAGGATCCAGCAGCATGAACATGATGGCCTCATGTGGTTGCAAGCCTGGTAAAGACTCGGTAAGCTTCGAGAACCACCGCTTGATACGTGCCATGGTATCCATGGGCATCTCACCCTTTAATGGTGTCAGGCTGTATAATTCTGAGAACACTTCTTGAGGCCTGGCCCGGAAATGATCCAATACGCGTCTTTTGTATTCTTCATATGTGAGGTCAACTGGCAATTCCAATTGGACAGCTACTGTCCGGTCCACTAATTCCTGTACAGCTACACGCACAATAGGTGCTTCCAATGTAAATTCTTGGGCTCGCACTGATGCTTCAAATTTTTCGAACCACAACTGTGGCCTTTCCACATCTAGTGGTGCTAACATCGGCTTAAACTCTGATGACGGTCGGACATAACTCGTCGATTCGGCTGAAAACGCTGGCATATTAATTCCTGATTCCTCTTCGCCGGGGTCGCCATTATTGTGTCCACCTATGTTGGATGGTCCACGTACTTGGATGTCTTCTGTATTTATTATTAGCGTATCGTCTAGACGAGCCTTAATTGTGCCTAATTCTGCAGTTAAATTATTCATTTGAGACGCCAGTGCCTGAATCAACGCTTCGACCCCATCAGAAGACATATTTAATTGTGCCATAAATGCTTTATTTTTACTCAATTATATATAGAATTTTGCACGCACAACAACAATCTATTTAATAAAACAAATTTACACATTAATTAATATATGTGCACATCAGCTCAACGTCTGCTTTCTCATTGTGCTGCCTGCTTACTTCTTATCCGGGCGCTTCTGCGAGGAATTTCTGTTGAAATAATGTCTGCCCTAGATAAGACCTTTTGCTCATTATTTGTCTCAAAGGTGGCTATTGCCACAATATGCAAGGCTACAAAATGTTAGAACCACATATGTAATTCTGCTTAAATTAAACATGCATTTATGTTTGCTCTTCTTTAGTATGATTTCCGTCGTTATCTAATTACGACAATAGTAGCAAAAACACATCAGATTTTGGGAGTGACGATACCTATACTTCGTTTTACGACAGATTTTACACAAATAAATGATGTCTATCAGGAGATCGGAAGTTTTATTGTAATAATTGCTAACGCTACGGTTGCAATCTCTGATTTATTTATTGTACGAGTTATATACGCGTAATGAAAGTTGCAATGTTTAATGCTGTTGCCTCTTTATTATTGGGAAACAGACTTTTCCAGATAACTGAAAATTTTGCAAGACAAAGAAAGATGAGAACGAGATATAAAATATAGCTTTCGTTCTGCGTGTCCAACTGAACGATTTTCAATGGTACGATTGCCGTCGTTCTCTGGAGATAAACCTAATATTATTCCAATCAAGTTTGTGAACATGAAGTATACATAAATACCATTGTATTTATTCGGTCGTCGACATAGAAAAACTACCGCCTGACGCACGCACTGACGGATTTCAACCTTCCATGATCATCGTCAGAGTACGAAGATAAACTGACGAGCAACGCCAATATATGGAATGAAAAATATACTAGTTCAAAACGCAGTAGAACGTGGAACTCACTTTAGATAAACTATGTTGTACAACGGATTATATAGAAGAAGAGAAGATTGATTGAAAGAATTGTTATCACTCTTGTCTCAATCAATAACTGTTTCACTGTACACTACATAGGCATGTGTCAAAGCTGCAAATAGGGAGACGTTTTTGTTAGGTAATGGTGGCCGCTAATATCAATTTTCACCGCACAACCAGAATATTGCTCGGAGGCGTAATATTTCTTAAGAATCGGGTATGTTGATTTCAAATAAATATCGACAATTATTTAAATGAGTGGTGAATAATTCTTCAAAACAAATAATATTCTTCTAAATGTGCAAAACAACATTAATTGATTGACAAAACTAAGACAACAAGGGAATCGGGACTTTCAGAAAGATGTGTCGAATGTGGTTAGCTCCCCGCGAAGATTTCCGCCTTCAGTACTACAGACGATATCAAGGTACAAAAAACGAAGAGTAATTGTCGATTTTAGAAAGCTTAAATTAATTATTTTTGTTACAAAACGATTTAAAAAAATCTTCATTGCCACTTTGTATAGTCTATTAAATAATCATAAATAAAATTGACATAGAAAACAGAAAGAATAAAAAATATATACATATGTACATAAACAGTTATAGGCGGTATATTTGACTGAAAATATGGCAATGTCGGATAGAACGCACAAGCTAATTTTCACAGCATCAAAATGTAGACGAAAATGCTTTTAACGGAAAATTTTTGTCAGTTAGCTAAATGTTAGATAGTGTGCAAGAAATGCTAGTTCACATAGTATATTCGCAAATGAAGTCTAGTGCTTTCGATACTTCCTCGTCTTCTTGGCAGTTCTGCTTATTTCCTGCTTCTTTGTTGAAATAGGGCAATTCAGCCTCCGTTAAAACGACAAAGCCTTGTTTTTTTAGGCAATACAATTTAACAATAATTGTTTGCGCGGGCGGTGGTTACAATTCTTTAAATCAAGTTTGCAAGCTTTAAGTAAACACCAATCCCATTGTATTTAACCAGAGGTCGAACAACATAACAAAACTACCGCCAGCCGCAACGCACTGACGCGTTTCGACCTTCCTTGATCATCATCAGATGGAGCTCGTATGACATCTGTTTGCCGTCGTACTCTGATGATCATCATGGTAGGTCGAAACGCGTCAGTGCGTTGCGGCTGGTGGTAGTTTTGTTATGTTGTTCGACGACTGCTTAAATACAATGGGACTGGTGTTTACTTCAAGCTCGCAAACTTGATTTAAAGAATTATTGCCACCACCCGCGCAAACAATTATTGTTAAAGACAAAGCCTTCTGTTGCTTCTGTTTTATACAAAGAATCCTCCAAACGTTCTGCTGAATTGATTTGATCATCTGTAGAGTTTTGGAATTCAGACCAATCCTAAATGAAGAGAAAAAAGAAGAAAAAAATTGCGAAATTTGCACAAAAATGTATAAAAATGAATTCCTCAACCACCTATAAGTTTTGCGTTCAGTTTTGAAATCTAAATTCTCATCGGGAGTTTTGGCTGTCGCGTGAAATCTGGGAAAGAAATAATTATCATGGTCTTCCAAAACGAAATTAATTTTCAAATATTGTTTAAGGAAAGCATTGAATTACTATAACTCATTTCAACAAAATCACGGATCCGTTAAAATATTTTAGAAGTTACTTCTAACAAATCAGAGTTAAAGTGATCACAGTGAACGGTCTCAACAATCGACTGAGATGTTTTGTGGTGAAATAATTCCGATGTTTGCACGCAAACCAATTCATAATGCTAACTTAATTAGTTTATTTCTAAAACGACGTAACCAATGCCGGTGAAACCAAAAGTAATCACGTTTAAATTTATATACCAAATGAAGCACGATTATTACTTACATGATGTTGTTAGATATTGGCTAAATACATAGAGGTTAGCTCATATAAGTCACACAATTTTGAGCAAATAAAAGATTTATAACAATGTGTATTTCGCATCGCACTCTCAGAATTATCAATCCCATTGTATTTAACCAGTCGTCGAGCAACGTAACAAAAATACCGCCGGTCGCAACGAACTGACGCGTTTCGACTCTTCCATGATCATCAACAGAGTTCAACAGCAAACTGACTAGCGAGGATCGAAGCGCATTGCATATATATGGAAAGCAAAATTAGATATGCGGCTCTCACCTCTAAGAGCCTTGCATACATTGTACGTGACTGGAAATGGCGGTTGCACAACATCTATGCAATCACGAAAAGTAACCTTTTTTCAGTTTTCGCCACATATATATAGGCATTATAATTAAAAAATAATTGATTGCGCTTGTGGTCGTAACGATTCTTTAAATCGACTTGGCGAGATAGAAGTAAACCCGCGCAATCATTGATTGTTTAATTATGCTACCTCTATATCAGAGACGAAAACTTGAAAAAGTCAATGTTCGTGACAGCATAGAAAATGCGCAGCCGACATTTACAGTAAAGTAAAATATATGCAAGACCACTAGATGGGAGAGCCGCACATCTAATTTTGCTATATATATAGGCCTTGCTGTTTGATCCTAAATAGTCAGTTTGCCGTCGTACTCTGCTGATGATCATGGAAGATCGAAACGCGTCAGTGCGTGCGACTGGCGGTAGTTTTTTATGCTGTTTGTGCGCGGGTGAGCTTACTTGCGTTTCAAAGCATGAACGTTTCATGCTTCCTTTTGTTGGGTCCTTTATGTGTTTAATCCTATTTTGTCACCGTTATGTATTTAAATCCAGGTTCCGATCATGACATATACATCTGTCCCTTTATGTACATACATAAGTCAGTATTATCCAAGCATTGCATAACATAGATAAAGCAAGTAATCTAGCAGACCGGTTTCGACCTTATTTGGAACTCACCACGTTCTGTTCAGAATTTGCTGCGGACTGGGCTCGAAATTCGGTGCGTCTTGCTTTAGATAATTGACTATATAAAGTGCCAGATTTTAAAGTTGGGTTGAATTGTAACGACAAGAGAATGATCATTTTCAAAGTTGTTGTAACGTAATATGTCGGCGTAGGGGTCAGAGCTGGTTTCAACACAAAGCGCGTGTTACAAACGAGATGGACAAGAGTGCTAATATTAGTCTTCTGTGTATAACCAGCCTAGCAGTTAATATTTCGTCCGGATCAGGCTCAACGCCTGACAGCGCAAGGGTTAATCAAATATTTTATAAATATTTTACAAAAATAACATTCTTTTGAAATATTTTATTCAAATGTACTAGTGTAAAGGCAATAACAACATATAAAAGTGGCCTACCTGCTTGAAATATACAAAAAGCATATTTTTATGTATACAGATATATTTGACTTTATAGGTTTTAATACTGAATTTATTTATATAGAAAGGATTTTGATTCAATAGAATGTTGAAAATGATTCTTATTCTATACAGAAAAGCCTCAGACCCACTGATGATTAAGTAGCTAGACGCATTTAAATATTAGTTATAGTTCAATGGATCAAAATGCCATATATGTGCAAATGAAGTACGTATTAAATTACAATTAGGATGCTGGTGGAAGATCTGCAAACTCTCTGTTTGTTGTGTTTAATACAGGTATTCTAAATGCAAATAAGAAAACTGAAAGATTAAGATGGATGTTTGTGGTATAACGAGCAGATAGACAGATGTATTCGGAAAGCATAGGTGCAGTAAGAAAACAGACCGGCTATAAACGACATAGTCTGCAGAGTGTCGTAACGAACACTCAACTCACATTATTTCAAACTTGATAAGGTGAGGAAGAATCTCAGGTTGCTTTCTCGGGAATGAATGAATATGTTGAGGAAAAGGAGCAAATCAGTCCACGTTTTGTTTCAAAATAAATTGCTGTTTATTATGTATTGTTATCTCAATATATTATTCAGCATGTCTATTACAGTCAAAACAACGATAAAAACATTTTAAAGTAACAGATCAATCAAAAGTTCTCAAGCATAATTTGTCACGTAACTTGTAAATTTTAATGTTACATTGATAAGTTTCCATATAATGTTTATTTAATTTAAAATTCAGAGCACCAATATATAATAAATTAATTTCACTTATATTTATCCAAAAGAATTTGCGCCGTTTTAACAGAATCTTTTATTACCTGATTTCTAATTGATTTTTCATTAGGAATTGCCCTGTTTAAACCAGGATTTAGTACGACAACATGATTCCTCTTCAGTTTTGGTTTTGATATATTTACTATCCAGTTAGATACAATTAAATTAATACTGTACATTTTGCAATACATATATGTGCAGCGTGGTTTTATCCGCGCTAGCTAGCTGGACTTCGTTTTCTGTTGATGATCATGGACGGACGAGAGGCGTATGTGCTTGCACCTGGCGGTAGTTTTGCTATGCTCGTTGACTAATTTTCAAGTATAATTGGATTAGTGTTTACATCAAGCTAGCAAAATTTGTTTAGAATAAAGGTTACTACCACACGCGCAATCATTGTTTAGATAACTGTGTTACTTAGACATGTGGCGAATTTTGAAAAAGCTAATGTACCTGTTTTTATAGAAATTTTGCAGCCGGCATTTCCGTTCAAGTATAACGTATGCATTGCGGTTTGAACCTCGCTGGTCAGCTTGAAGTCGGACTCTTGTGCAGTACATGGAAGGACGAAACGCGACAGTGCATGTGACAGGCGATAGTTTTGCTATGTTGGTCGGCTACTGGTGATATGCAATGGGATTGGTGTTTACTTGGAGCACGGAAACTTGATTTGGAAAATTTGTTACCACCAACTCTGCAATCATTGATTGTTTAATTGTATTGTCTTTATATATGTGTCTGAAGAAAGCTACAAACAGCTAATTTTCGTGTCTGCGTAGAAATTTTGCAGCCGACAATTCTGGTCACGTATAATGTATACAAGACTGGTTGAAGTAAACACCAATCCCATTGTATTTAACCAGTCGTCGAACAACATAATAAAACTACCGCCAGTCGCAACGCACTAACGCGTTTCGACCTTCCATGATCATCATCGGAGTACGACACAAACTGACTATCGAAGATCAAACCGCATTGAATATATATGGAAATCAAAATTAGAAGTCTCGCATATATTGAACTATACTGGAAATATATTACAGTTAAATACTGTTTGTTGCGAAGAACTAATATATATGCAAATATGTATTAGGTTTTGCGAACCTAGTAACAAATTAGTTCAGTTGTGACCAGAAGGATAAACCAAATGCAGCATGAACGGAAAGTATAATCTCATGCACATTCGTTTCGTGCTTACTGGCGACTCATCAGTAGGAGCTGGTATTACGCCCTTTAACCACTGTATATTTGGTAGAATAATGTGGAATAATAGGGCGGTACAATCTCCTAGACGAATGTGTAAACCTGTAATATTGAATCTAACATCATCTAAAGTCAACGACAATGCAACATCAATGCTAACTCACACAATATAATATAGATACCGAGTCTGTAATGGATACTAACACTATTGCTATTGTGTTAGTAACTGATTCCTTTTTTGAAATCGATGAATACCGGATACTAACACTATGGTTTCCGAGTCGGTACATGATACCAACCTGATGGATATAAATTTATGCTAAAGTTCACCCAAATTGAGAATTACAACAATTTCCGAACATCTGTTACTCCAGTTAAACCATACACTCTGGCCTTCATCGATATCAATTATCACATTTCGCGTTAAGCATGACATCATCCAATTCAATATATTACAGTTAAATACTGTTTAATGCGAAGAACTAATATATATGCAAGTATGTATTAGGTTTTGCGAACCTAGTAACAACTTAGTTCAGTTGTGACCAGAAGGATAAACCAAAGGCAGCATGAACGGAAAGTATAATCTCATGCACATTCGTTTCGTGCTTACTGGCGACTCATCAGTAGGAGCTGGTATTACGCCCTTTAACCACTGTATATTTGGTAGAAGAATGTGGAATAATAGGACAATACAATCACCTAGACGAATGTGTAAACCTGTAATAGTGAAGCTAACATCATTTAAAATCAACGACAATGCGACTTCAATTTGGGTGAACTTTAGCATAAATTTATATCCATCAGGTTGGTATCATGTACCGACTCGGAAACCATAGTGTTAGTATCCGGTACTCATCGATTTCAAAAAAGGTATCAGTTACTAACACAATGGCCATAGTGTTAGTATCCTTTACAGACTCAGTATATATAATATATAGTGTGAGTTAGCATTGAAGTCGCATTGTCGTTGACCTTAGATGATGTTAGCTTCACTATTACAGCTTTACACATTCGTCTAGGAGATTGTAGCGTCCTATAATTCCACATTCTTCTACCAAATATACAGTGGTTAAAGGGTGTAATACCAGCTCCTACTGATGAGTCGCCAGTAAGCACGAAACGAATGTGCATGAGATTATACTTTCCGTTCATGCTGCCTTTGGTTTATCCTTCTGGTCACAACTGAACTAATTTGTTACTAGGTTCGCAAAACCTAATACATACTTGCATATGTATTAGTTCTCCGCCACAATTAGTATTTAACTGTTATATATTGAGTTGAATGGTGTCATGCTTACCGCGAAATGTGATAACTGATATCGATCAAGGCCAGGGTGAACAACATAATAAAACTACCGCCAGTCGCAACGCAAAAACGTATTTCGACCTTCCATGATCATCATCGGAGTACGACACAAACTGACTATCGAAGATCAAACCGCATTGAATCTATTTGGAAATCAAAATTAGAAGTCTCGCATATATTGAACTATACTGGAAATATATTACAGTTAAATACTGTTTGTTGCGAAGAACTAATATATATGCAAATATGTATTAGGTTTTGCGAACCTAGTAACAAATTAGTTCAGTTGTGACCAGAAGGATAAACCAAATGCAGCATGAACGGAAAGTATAATCTCATGCACATTCGTTTCGTGCTTACTGGCGACTCATCAGTAGGAGCTGGTATTACGCCCTTTAACCACTGTATATTTGGTAGAATAATGTGGAATAATAGGGCGGTACAATCTCCTAGACGAATGTGTAAACCTGTAATATTGAATCTAACATCATCTAAAGTCAACGACAATGCAACATCAATGCTAACTCACACAATATAATATAGATACCGAGTCTGTAATGGATACTAACACTATTGCTATTGTGTTAGTAACTGATTCCTTTTTTGAAATCGATGAATACCGGATACTAACACTATGGTTTCCGAGTCGGTACATGATACCAACCTGATGGATATAAATTTATGCTAAAGTTCACCCAAATTGAGAATTACAACAATTTCCGAACATCTGTTACTCCAGTTAAACCATACACTCTGGCCTTCATCGATATCAATTATCACATTTCGCGTTAAGCATGACATCATCCAATTCAATATATTACAGTTAAATACTGTTTAATGCGAAGAACTAATATATATGCAAGTATGTATTAGGTTTTGCGAACCTAGTAACAACTTAGTTCAGTTGTGACCAGAAGGATAAACCAAAGGCAGCATGAACGGAAAGTATAATCTCATGCACATTCGTTTCGTGCTTACTGGCGACTCATCAAAAGGAGCTGGTATTAGGCCCTTTAACCACTGTATATTTGGTAGAAGAATGTGGAATAATAGGACAATACAATCACCTAGACGAATGTGTAAACTTGTAATAGTGAAGCTAACATCATTTAAAATCAACGACAATGCGACTTCAATTTGGGTGAACTTTAGCATAAATTTATATCCATCAGGTTGGTATCATGTACCGACTCGGAAACCATAGTGTTAGTATCCGGTACTCATCGATTTCAAAAAAGGTATCAGTTACTAACACAATGGCCATAGTGTTAGTATCCTTTACAGACTCGGTATATATATTATATAGTGTGAGTTAGCATTGAAGTCGCATTGTCGTTGACCTTAGATTATGTTAGCTTCACTATTACAGGTTTACACATTCGTCTAGGAGATTGTACCGTCCTATTATTCCACATTCTTCTACCAAATATACAGTGGTTAAAGGGTGTAATACCGGCTCCTACTGATGAGTCGCCAGTAAGCACGAAACGAATGTGCATGAGATTATACTTTCCGTTCATGCTGCCTTTGGTTTATCCTTCTGGTCACAACTGAACTAATTTGTTACTAGGTTCGCAAAACCTAATACATACTTGCATATATATTAGCACTTCGCAACAAACAGTATTTAACTGTAATATATTGAATTGAATGATGTCATGCTTACCGCGAAATGTGATAACTGATATCGATGAAGGCCAGAGTGTATGGTTTAACTGGAGTAACAGGTGTTCGGAAATTGTTGTAATTCTCAATTTGGGTGAAATTTAGCATAAATTTATATTCATCAGGTTGGTATCATGTACCGACTCGGAAACCATAGTGTTAGTATCCGGTACTCATCGATTTCAAAAAAGGTATCAGTTACTAACAGAATAGCCATAGTGTTAGTATCCTTTACAGACTCGTTATATTTATTATATAGTGTGAGTTAGCATTGAAGTCGCATTGTCGTTGGCTTTAGATGATGTTAGCTTCAATATTACAGGTTTACACATTCGTCTAGGAGATTGTACCGTCCTATTATTCCTTATTCTTCTACCAAATATACAGTGGTTAAAGGTCGTAATACCAGCTCCTACTGATGAGTCGCCAGTAATCACGAAACGAATGTGCATGAGATTATACTTTCCGTTCATGCTGCCTTTGGTTTATCCTTCTGTTCACAACTGATCTAATTTGTTACTAGGTTCGCAAAACCTAATACATACTTATAATGGAAATGTCGGCCGCACAATTTCTATGCAGTCACGAACATTAATTTTTTGCAGCTTACGCCAATTATACATATATATAGACAATACATATATAGGCAATACAATTTAACAATAATTGATTGTGCGGGTGGTGGTAAAAATTCTTTAAATCAAGTTTGCGAGCTTGAAGTAAACACCAATTGTATTTAACCAGTCGTCTAACAACATAACAAAACTACCGCCAGTCGCAACGCACTGACGCTTTTCAGCCTTCAATGATAATCATCAGAGTACGACGGCAAACTTGCTATGAAAGATTAAACGGCATTGCATATATATGGAAAACAAGATTAGATATGCGGCTCTCACCTCTAGTAGTCTTGCATAAGTTGCTTGTGTCGGAAAATAACGGCTGCACAATTTATTTGCTCTCACGAAAATTAATCGTTTGTACCTTTTGCCACACACATATATATAGCCTATACAATTAACCTGTCATTGATTGCGCGGATGATAGTAAAAGGCCAGGGTGTAGGGTTTTTCTGGAGTAACAGGTGACCAATAATAGTCGTAATTCTCAATTTTGTTGAACTATGGTATACGTTGAAATCCATCATGGTAGTACCATGTACCGACTTGGCAACCATGGTGTTAATAATTTGTATGTTTTCGGCAGTATAATGTTGGTATCGGTTACAAACACAATAGCTATAGTGTTAGTATCCTTTACAGACTCGGTGTATATATTATATAGTGTTTTAGCATTAAATGTGCATTGTCAAAGCTTTATATAATGTTAAATTTACTACTACAGGTTTATACATTCGTCCAGGAGATTGTGCCTTCCTATTATCCCACATTCCTCACTCAAATATATAGTGGTTAAAGGGCGTAATACCGGCTTCTACTGATGAGTTGCTAGTGAGCACGGAACGAATTTGCACGAGATTAATCTTTTCTTTCATACTGACAGCGGTTTATCCTTCTGGCTATATCTGTTACTAGGTTCGCAACACCTAATACGTACTTGCATATATATTAGTTCTCCGCCACAAATATATAGGTAATTAGATATAAATAAATAAAATGATAGATAAATATACTGAGAAATAGCTAAGACCGGCAAATATATATATATATATATATATATATATATATATATATATATATATATATATATATATAGAGAGAGAGAGAGAGAGAGAGAAAAGAAACGTAGGCAGACAGAAAAATAGGCAAATGCAAATATTTTAAGGTAGAATAAAAGTTAAAAAGAAATATTTAATGAACATTGGCTGCGTGGGCGATGTAAACAAGAAATTGAATCAAGGCTTCTATCTACATAAACAGCCTTCTAGGCAGAAGTTTACATGGCTATGTAGATAAGCAAGTATATAAATAGATTGAGAAATATAAAACATTTAGTTAGATAAATAGAGGGTCAGTTAAATAAATAGGTTTATTGACGAATAAGTTAATTATATTATTCGATATGTTAGTATAAGGATAATTAAAATAAATTCCGAATTGGCTCCACAGTCATAGGTTAACTCATATACCTTTGTCAACGCCCCGGCTTCAAGTAAATGCCGTACGACGTTACAAACTCGGTTAAGGTGCTCTGAATAGAGATTTGTTACTGATAGGGGGCCCTTAAGAGGGCCTGGTAATGCGTTCTCCTAAATTGTTCAGAGTGTGAAGATGTTCCAGAGCCTTGGGTGGACTCTAGTTGTTGTTGTTCTTCTTGTAGAGTTGTAATCACGATGTGGATAACGTCGTTCAGGTTCTGCAATTAATTGGCTCGTCTCGCTAGTTATACCGCAACAAGATGAGTCACGGATATAGCCAATTGTTGGTGAAACTATCAAATCACCAGCGTAGGTATTGACAGCCGACAGAACGCACACGCGTAACGCGAACCAGAATGCAAATGCAACCACTGACTTGCATGGTAAATTGCCGTGCTTAAATAGCATGCCATGCCTACTTGCACACTATTGGTTAAACGGCAAGTCTCGCTTTTTTCTCATTGGTGCAACGTAAATAAAATTGAATTTAATTTACGCAATATGTCGGCCAGTAATTTGTGTCGTTACACCTTCTTATAAGACGTTAAGGTTGATTCTTGTCCAACGTAGGACAGTTCGACAATCTGACTGTGCTCATGGTGTATTTGATCCAGTTGTTGATGTTGCTCTATTTGCTCTTTTTATTGTTATTGCTGCTCTGTTTGTAGTATTCCAAGTTCTCTTCGATGCTGCTGCTCCAGTAATTGTTTTAGTCCTCGTTTTATATGCTGCTGTTGTTGTTGTTGGTGGTGGATTTGCTCTTGATGTTGCTGTCGTATTTGCTGTAGATTGTGCAGTTGCTGCTGTTGTTGGTGGTGGTAGTTGCAATGTCTGTATATGCTATTCGTGTTTTTCTCTTGGTGTTCTTGTTGTTGTATTTGCTATTGTTGGTGGTGAGGGTGGTAGTGAATTTGCCCATGATTTTGTTGTTGTAGTTGCCTGACTTGTTGTTGCTGCATTTAGAGTTATTGATGTTCGATTCATGGGCATCAGAATGGTAGATTAGAATAGCCAAAATGAATATCACTGAAGTCATTTGTAATCGGCATGAAACTATGTTCAGAGAAAATAAAAGTATCAACTTATAAAATGACTAAAATATTACGAAATTGCGATATTACACTTAACAAAATTACCTGATCTGTGTTGTGACTAGCAAACACTGAAATCCGATTGTTTTGCTTCTAGAATATATTTCGGCATCGTTTGTCGAATGCAATTTTCATTTCAACAATTATCACAAGTTTTGAAGAACAAACTATAGGAGCAAATGCGATATTGCCCCTGGTAAATTATTTTTTGTACCTGACTGCCTTTTCGCTAAGTATTTGCATGTCAGGTGTTTGTGCGTGTTTACTTATTACAGGCTTTTTCCATCCAACTAAGTGAAACTGGAATGGTTGATTATGAATTAACGATTTCCAGGCATTAGACTATTTGTTTTTTATTCGCCATTTGAAATGATGTATTTGAGGTCGCCTTTAAATTATAGTGTTGGAAGACCAATGAATCAAACACACTAAATGACTGAATGCAAATGTAAGTGATAGGAATTAAAACCCTTCTCACCATACACTTGCTAAATTCCACTCAAACCAGTACAGCTTTACTTAAGGTTGGCTTTTTTATTAATAACATTTGTTATTTAATTTACTAGGTGCACGTCACACACCGATAACAATTCATCAATGTATGCCTTAAGGAAATGGAACATTTTGACAAAATTTGCGAAATTTTGTATTTTTGGAATTGCTTAACATTGACAATAATTCTTAATTGGTGACCAGGCTTACGCAATTTAATCAAATCAAACATCCTGAGTGCACCCTTATTTCTTTACATGTGCGTTCTACCATGTCCTTAATCCAATTCCTCAATAAAAATCCATTTGTTGATTAATCATCATCATCATCATCTTCATCATCATGCACAGACTTACAAAACTCAAAAGTGACTACCATATAACGATAAATAGTGAAAAATATAACAACAAAAATAATATTTTATACAAATTTTTAGTGAGATTTACGAGAGAGAGAGGAATACCTAGTTACTAATAATAAATTTCTCAGGATAACTCACAGAAATGAAGCAAGCTACACCTCTCCACAACACCATTATGGCGAAGTTGGCATTCTGGCAAGGCGACATCAGCAATACAGCTTCCTTGCGGCTTTCACTGTATCACGTCATAAACAAACAAAACCTGGTAGCTAACTTTGCCTTATTAGGAAAATAAACTTATGAAGATGATTCTACTAGGCATCTGCAACAAGATCGCCACTGAGCTCGATTCGATGCCATATCGCTAAGGGTTTCTAACCAAGAACTGTGATGCGCACGAGGACCCCATACTGGCAGACGAGTAAGTCCTATGAAACCCAATTTGGATGTAGGTGACTTCAACTTTTTCTGCCATGTCAAACGTTACCCACTTTGTTTCTTACGCCAATCTGGTTCTGGATGAGAAAACAGAGCTTTACTGGGAAATCGAATTGAGGACATACATAAAACGTGACCGAGCAAACGATGTTGATGGAACCTTATTTGTTTATCTAACGAGGAGCACTTTATGCAGATCTAAAAATACATCTACGGATATCAACGTTGGTTATTCGTTGTTGGTAACCAAAATGTGCTATACATCTCAAACAAAGAAGGTCGAATGGCTGTAAGCGTCTAAAATCCTCAGATGTAAGAGGCCAAGGTTTACTAACGCATAGTAAAACTGCGCGTACAGATACATTGTAAACACGTCCTTTAAGGCAAAGTAAAATACGCGTGTTTCTACATAAATGGCAAATATTGAAGATAGTTATTCTAGATGTCGCGATTCGTATTCTCACCTCGTCAGAAATATTGCCTAAGTTATTGATAGAGCAACCAAGATATGTAAACCGGTCAACTATGTATATATCTTCATTCTGCAGTTGCAGCGTTGGGGTCAATAGTGGATGAACCTGTAAAATTAACGAAAAATTAAGTGATAAAATTTGAATTTTCACTCAAACCACTCAAGTTATACTTAGAATTGGCTATTTAAACAACAATTATGATCGTATCATTAAATAGGCGCATGTCACACATGATCATGTGTATCTGTGTACATATATCTAAAAAATATCAGGTAAATATAATTAAAACACGTGTACATCCATACAAATGATACAGCAGGGAAGAGATTTACTTCGTTGCTGCCTGCGGACACTTAATTATTTTAATATTAACGATTGAAGCGCGTTTTACCAGAGTGATTTCAATAGATAAGGTAGTGGCAGGACACGAACATAAATCATATTCAGTAGAAGAAGAAGTTTGACTAAGATATGCACTAAAACAACAGACAGCTAGACAAGTAAATTATGAAAATTAAAGAGGAAAAATTCAAAATAATGAGAGTATTTAACCCAATAAGAACCATTATGTACTAACCACTGAGTCTTCAATTTTAAATTGAAAATATCATTGCCATATATATTAAAGGTGGTTTCTCACATATACATGTCTATCCCAGAAGAAATATACATAATCAAAATGCATGTCATATTGTTTCACTTCACATATCTGTTCGAGATTCATATAAACACCATTTATATATCCTTATATAAACATTGAGATTAGATCCTTGGAAGTCAGTTTCTTGTCAAGCTCTGAGAATGCTCGTGTTGGGTCGAAACCCGTCTGTACGTATTGCTAATGGATATTTTTTGCTACGCTTAATAGATAATTGAATGTGATGAACTTCTGCTCTGGCGTGGCTCACCTCAAAGAATGATGGCTTAACAATTGTAACTACTTTAATAATTTTCAGCAACATATTGATAAACTGATAATTTTAATTTCTCATATGTATTGGTTGCACGCTTTGGTGTTTAAAAATTATAGTTGAGTGCGAAATACATTTATAAAAATAAGTCGATTTCCTACAGGAGGGAGAAATACAAAAAATGTGTTGAATGATTTATGTCAAGGTGTTAGGCATAATATAGGCATTATATATATATATATATATATATATATATATATATATATATATATATATATATATATATATATATATATAAAGCATCGTATAGGGCAGCGAACAAATTCGTTACTCGATCGGTTTTGTTCATATTTGGAAATCGCTAAGTACTGTGAATTTTTTCAAAGTGAACAGGACTCAAACTGTAGCACATTTGCTTTGCAGTCTGGAACTCTGCCCAGTACAACACAGTGTTGGACACTTCATGCATATTTCAATTGTATTCTACCTTTTGCTTTCTTGGTCAGCCTTTCCTACGAGTGTAGCCTAGGCAACATCATTTTCGACCTAATATTCCAACTTGCTACGCAATTTGCGTACGTGATTGCTTGCGCTATATCAGCAACCAATCAGAATTTAGCAAATCTCATGCTAGTATTAGCCACCGACACTACAGAATGACCTCGACCTTGTTGACAGCCAATAGGATTAATTATTTGTTTACCAAATGTTGCTTGTTCTTTACAGATTTCTGTGTCGTGTTGTGATGGTTCAATTTTAATGCTATTACATTTAAATTACAGTGGTTTATTGTTGCCGTCAGTTTATCCGCCAAATTTTCGGTCTACAACTGATCTTTTACAGTAATTTAGAATTAAAATTTTATATTGCAATACAATGTTCAACGGCATAAATCGACGTTTCTAGAGTCTTCAATTTCAATTTAGCCGAATGGTGCGCAACGGGTTATTTAGAAGAAAATTGATAAAATCTCATTTTTACTTTTCTATTTATATTTATTTTACATATTTAAATTAAAAGAAGCTTAGCATTAACCCTTCAAGTTTTGCAGAAGCAAAATTATAAGGATTTAAGTAATCAATTGCGCACACGGACATAAGAATAAACCCACATGTACTCACATACTTCTGTGGGCGAATGATACATATTGAACTATCGGGAGTTGGTTTTTTAGATAAAGAACAGTTTATTCATGAATACTTTACATCAAAAATTGATTTTATTTTTACATTGCTAATTCCTTTTGTACTATTTATTGTAGCGTACCCCCAGAATTATACTCAATAATTTACAATTATGTTGACACGAATGGACGTTTCTTAAATTATTTAACGCTGATTGGTGCGATTAATGAGTTGAAAGCGTTTCCAATGACGTTGTCGTTACTTCACGAAAATCGCCTTAGAGAGCTGAAGAAAAATATACGAAAAAAGGTAAGTCCAATCGTATTATTTTGCGAATTTTAAATTCTTCTGATGAATTTCACTTCGTTTAGTTCCATATATAAATATATGTATATATAAAAGTACAATGGCATAATTCGATCTCGTATTGCCTGATTAATGTTTTACTTCATTTATGGCTATATATAAATAAATGTTTATATAAAAGAATAATGGCAGGATTGGACCTGAAATATTGAAAGACCTTAATGGTCTTATCAGTGGATTCCATTTCGGTCTTTTGCAAAGTTTGTTTATTGCTATCACGTAAAGATTTTAAAATTTATTTTGTCATATTTAAAATCAGCTTGTAGGGTAGTTAGTCCTCCAAAACAGAAAAATTACCCTTGTAAACGCCCCGGCTTCAAGTAAATGCCGTACGACGTTACAAACTCGGTTAAGGTGCTCTGAATAGAGATTAGTTACTGATATGGGGGCCCTTAAGAGGGCCGGGTAATGCGTTCGCCTGAAGTCTTCAGAGTTGAAGATGTCCTAGAGCCTTGGGTGGACTCTGGTTGAGTTTTTGCTCCCGTGGTTGAGCTGTGATCGCGTTGTGGATGGTGTCCTGCAGGTCCTGCACTCAATTGGCTCGTCTCTCCGGTATCCCGCAACAAGATGAGTAGGTATTGACAGCCGACAGAGCGCACACGTATTGACAGCCGACAGAACGCACACGCGTGAAGCAGGTAGAAGGCAAATGCCACAACTGACTTGCATGGTAAATTACCGTGCTTAAATAGCATGCAATATGTGTACTTGCATACTATTGGTTAAACGTGGTTAGACGTGGTTAAACGGCAATTTGCTTTTTTCTCATTGGTGCAACGTAAATAAATTTGAATTTAATTTACGCAATATGTCGGCGATTGATTTGTGTCGTTACAACACTTTCCTCTCTGAAAAAAAAGAAAAATATTCCTCTCTGCGAGGCTAGATAAGAAATGCATGACAGAGTTCGAACCAAGTTAAGCAAAAATATGATGAACCATAAGTGCTGGGCTTAAATATGCTTGTTGGTTGCTTCAACAATGATATGATGCCAGGTAACCACTAGGAATTGCTACACAAATTGTTAGCTCTAGTGGACGGTCATAGCACGTGAGGCAAAATAGAGCAGTGTAAGTTTTTGAGCCGCAGCGTGAAGATTTCGAGGTAAATCGCCTCTGAATTTGCCAGGTTTAAGTTAAAAACTAAGCAGGTTGGATCGTTGTCAATGCGTTTGTATACGACCCAAAGGAGCTAGAGTGCTCGACGTTGTGGTCAGCGACATTCGTAGAGTGGTCTTTGTGAAATAGATAAAGTTGAGATATGCATTGAAAGGCCTGTACCATGATATGAAGCTGATCACTCACTTAGTGTTGCTACACGAAAGCGTTAGCTCTAAGTAGCTGGTCATACCAAAATAGGCAGTGTAATGTTATGTGTGAGAAATACATTATAATGTAAAAATATATACATTAAAATCAAAGGTAATTGCATAAAAATATACACGAACATTGCCTCAGAGATGGCATAATACTCAAAGAACTGTTCAAAAAATGCTACACAATTGTTAGCTAAGAACAGCTGGTTATGCCACGTGAGACAAATAAAAAATTCAACGTGTGGGTTAAAAAAAATTTTATAGTTAAATGTTAATGTTTAAAAAAAATTAATTACGCGTTATAAAAGCAGGTTCAGATGTTGAGAGACGAGCCTGAGACGTGTGTAGAAGGTTGAACGCTCAGATCAGGTGGTTCGATAAACGGTTTTAACTGACTATGCTTACTGATGTCGGTGTAGCGCCTTGCATAATGATGAAGTATTTGGCTGTTTTAGTAAAATCGGGCAAGGACCGCGATACTTGGTTGTAGTGGTGCAACAGCATTATTGTTGCGAACGAAAATTTCCTTGCAGCTGTGGAGCTGTGGGTGAACGAAGACTGACGAGGCGTGTCTCGGCTGCTGTTCGGACATACACGAAATAAAGTCGAAGGCGGGTAGCTTCGTTTTGTGGGTCATCTGTGCCGGTAGTAGACGTGGAGCTGACTAGGCAGGCGTAGATCCATGCCATACAGTAGGTTGTGACGCAGACGTTTTAATGGATTCTCGAGTACGAGAACGCATGGCCAGCAGAACTAAAGGTAGTGCATCGACCCAGTTGCCATTAATGGACGAGGATGCTAAAGCTGCTTTGAGTTCCCTATGCATCTTCTACCATGCCATTAGCTTGGGGATGGTAGGCAGTCGTCTGGCGTAAGATGCATCCCATGTACCGCAAGGTGGTTTTGAACGATCAGATGAGAAGCAAGTGCCTTCCGTCCGTGATGACCTCTCATTGGGAACACCGTACTGGATATCCATGCAGAGATAAAACCATAGTTACTTCGTCTGCAGAAATGGTGCCAAGAGGTGAATGCCGCAGGCCACTGTGTAAATCTATCGATCATAGTTGTGAAGGTATTGAAACCTTGAACCTTGTCAGATGAACTATGTCGATGTGGACGATGGCGCTAGGCGAGAAGCAGACTGAAATGTTGCAACCTAGGAACGAGTGTAATGTGTGATCTGTTTCTTCGACAAATTGCACACTCCGAGACCCATCAACATTCTGCCCAAGTCTGTGACCTCGCAAAAACGATCTGTAAGAAGTCGGACAGTCGCTATTTCCTGGGTGGAGAAATTGAGTGAATTGAATCGAAAACCTTTCTCTGAAGGCTGGTCGGCAGAACTTCGGCTTGTTGGGCTGCGTACCCGTGAAGTAAACAATTGGTAAGCCTTCCCACAGACGGCAGATGAACTTGGTTGCGACGGGCTATTGATCTTTGAATGTGAATGTCACCGCGTTGTTCAGTTCGCAGGAGAGTTGGCGTTAGTGCAGGTTAACTGAGTGCCACGGAGTTCACGGTGAATGGTGACGGTAAAGGTGGTTGTAGAGAGACGTCTGGCCTAGACAGGGCATCTGCAATGAAGTCTGTTTGCCCTGACGTGAAAGACGTCAAATTGTTGTCTGCTAGACGAGAAAGCTGTCTTTCCACTCTGGCAGGGTACTCTGGCGATAGATGAAGTTGCGTTTCGAAGTGTACGCTAACTAGTGGTGCATGATTCGTGAAAACAACAAATCTGCTACTGCCAATGATGCTGATAAAATGGCGCACTGCGTCGTGGATGGCGAGAAGTTCTCAGCCGAAAGGTCGCACCTTCGTTTCTACTGGTTGGAGAGTACGCGAGTAGAAACTGATAGGCCTGAACTCCGGGTCGATCTCTTGTTACAAAGTGGCCTACAGCGAATTCAGAAGCATCTGTCGAGTAGAAATGGCTTTCGAAATCTGGATGCGTTAGCATTGTGGCATTTGCTAACGAGTTGATGAAGTCGAAGGCACTTTCGTCTTCGGATGATCAAGCAATGATGGAATTCTGCTAAGTCCTTTCGGTTCCGCAGGTGTCTGCACAAAGGATAAAGTTGTTTTGAAAGGCCCGAAGGAACTTGCGATAATAGTTTAGTACCCAGGATTTTCTTCTGCAAATCGCTCAAAGTCCTTGGTGACTTGATATTCTTGATTGAATTTCGTCTTTCAGCAACGGTTGGAATACCTTTGGGCCGTGATACGACGTTCTAAGAAGTCGACGGATGAAGTTGCAATCTGCAAATCTTGTCACAGTTGATCTTGAGTCGGTGGTTGGATAAGCGTGGAGAGGACATTTCGTAGATAATGCATGAGATTCTAGATCTGGACTGAATACCCATAATGTCATCGAGATATGACATACACAAGCAGAGTCGTCGCGAAGTATGTTGTCCATGAATCTTTGAAATGTCTGTGTAGCACACTTAAGTCCAAAAGGCATGTAAAGGTATTCGAAAAGGCCAAATGGAGTGATGACTGCAGTTTTTTCGATATCCTCTGGTGCTACTGGAAGCGTGATGGTATGTTTGTCTGAGGTCAATCACTGAGAAGAAATTGTTGCCGTTGAGTTTTTCAAGTGGTCAGTGTTGATATTTGGAATAGGATATGCATCAGATTTTGTCACCGAATTTAGCTTACGGTAGTCTCCACAGGCTCTGTACGATCCGTTTGATTTTGAGACTTAAGTGCAGTGGTGATGCCCAAGGAATCTTTTCGATGGTCTGATGATTCCCTCTTCCAAAAGCCTGAGAATTCTTCTGGGCAGCTGTCAGCTTAGCAGAGCCAGTGTCGCTTCTTGAGTGCAATAGGTTGTCCTTCTGTGACGATATGATGAATCGTGTTGGAGACTCGTAGCTCTGATTTGTTAAGATCGAAAAGCGATTTGTATTTTTCAAGAGTTGCTGATATCTCTGCTGAATGATGCACTGGGGTTGGCTGAATGACCTGTAACTCCAAACGCTCGGAGGCAAGTGTCCAAAAAGGTGTTCAAGTCCGCGGAGGTCGATGATCTTTGATTGGCAAGATCAACAATGAGCCGAAATTTTAGAAGGAAATCAAGGCTCATTATATTATTTTGAGATCTTGGCAATGATGAAGTTGTGGGAAAATTCAATGTCGTAGACCTATGTTGAGTGTGCGGTATTGGCAGCCATGTTGGTATGGGCTCGCCTGTAGCTGTTGCGAGAAGAACGCCTAGCGTATCTCGGCCATTGAATCACCTTTGAGAACTGAGAGACTGCCGCACCTGTGTCTACGATGTACTATTCGCAAGTTTTGGAAATCAAGAAGGTGCAGAAGTTCGTCGGTTGTTTGGCCGGGTCATGCAAACAAGTAGGCTGGTGATAGCGACCGGCATTGTCTGTTTGGTTCTCTAAGTGTGAAAAATTCGGCGTGGACGAAAAGAGTCGACAGGGATGTCGGATTGTAGTTGGCTTCTTCCCCTGTTGTAGCGCCGTTGATGCTGCTGATGCGCAGAAAGTACGGTCTTCTACTCTTGCCAGACGTTTCCCGATGCTGATGCACCCTTGTGCCTGCGGTCTGTTGTCCTTCCGCTTCATTGAAATTGACACTCATTCGGAAATTCTTCGGAACGACAAAGACAAACTTGGCAAGCATAAAAAAACTTCTGGTGGTTATAACACCTGCTCCTTGGAGCATATTTAAGTTAAATGATTGCGGAGATCTCGATCGCCGCCTACCATTATAATTTGACTTGGAAACGCAGAATTTTGGTCGAGCATTCACATGATTTATCTCCGATTTGGTAATGGCCAATCCTTCTAGGAACTTTGGTCATGTTCGCCACTGTTCTCTCTAAGGAGGAGATTCTATCATCTTGCGGGTTGAAGAAAAGGATGATGGATTCACTTTTGGGTTCCAAAACCCTATATTCTAACTCACATCTCTCAGACAAGTCATCTATAGAGAGAGTGTTAGGGAGCTGTCTGGCAAAGAGTTTTAATGTTTGGGAAGATTGTTAATAAAAACAACCTTAGCCTCATGGTCAGAAATGTTGGTTTTATACCAACGTTTCCGCGTAATTCCCTCAGTATTTCTATGGGGCCAAGATTTGGCATATCTAACTGCGCATATTTGTTTATTATCTGCTCAGTTTCCGTGGGTCCAAGCAAGGATTCTACCTCGTTTTGTAGGCCTAAAATGGGATTAGGTAGCTTCCTAATGGCCTCAAGCTTAGGATAAATCCGTCGCTGCAATTCAGAAGGTAGTTTAGCAAAAACCTTTGACAGTTTTTGATGACTGTCATAATTAGAAACGGGGAGAAAGCGGAGTCTACGCGCATAAAAAATAACTCACTATCTCCATCCCAAACAGGAACATCAATATCTAAAATTGGACCTGACATTTTTAACAATCTTACGATCTTAAAAGCATAAATTTATAAGTATGAAATGTATATATAAATGTATAAATATATAACGAAACGCTTACCCACAAACAGCTTCCACTGTTGCTTGATATTGTCCAGTTACAAAAGGAAAAAACGAACAGAGGCCCCGATGGCCTTTGATGACAATGTATTATTATTTCAACACAGAACAGCGTCACTCCTTCCAAAAATTGAAATCTTCCTGTAGGGAAGACGAACAGAGGCCTCGTTGGCCTTTAGTGCCAATGAATTATTATTATGCTCACACCACAAATTCACGAATATATGCCCAACAAAATTCCCAGAAAAACCAGGATCAGGGTAAAGAAAACGCAAATGTTAGTCGATTTATCCCAAACAAATGAAGAAGAAAGTCAATTTATTTATACCCAAAAAAAAATCAGAAAAATAATCAATATCCTGGCGCGGTCGCCAATTTTGTAAACGCCCCGGCTTCAAGTAAATGCCGTACGACGTTACAAACTTGGTTAAGGTGCTCTGAATAGAGATTAGTTACTGATATGGGGGCCCTTAAGAGGGCCGGGTAATGCGTTCGCCTGAACTCTTCAGAGTTGAAGATGTCCTAGAGCCTTGGGTGGACTCTGGTTGAGTTTTTGCTCCCGTGGTTGAGCTGTGATCGCGTTGTGGATGGTGTCCTGCAGGTCCTGCACTCAATTGGCTCGTCTCTCCGGTATCCCGCAACAAGATGAGTAGGTATTGACAGCCGACAGAGCGCACACGTATTAACAGCCGACAGAACGCACACGCGTGAAGCAGGTAGAAAGCAAATGCCACAACTGATTTGCATGGTAAATTACCGTGCTTAAATAGCATGCAATATGCGTACTTGCATACTATTGGTTAAACGTGGTTAGACGTGGTTAAACGGCAATTTGCTTTTTTCTCATTGGTGCAACGTAAATAAATTTGAATTTAATTTACGCAATATGTCGGCGATTGATTTGTGTCGTTACACCCTAAATGAATTAAAGAAAAACATACTTTAAATGCAATTTTAAAATTCATCTATGATAAACGTTTTGTGTGTTTGAAGTAAATTTACAATGACTCTGGATTTGATTATATATATGAATGAACTTGACAAATTGATAGTTTCATTTCTGTTATATGCAGTAATTTTACCGAAATTATTTTATTTCAAACATATACGTGCCAATTTTTTTAGAATATTGAAATGCGTACAGAAATGCTCTCGTGGAAACTATTTTTGTTATGTAATGGTCACAAAGAAAACAATTTTTTCTTGCTTGCACAATATTTGGAATGTGTATTCTTGATTTTTGGAAAAATCAGACAACCAATTTTTATACTACATTGCAATTTTCAGTGGGAAGTATATAAAATTGTTAATTTAACTCATGAACAATTATAATTTTGTACAGTGGAACATAAACACCGAAGGAGAACACAGGTTGATTATTTTGGTTATCACAATTTTAATGAAGAAAATATTGAAATCGTTAACCCGGGTAAAATTTTAAATATTCAAGTAACGATTTTGCGGTTATTAAATTGTTAATACTTTAGAAGTTCTTACGAAAATAATCAGTTTGCAATTAAAAATATAAGTTATATTTCAATACTTTAGATAGTGGTGCAATTTTTTTTATCTGAAAGTATTATTTTGCGTGGAAAAATCCTTCCGATGAACTTTGCTTCATTTATGGCTAGATATAAATATATGTTTATACAAAATCGTTCCTTCTGCTAGATTGGAGATCTTTACTGGCCTTATTTTTGGATTCCGTGTTTTATATTATGCAGCGTTTCATTATTCCAAAAACATAAATAAATAAATATATTTTATCACATTCAAAGAAAGCTTGTTGGATAGTTAGTCTTCAAATAAACATATCATTTATTAGGGTTTATGTATTTAACATATTCAAGATGGCGTAAAAATGATACTGTGGACTTTTATATGTATTTTTTAAATTCGTGTCTTGTATATGTGTTGTGTTTTGGCATGATGTATAAAAATGTTACAGAATTTGTCTTTATATATCGGTAAAACTAGACTTGTTGATGGATTTCAATTATATCTTAGACATTTTTTCACTAAAATGTCTTCCTTTCAAATATGTAATTTCCTATTTATTGGAAATTAAAATTATACTTCCATGCCTTCTAGGAAACCACTTTTGTTACCCACAAAAATTGCTTAATGTGTACAACAAAACTAGTGTTTTCTTGCATGCACGATTTTGTGATTAACGCTTGTTTAATTCTCAAACAGATCAGACTTTTCATGATAAATCTTAAACCATAACAAATATCTGGAATATGGTAATTCCTATTAGGAAATTTATAATATTCTTGTTTGAATTCATGAACAATTATTTTTTATACAATGGAAATGACAGAATGACAACACCTACAACAAAAAATCCTTGCAATTGTTAAACCTGGAAGCATTTAAATAATTTAACTCACGCATTTTCTGATATTAACTTGTATATATTTTAGTTGGGTTTACGAAAATAATCAGTTTGTCATTAAAAATACGACCCTTATTTCAACAGGTTTTTGGTTCTGAGAATTTATTATTTTGCGCTTTTTTATCCTGCAGATGAATTTTGCTCGATTTAGTGATATCTATAGATATCGATAAATGTATAATGGCAGGACCCGATCTTATAGGTTGGAGGATAATATTGGTCTTATAGGTAGAATCCATATTCTCTCTTATGCAAAGGTTCATTAATCCTACGACTTAGAAATAAGTAAATCTATTTTATCACATAAAGAGTCAAAGAATGAAGTTAAGGTAGTCTTCAAATACACGTATTATTTATTAAACTATTTGAATTCATGTTATACATGATGGCGTGAAAACCATATTGTGTTTTATTAAATTTATTTTTAAATTCATATCGGGTAAATATTTTGTGCATTTGTAATAATAAAATATAACACAGGATTTCATTATATATGGATTAAACATAGAAGGATTGCATATCTATTGGTTGTCGAATAGTAGTATAATATCGGTTGCACTGTCAATATCGGCTAATCAACCGCCCAGGAGACCTACTATACGAATGTGTAAACCTGAGGTAGTGAAGCTAACTTTAAATAAAGTCTTCGACAAAGTGAATTCAAGGCCATCTCACTGTATTTAATATAAAGTTTGTATATGGTGCCAACACTTTGTCTATTGCGACAGTACACAATACCAACATTATGGTACTGAAGAGATACAAGGTAAAAACACAAAGTTTGCCGAGTCTGTACATGATACCAAGAATGTATGCTAAGTTCATCATCATTTGGAAGGAAACATCAAATGCTGAAATGTAGGAGTTCCGAACGTGAAAATTCTAGCAAACAATTGTCGTACACCCAACAAGAACTCAAATATTGATTTTGATTTTGCTTTGAATGACAAAATATACCTCAGCAATGCAGCGTCTGTGGATGTTAAATTTGTCTCTCCTGCAGTGTTTATGAAGCTTCTCCTTGTTGTCCTTGCTTTTCGGCAATTAGTTTCCATTTCCATCTTCAGGGCTCTTTCAATAAAAAACAAATCTGTCTATAAAATGTACCTTTATTTTTACGTTCTCCTTTTATTTTAGCATATGCGATATATTGTAAATCGCAAGCTGTTTTCTTATATATTTATAAATACGAAAACTGGATTATCAATTATTTTATCTTCACTAATATATTTATATTTTTTGTTGTCGAAAAGGACAAAGCGGAACAACGTTTGGCAAAAAATCGCGAAATTATGGAGGCAGAATTCGAATTATTGATGGTGCAAAATAGCACTTGTCTGACCGAAGAAAAAGCAGAAAATCAACTGATCGATGAAATTGATGAAGATGTTGGAAAACCATTGCAATTGATAAGCCACGATGAATATATCGATATAGAAGCAAACGACGGAGCGGAGTTACTGTTAACTGCAAATTGCGAAGATGTTGAGGATGAGTTCGAATTATTAAGCGCGCAAGATAGTCCAATATGACCAAAGACGAATCATCAAATCAAGAGTTTGATGAAAGTGATGAAGTTGTTGGTGACCAATTCCAATTGATAAACTCCCATGAATATATACATTTTGATGCAAATGGCGGGACGAAGGAACGGTTTGCCGAAAATTGTGAAGATCTTCAGGAAGATTTCGAAATGTTGGCGGTGGAATAAGCGTACATCGGTCAAATTTAGAAGCAGCAGATCTGCTGCGCAGAGATAGTTATTAAGATATCTCGGAACAATTTGAATTAATGGTGCCGCACATGTATAAATATGTAGACGCAAAAATTGAAACGAAACAACGATTAGCTAACATTTATGAAAATTTTATGAAAAACCTCGAATTCTCATTGTCGCACGGAAATATAAGTTTGGAGGAAAAATGCGAAGCACAGAAACGGTTAGCGGAAGTTCTTCGAAACTTTATGAATGCGTTTGCAATCTGATGACAAGGTGCGCGAATCACAAAGCACAGCTATGCTTACCGAAAATTGTCAAAATGGTGCAGAACTGATCGAACTTTTTGTGGTGTAGTGATGGTTTAAATTAAATCATATAAAAGCACTTTGGATTCAATTACCTAACATTATAAATTATTTTTTGATTTCGCAAGTTGGGTTTTTATACTTTACCTCGATGTCGTTTTGCAAACAATCTCTGCTTAATAAAACACCTTATACGAACAAGTTAATTTTATAACTTTATCTATGATACCGAATAATTTAAAATGTGTGTTTCTTGCTTGTAGGGAAAATTTTGACTTTTGTGAAGTTGAATATCATTTAATAAAATAATATGAATTTGAATAACTTGTAGGTCAACTACCTGATTAAAACCCGAATAACTATGCCGCCCAGCAATGAATTAAAGTAAAACTCGTCGATATTTTTACGAATGTCCATATTCGTCTTAGTACGCGAAATTTTTCAAAAGTATATGGCTAGATTTCGGTTTCGAAGAATCAGAAAGTAAGGCATTTAATCAGACTAAGCATTAATCCAAAGTTCGTGTCAAGCGGATTTAAGGATGGACATAAATTAGGAACCATGTTTCGCTATTTCCAAGACATTTTCTAAAGGCAATATCCGCGAAAATTTGGTCTAAATTTTTCTCCGTTATTTGTGTATCGCAATATGCAACAAAATCAGCTGCGAACATATTTGGTATTAGAAAAACAGGTTCACCCAGTCTGTTGACAAAACTGCGTGTACCCAGTTGTTTGATGGATTGCTTTCTTGACGTGGTGGCGGAGAATACGGTTCAAAATGTAGTTATTTGTGGCATTCTTCTCGGTTGTCGCATTTCAGTGGAGTTTCACATATCCGATTTAGTTATTTCCGACAAATGGGCACATCAGATTTTGATACAGGCCTCCTTGATAAAGATTTGTACAACTATGTACTATTGCACGAGCTAACCCTTATTGGCTGGATACGCACCAATTTAACGCAGAAAGCCACTTTATCCAGCTCTGATCTCCACATTCAACGTTTGCCGTCCTCTACAGTTTATCCAATTATTATTGAAAAGAAGCACTCAATTTCATCAAATTCATACGTTGTTTCTGTGTCTGATCGGAGATACAGCAACATAGTTTTAGGTTCTCTAGCTGGTGTAGAACGCTCCTCTTTGTAAGACACCATAGGATTCTCCATCATTCTCTTCCGTGCGGGTTAGAGAATGTTAATTTATAAAACGCACATCTTTATTAGTGTTATACTTTCGAAAGTAGACATATTTGTCCTCAAATCTCTCGTAATTAGTAAATTCTCTTTCATCAAATTCATCCGTTGTAACTGTTTCTGATTAGTGATCAACCAACATATTTTTGGCTTCTATGTCTGGTTTAAACTTTCCCGGATTGTGAGACATTTTACAGGTTTCTACATCATTCTCTTCTATCAGGTGGCCAACTTGATGGTGCCTATTTTAAAGGATAATTTTCAATTCTATCCAGTCGATGTGCAAAGAACAACAAATTTCAATCAAGTGTAACGATCTTGTTGATCGTGTACATCTTGAGTTAACGGCTGCCTTATTTGAATGTCGAGTAAAGTCTGATTGACGTATTGTACTTTCATTAGTACCATTATGCGTGTGCTTCAGTTATCATGGCACTAATAGGTCAACAGTTGCGAAAGTCATATTTGGCTGAAATACAAAATTACTTGCATCTGTGACAAGCGTCTCTCGGTAAGTGATGAGCTTCCAGCGGTAGCAGTTACACAGCAGCTATACCGTGTTCTAAACCGTTTTCTTGCGCAAGTTCCAAAAGGTCAACATCCGCCGATACGAGGGTACACATATTTGCTTACATGTCAACAAAAATAAAATCTACTTTTTCTTTCTAAAACGTTTTTAAATAAATATATCATTAACTTTTTCCACATTGTAATATGGCGAGATGTCCAGTAAACTCCATACAAATGTTTTGTTTACTGGCAATCATAAATCGTTTAGTTTACAATATGTGGATTTTATTTTTGTTAACATGTAAGCAAATATGTGCACCCTCGTTAGATAATTGTAAACATTATTAAGTTCAGCTAACTCCATATAAAAGCATTTTACGAAGAAATTAACGACGACAGATGCGAGTCCGTTTATAACTACTTTAGAATTTTCAACAAAATTAAAGATGTGCATTTTCAAAATTTTGGTTCTCCAGCCACCATAGAAGAGAATGATGTAGAAACCTGCAAAATGTCTCACAATTCGGGAAAGCTTAAACCAGACATCGAATCCAGAAATATGTTGGTTGATCACCAATCTGAAACAGTTACAACGGATGAATTTGATGAAAGAGAATTTACTAACTATGAGAGATTTGAGGACAAATATGCCTACTTCCGAAAGTACAACAGTAATAACGATGTGCGTTTTTTAAATTTTGATTCTCCGACCCGCTCGGAAGAGTATGATGAAGAATCCTATGGTGTCTTACAAAGAGGAGCGTTTTACACCTGCTAGAGAAGCTAAAACTACGTTGCTGTATCTCCGATCAGACACAGAAATAACGTATGAATTTGATGAAATTGTGTGCTTCTTTTCAATTATAATTGGATAAACTGTAGAGGACAGCTTTATATATTTCGATTGCCAAGTTTGCAAAGAAAATAAGTACGACAGATGCGCGGCCGAATATATCAACTTTCGAATGTATAACATTAACAACGATCTTCCTTTGCAAATGCCGAGTGCACTAATATTGCGTTCTAGTTAAAACTTGGAAAATTTGCGTTTTCTCTCATTTTGTATCAACTTGTATTCATTATATTTACCAATAAATGTTTGTTTCATATTTTGTTAGTTTATTTTGGTAAAGTCTGTGCAAAGTTTTTGAATGTTGGTTGGCCAATTGGTTAAAATAAATTAAATTCCCGTAGATGTCTGTCGAGAGAAAAGGATTCATTAATTAGTCTTTTGATACAAAAGCCGCAATGTTCACTTAATATTCTAGAAAACAAAGTAATATATTAATTGGTAATTCATATTAATACGTCCCGATAGATATTTTAAATATGATCCGATTCAGTTTACCGGAATCATCTCAGGCCTCATTATAAATCACACCATGATGTAAACGCACAAGGAGGAATGTACTAATAATTACGATCATTATAATTTGTTATTAATATTTAGTCATTATAACAAAAGTAAATCATTGGTCTTCATTGTTAATTGGATTTGATTAGAAAAATATTTTAACAAATTAAATTCTTAGTCGAATATATGTAACGTTATAACAAAAACATTTAACATGTAAAGCTAATAATGTAAGTAATCATTGACTACGCGCAGCAGTTACACAGGAACTATAGCGTGTTCTAAACCGTTTGCTTGTGCAAGTTCCAAAAGGTCAACATCCGCCGATATGTTTCGAAACTAGTCAAAAGTCATACAAAAGCCAAAATTGACTAATGATTCACAGTTATATAACGATATGTCATTCATGGTTATTTGTCGACTGTAAAAACACTAGGTTACGCCTTCCTAGTCAGGATGGCCAGTATTCGGAGTTTTTCTTCTTTTAAATACTGTTGCTACGCCCGTCGGTGCGTCGAGTTAGAGCCCCGGTCAGAAACTTTGATGATTATTTTGTTGTAATTTTGAAATCCTATAATAAGGGAAGTACTAATTTTATGAGGCTACTAATTAAATAGCAGATACACATATTGACTGTCAATCTCATTTTCAGGTAAACTATCTATATCTCATATGAACAATTAAATAACTAAATTTATATATATATATATATATATACATATATGAATATATATATATATATATATATATATATATATATATATATATATATATATATATATATTGATATTGTTTGCCTGCTTTGCCTTGGTGCAGATTTTATTTTCGTTCAAATTTACTTTCTCATTTGTTGATAATAATATTGTACTGCCAAATTTTTCCTCATTTGGATATTTGATGAATTTGGGACTGATCGCCAGTTCTTACTGATGCGCCGCTCTTTAGGTAAGAACGCATTTGGATCTACAATTGCACATTTCGATCATGCGAAAAAATAAATATCCCTTCGTTTCCAAATAAATTAACTTAAGTCCATCGACGCTAGAATATACAGATAGTCAGACAACGTTTTTCGTTATTGATCAGGATGCCGACAACATGTTTCCTGTTTTCAAGGATTATATACGAATCTTAGAAACCTATATCCCGAAAACAACAAAGTTGAATCCAAAGTAAAACGCTCTTGTTGAACACGTACATCACGGGTTAAAGGCGGCGTTATGTGCGTACGCTCTAGATATCCTGACACCAGTAATCATGAGTTGCAAAAGTCTCATTTCGATTAAATCCGCAACTTCTTGCACGTTTGACGAGCGGCTTTTTGGTAAGTGATTATTTTGCAGCGTTAGCAATTACACAGAAACTCTAGCGGGTTCTTAACAGTCTGCATGCGCAAGTTACAAGGCAACAACATCCGCACGTATAAATTTCAAAAGCACTAGACACGAGTAAATAAGCTTGTGTGCGTATTGATGCCGTTCAGTCTACGTTGAAGCCAAAGTACACTAGGCCTCACTCGATAATTAGGCGATGTGCCAAATTGTACGTCACTGATAACGGCTCCACTCCCAATTCAGTAATTATTGATCGATTGAATTCGATTTGAATTCCGTATTCGGATCCTAACTATAACACGAAATGATAAACTTAGAAAAGTGTTTAAAATTATGCATTTTGTTGCGCAGTGCTGTCCTTCTTGTTGTAGATTTGACGGCATTTTTATTGTGCGGGACAATTGGTAGCACTCATATGTCGGTAAAATCTTGAACATTGTCCATCTTGAGATGATGTAATTTTTGGCCTCAATTGATGGGTTCTCACTTGTCCCTTCTTCTTTAAGTCTTCAATTAGCTGATTGTCTGGGAATGACGTTGGAACAAGATTTTCCATTGTTCTTTAACCGAATTTTCGAACCCGAATTTCCACGTTCATCTTCAGGGTCGACACAATACGCACAGGAGTAAAACACAACTTGTGGCAAATATGGTATCCTCATTCAAGACAGATATATTTATATTTATTTTAATTCCAAATGTATTTTTAATTGTCTTCCTAATATCCGGTCTTCATACCTAGTCTCTAATACTCAAATGTAGACAAAAAACTTAGTCTTGTCCCCCTCCGCGCACATAACCACCTATAAACATGTGTATTTTACTAGTGACATTTTATTGAATAACTATAAGCACACCTGTGGATTGACATACACACCAATCCATGATGTTTATATTTATTTTTTTATAATTTCTGTTCCGGACGCATAGAAAGATCAAAAAAATTTTGATTTCAATCATGTAGTAATCCTCACATGCCCCCAATTTAACTTATCCCATCCAGCTTGCAATCGGTTATAGATCGAGAGAGAGGTTAATAGAACTGTTGAAAGTATGTATAGCATTATTTTTGTTTTGACCGAATACGCAGTCTACACTGACGAAATCGGCTCTCAACCAAATATACATTAATACCCATATCCTATATAAATTAGTTTCTCCATTAAAATATCTGTGTCGATATCATGTATATATCTATATAATAAATTAGTATTATTTTTTAATATATATATATATATTTAAAATTTTTTTAAAATTTACTTAATTATAATATATATATATATATATATATATATATATATATATATATATACTCACTTCTTATAAAAAACATCCATTTATATGTAGTTTAACACGCTATATATTATGTATATATAGATAAGCATTTAAGCATCCATGTGGGTTTTCCCTACATCTTTAATATATCTATATAGCCATCATATATATATATATACATATATACATGTATACACCATATATATATAATATGAATATCATACAAGCAACACTGTGAGTCCCTCAACGGATAAATTATATCAGTCAAAACGCTTTTGATAATATTTAATATCTTCTATTATGTCTATCTATATACATATATAACTAGACCTATATATATATATATATATCTATAAGCAATAAAATGGGTTCTTAGACCTTCAATGACTTACCATTCACCCTGGGTGTATAGTGTATATACTATTTTTACTCACAATTTCTATGCACATAAAATATCAAAACACGTCTACACCAACTACATATATATATATATATATATATATATATATATATATATATATATATATAATGCATATCTCAATCTACATAAACAACCATGTGAGCTCTTCTCACTTTATATATTAATCTAAATAATCTCCTATATATATCTTGTGAAAATCTAAATAAGCATTTAAGAAACCATGTGAGTTCACCCCACATCTTAAATGAATATTTAGAATCATTTATATATATATATATATATATATATATATATATATGTCCCACATCTTATAAAACATCCATTTATATATACGTCCACACGTTGTATCTACGCATATATAGATAAGCATATAAGCAACCATGTAGGTTCTTCCCACATCTATTATAAAAATCTATATATCCATCTTATATATACACGTGTTTACACCATATACAATATGAATATCATATAAGCAACACTGTGAGTCTTTCAACGGATAAATTATATCAGTCAAGAAGTTTTCATTTTTTGTTAATATTTATATGTCAAAGTTTATATATAGTCATATATTTATGTATATATATATATATATATATATGTATATACCTATCTATAAGCAATTAAATGGGTTCGTTGAACCTACAATTCGCCCTAAGTGTATAGTATATTTACGTTTGAATATATATATATATATATCTACACGTCTACACCTCATATATATATATATATATACAAATATACATAATGTCTATATCAATCCACATAAGCAACTATATGAGACCTTCTCACCTTATATATTAAATCTAAATATTCTTCTACATATATATTTTGAATATCTAAATAAGCATTTAAGCAACCATATGAGTTCCCCCACATCTTATATGAATATTTAGAATCATTCATATATATGTATCTGCGTAATATGTATATAAATATAGATACATATATCTGTTAAGTATATTTAGATAAACATATAAGCAACAACGTGAGTTTCTCTCACATCTTATATAAATCGAAATGTTCATCATATATATATATATATATATATATATATATATATATATATATATATATATATATATAACTTTAGCCAAATTACCTCTTTCTAACTCCATCTAATTTTTTTGTTTATTTTATCTCAGATGCATAGTCGCGGTCTCTTATTTGGATTTATTGTTAGCTCTGATTCCTCCAATCTACGTTTCTTTCCATTCGAGAAGGCTTCATTAAATATTGGGCCTAATGATTTTTCTACACATGTCATATTCATGACGTTCATTCCTGATTTTATTTCAATTGATTCTCTAATCAACCTGGTTAATCTATTTCGGTTACATAGTGCAATCCGTTTATAGCCGTCCCAGTTTATCTGATGACCTGTCTCCATTGAGTGCCTGGCTAGATCTGATATATGACTATGTCTGTATTTGCATGCAGTCTTATGTTCACCTCTACGTACCTTTATTGGACGCATGGTTTCAACAATATACCTAAGATTGGAATCTTTACAAGGTATCTCATAAACTCCTGATGTGTTGAGTGGTTCTATTTTTTCTTTCTGATTTGGTAACTTATTGCATATTGTAACTGATTGTCTTAACACTGTTCTTATGTTGTATTTCGTTGCTAATAGCCTAATCTTTCTACTTAATTTGGAGTCTAGTAGAACCAGAGTTCTGTGTTTATCTTCATTCCGATTATCTAAATCTCTTGTCCATTTCTCCTGGGTTATTCTTCTATTAAATCACAATAATGTCACTTTTATGATTTTCTCAGTTAATTTTTCCGGATAACCATTTATCCTGAATATTTCTTTCAATTTCATCAGTTCTTTGTCCCTATATTTTAAATCCACTATTTTAAGACTTCTTATTATCATAGATTTTAGAATGCCTATTTTCATCCCAAACGGGTGATTAGAGCAATAATTCAGGAGGATACCAGAATAAGTATCCTTCCTGTAAATATCTTTCTCTAATGTCTGACCCATTCGTTTTAATTTTACATCTAGAAACGATAATTCTTCTTTGTTTTCTTTTTCCAATGTGAATTTTACCTCTCCCAGTTGATTAGCTAAATACAGAAAATTCTCCAACTCCTTGTCCCCGTGATTCCAAATTAGGAAGACGTCATCTAGGAATCTTAAATATAAGCTTGGTTTGAGGGGAGATCTAAAAAGGAGATATTTTTCTAAATAATGCATATAAATATTAGCGACTGGGACTGATAATGGTTGTCCCTTAGGGACACCTTTAACTTGAAGGTAGAATTTTTTTTCTAAATATAAAGTATGTAGAGGACATACAAATTTTAAACATTTCCATTATACTACTTAACATCATTTTACTCCCTTCTAGTATTTCAGGGTATTCCGTTAGACAAAGTTGGACACACTCTAATGCAACCTGTACCGGAATCTTCGTATACATAGATACCACATCCAGGCTTGCCAGTTTATCATTCTCTAATAATTTATATTTACTAATAATATCAGTAAAGTGATAAGTATTCTTTAATGTATAATCTAGAAAATAGGTGAATTTTCTTATTCTATGGCAGAGAAATTTTGACATTTTGTAAGTTGGAGAGTTCTGGACATTGACAGTTAACCTAAGTGGATTATCTTGTTTATGAATTTTTTCTAGAACCTACACTCTGGAGGAGAGTGAATCTTTTTGTATTAATGATTTACCAATTATTGAATCCAATTCCCCAGATCTAATCATTTGATTAATTAAAGTTTTATCTCACCTTGTAATTTGTCCGTTAAGTCCTTATAAATGATAAACTATGAAAAGTGTTCACTTATGCTTGGCATGTACATTTTCTTCAAACGGAATTTCGCTTGAATGAACTGAAATAATTGCGAAACAGGATTTATCAAAATTACCTTATCTTTGTTTCGACTTAGACAGATTGAATTCCTGCTATGTTCACTTGTTACACAACTCGTTTTTACACAAGCATGTCTGTCTGCATTCTATCAATGTCTAAATTCTAAATTCGTGCGATACTAGTGTAAAATTAATACGAAAACTATAATGGACCAGTAATTCCGCATGTTGACACAATAAACGCGATGTTCATTTATTAGAAACACACATAAACAGTTTTTACGGGTTCCATATTTTTGTCTATTTTAGCTGCAAATTATATATCAGATTTTGTTAATTGGTTTCTCTTTAAGAACAGTAAGGAATTTCCGCTGTCCGCAATGATGTTGATTTGTGCAACGTGAAATTATTTGAACAGATTCGAGAAAACTCAATTACTCTCAAATAGGCACGTTGATTAACTTCGAACTCTTGAAACATAAAACGAACGCGATCTATTTATTATTCACTTTACTTTGTTGTCAAGTTTACGTTGTACATAAGTATAAACCGTTACAATTAAGGGAGGTCAATAAAATTACACAACGTACACAGTGTCATATAGACATAAATTTTAAAATGAAGAAATTATTTTCTTTCCTAGAAAGAATAGTAAAAGGATAAAATATGTAAATTTCAGTATAATATATATATCAATACTTCAGAATTTCTAAACATTTTGAAGTAAATGTGAGGTTGTAATTTCACCATCTTCCATGGTGCTGAGGGAAAAATCCTCAGTATCAGCACGTTGACATTAGACACATCCACACCAAACAACAGTCATTAAAGGTACACTTGTATCAGCATTAAACACATCAATCTCGAAAGAACGATATTTGAATTGTCATATCATAATCAAAAATTACAGGAGGGCTCTTTTAGAAATAATTCTGAGTTCTTTTATGAAAATGAAGTCATTTTACATTGTATTGCTCAAGAAATTTAAATCCACGGTTCGTCAAAGAGTAGACACCGGTCTCAGAATATTTAACAGCGCATACAATTGCAATGGCCTCATGTGTTATAGACAGATACAAACGTTGAATGTGGAGATCAGAGCTGGATAAAGTGGCTCTCTGCGTTAAATTAGTGCGTATCCAGCCAAGAACGATTAGCTCGTGCGATTGTGCATAGTTGTACACATATTTATCATATCATATTTATTCTGTACTCATTTTGGATTTTTTATAATTCGAATCTTTGCGCATTGCGTATTTCTCGCGAATCAGCTTCTTGATAGTGTAAAATGTTCGATGACGCGGATTGTGAATTTCCATTTCGTGAATGTGTGAAATATTTCTAAAAATGTCACGAACAAATTGACCACGCAGAAAATATGACCTAATACCGAGGATATTGCTGCAGTTAAAGTAATCCGTTTGTAGTCGCGTCCTGATAATAATTTTATTTGTTGACATATAAAAATATTTTCAAATTACAATAATGTGAAACAAAATTAATGCCCCAGTTTGCTTACAATTCTTACAGACGCATACTAAATACTGGACTACAAGATTCAACAAAATTCAATAATGTAAACAAACATATTAAAGCTTATGTTTACATTTGTTTTTGTTTTACAATTTTGTTATTTCGAATACACCTACAGGAATTGTAAACAAACGAGGGCATTTCTATTTTTTCACATTTATTGTTTTGCGACGGATCACTTTTAATGTCATTACCTTTAAATCACAAAGGGTTATTATTGTCGTCAGTGTATCCGTCAAATTTGATCTACTATTAATCTTTTCCAGGAATTTAGAATTAATATTTTATATCGCAATACAATGTTCAACGGTCTAAATCCACGTTTCCAGATTCTCCAATTTCAATTTAGCCGAATGGTGCGCAGCGGGTAATTTAAAAGAAAATTGGTTAAATCTCATATTTACTTTTCTCTTTATATTTATTTTACATATTTAAATTAAAAAAGGTTTGCATTAACCCTTCAAGCTTTGCAGAAGCAAAAATAGAAAGATTTAAGTAACCATTTCCACATGCGGACGTAAGAAGAAACCCACATGTACCCACAAATTTCATTAGGCGAAGGATACATATTGAACTATCGGGAGTTGGTTTTTTAGATATAGAACAGATTGTTTCAAGGACACTAAACAGCAAATATCGATTTACTTTTTACATTATAAATACCTTTTGCACTATTTATTGTAGAGTACCCCCAGAATTATACTCAATAATTAACAATTATGTTGAAGCGAATGAAACATTATTAAATTATTTAACGCTGATTGGTGCGATTAAAGAGTTGAAAGCGTTTCCAGTGACGTTGTCGTTACTTCACAAAATTCGCTTAAGAAAGCTGAAGAAAAATATCCAAAAAAGGTAAGTCCAATCGAATTATTTTGAGCATTTTAATTCTTATGGTGAATTTTCCTTCGTTTAGTTCCATATATAAATATATGTATATATAAAAGTAAAATGGCATAATTCGATCTCATATTGCCTGATTAATGTTTTACTTAATTTATTGCTATATATAAATATATGTTTATATAAAAGTATAATGGCAGGATTGGACCTGAAATATTGAAAGACCTTAATGGTCTTATCAGTGGATTCCATATTCTGTCTTCTACAAAGTTTCTTCATTGCTATCACGTGAAGATTTGAAAATTTATTTTATCATATTTAAAATCAGCTTTAATTTAAGAAATACAGGATTTAGTAAACTCCCTGCTGTTATTTGAAATGCAATTTTAAAATTGATATAAGGTAAAAGTTTTATGTGTTTGAAGCAAATTTACAATGACATATAATTTAATTATATAAATGAATGAAACTTGACAAATTGATAGTTTCATTTCTGTCATATACTCCGAAATTATTTTATTTCAAACATATACGTGCCCATTGTTTTGAATTTTGAAATGCTTACTGCAATTTCCTCGTGGAGACTATTTTTGTTGTGTAATGCGCACAAATAAAATTATGTTTTCTTGTTTGCACGATGTTTGGAAAGTGTATTCTTGATTTCTTGAAAAATTAATTAACCAATTTTATACCAAATTGCAAAATATTCAACCAACGTATTTTCGTTTATTAAATTGTAAATAATTTAGAAGTTCTTACGAAAATGATCAGTTTGTCAATATAAATATAAGATTTATTTCAATAATTTAGATAGTGGTGCTATTTTTTTGCGTGGAAAAATCCTTCCAATGAATTTTGCTTCATTTATGGCTAGATATAAATATATGTTTATACAAAATCGTTCGTTCTGGTATATCGGAGATCTTTACTGGCCTTATTTTTTGATTCCATATTTTGTTTTATGCAGCGTATCATTATTACAAAAAAATATAAATAAGTAAATATATTTTATCACATTCAAAGAAAGCTTGTAGGATAGTTAATCTTCAAATACACATATCATTTATTACGGTTTATGTATTTAACAAATTTAAGATGGCGTAAAAATGATACTGTGGACATTTATATGTATTTTTAAAATTCGTATTTTGTAAATATGTTGTGTTTTGGCATGATGTATAAAAATTTTACTGAATTTGACTTTATATATCTATAAAACTAGACTTGTTGATGGATTTCAATTTTATCTTAGACATTTCTTTTACTAAAATGTCTTCATTTCAAATATGTAATTTCCTATTTATTAGAAATTAAAATTCATACTCCCATCCCTTTTAGGAAACCACTTTTGTTACTCACAAAATTTGCTTAATGGGTGCAACTAAACTGGTGTTTACTTGCATGCATGGTTTTGTGAATGTCTATTGTTTAATTCTCAAACAAGTCAGACTTTTCATGATAAATCTTACACCATAAAAAATATCTGCAATATGGTAATTCACATTAGGAGGCTTAAATTATTTTTGTTCGAATTCATGAACACTTATTTTTTATACAGTGGAAAGGTCACAGAATGACAACTCCTACAACTAAAAATCGTTGCAATTGATAAACCTGGAAGCATTTAAATAATTTAACTCACGTATTTTCTGATATTGACTTGTATATATTTTAGTTGGTTTTTCGAAAACAATCAGTTTGTCATTAAAATTATGACCCTTATTTCAACAGGTTTTTGGTTCTGTGAAATTACTTTGCGCGTTTTTATCCTGCAGATGAATATTGCTCCATTTAGTGATATATATATATATATATATATATATATATATATATATATATATATATATAAATTTATAATGGCAGAACCCGATCTGATATGTTGGAGGACAATAATGATCTAATAGGCAGAATCCATATTCTCTTTTATGCAACGGTTCATTAATCCTACAACTTAAAATTAAGTAAATGAAGATAAGGTAGTCTTCAAATACACGTATTATTTATTAAACTATTTGAATTCATGTTATACATGATGGCGTGAAAACCATATTGTGTTTTATTAAATTTATTTTTAAATTCATATCGGGTAATATTTTCTGCATTTGTAATAATAAAATATAACACAGGATTTCATTATATATATGGATCAAACAAGATTTATAGGAGGATTGCTTATCTATCGGTTGTCGAATAGTAGTAAAATATCGGCTGAAATTTCCATATCGACTAACCAACCGACCAGGAGACCTATACGAATGTGTAAACCTGAGGTAGTGAAGCTAACTGTAAAAAAAGTCTTCGAAAATGTGACTTGAAGGCCATCTCACTGTATTTAGTATAAAGTTTATATGTGATAGCAACACTGTGGCTATTGTTGCAGTACACAATACCAACATTATGGTATTGAAGAGATACAATGTAGCAACACAAAGGTTGCCGTGTTTGTACATGACACCAACATTAATTTGCACATATTGCAGGTTTTAGGTGACGCAACGAATGATACGCATTAACAAACCGAATGCTGAAATTTAAGAGTTCCGAACATGAAAATATTAGCAAACAATTGTTGTACACCCAACAAGAACTCAAACATTGATTTTGATTTGCTTTGAATGACAAAATATGCCTCAGCAATGCAGCATCTTTGGATGTTAAATTTGTCTCTCCTTCTGTGCTTATGAAACTTCTCCTCGTTGTCCTTACGTTTCGGCAATTATTTTCCATTGCCATCTTCAGAGCTCTTTAAAAATAAACAAATCTGTCTATAAAATATACCTTTATTTTTCCGTTCTCCTTATATTTTAGCATATGCAATATATTGTAAATCGCAAGCTGTTTTCTTATATATTAATAAATACGAAAACTAGATTATCAATTATTTTATCTGCACTAATATATTTATATTTTTTGTTGACGAAAAGGACAAAGCTGAAAGTCCTTTGGCAAAAAATCGCGAAATTATGGAGGCGGATTACGAATTATTGATGGTGCAAAATAGCACATGTCTGACCGAAGAGAAAGCAGAAAATCAACTGATCAATGAAATTGATGAAGATGTTGGAGAACCCTTCCAATTGAAGTGCCACGATGAATATATCGATATTGAAGCAAATGACGGAGCGGAGCAACTGTCAACTGCAAATTGCGCAGATGTTAAGGATGAGTTTGAATTATTAAGCGCGCAAGATAGTCCAAATATGACCGATGAAGAATCAGCAAATCAAGAGCTTGATGAAAGTGGTGAAGTTTTTGTTGACCAATTCCAATTAATAAACTCTCATGAATATATACATTTTGATGCCAATGGCGGGACGGAGGAACGGTTTTGCTGAAAATTGTGAAGATCTTGAGGAAGATTTCGAAATGTTGGTGGTGGAAAATAGCGTACATGAGTCAAATTTAGAACCAGCAGATCTGCTGCGCAGAGATAGTTATGAAGATATCTCGGAACAATTTGAATTGATGGTGCCGCACATGTAGAAAAATGTAGACGCAAATGTTGAAACGAAACAGCGGTTAGCTAATATTTATAAAAATTTTATGAAAAACCTCGAATTCTCACTGTCGCTCGGAAATATAAGTTTGGAGGAAAAATGCGAAGCACAGAAACGGTTTGCGGAAGTTCTTCGAAACTTTATGAATGCGTTTGCAATCTGATGACAAGGTGCGCAAATCACAAAGCAGAGCTATGCTTACCGAAAATTGTCAAAATGGTGCAGAACTGATCGAACTGTTTGTGGCGTATTGATGGTTTAAATTAAATCATATAAAAGCACTTTGGATTGAATTACCTGACATTATAAATTATTTCATGATTTCACAAATGAAGTTTTTATACTGCATAATAAAACACCTTATACGAACAAGTTAATTTTATAAATTTATCTATGACACCGAATTATTTAAAATGAATGGTTCTTGCTTGAGGGAAAAATTTTCACTTTTTTGAAGTTGAATATCCTTTAATAAAATAATATGAATTTGAATAACTTGTAAGTCAACTACCTGATTTAAACCCGAATAATTATGCCGGCCAGCGATGGTTTAAAGTAAAACTCGTCGATATTTTTATGAATGTCCATATTCGTCTTAGTCCGCGAAATTCTTTAAAAGTAAATGGCTAGATTTCGGTTCCGAAGCTTTAGGAGTAATCGTAAGCATCGTTTCTGTCCTGTTTACATCATCTAAGAGCCGATGCATTATAAAATTAGTGCTCACTTAATGTTTGTGATTATGTGTGATTTATAGAACGGTTGATCGTGTGCTCTTAGTGAAGATCCGATATGACATGATTTTTTCAGAAACTTTACTGTGAATCATTTATGTAACAAAAGGATTTTAAACAAAGCCATTGAATTCAAACGAAGGTTAATGCACAATGTTGGGAATACAATAAATTCTAAAAGTAATGGAGTCTAATTATGGGTTTGTACATCACGAATCGTAAAGTTGTATATCGTGGAGAAACGTGAAAATGTCTTTTGAAATAAGATTGAAAATTGAGCTTCAGATATTTCGAGTACAATTAAAATAATTAACCTCCACATAAATTTGCTCATTTTGCACACACACATAAATTATGTTCATGCGTTAATGAAGTAACATTTTCACCGAAATAGCTTTGTGTCGAAGAAAATAAATTAATGCATTTCACCCAGATCTGTGAAATAGTATAACAATTTTATTCTTAAATTTCAATCGGTAGTCTAAATTACTGGAGTCACTAATGAAACCATAAAGCATTTGGCTTAGAGTCGTACAAATCATTCATTACGCCTCGAAAGCCGCTTCACGTGTGTAAATTTTAGGCTAGTAGGAAATTATGTGCTTGGAAAGCTTTTAGTTCAGGTAAAACTACTTGTGTATAATGCACGACGTAAAGTTTTAACTAGTCTGCCTTAACGTGTCCTCATTAGACAGACAGCATGTCACTGAATGAGCTGATATTGATTTAAAGTGTAATAGAAAGATTTGATCATATTTATGTTGTCGCTTCCAATTTATTCATACTGGGAACACTTAATGTTCTGTTCAGAATTTTACCGTGGAGAGGGCTCGAATCGGGGACACTTGCACAGTACTCAAATAATTGCGTATCATGCTTAGTTTATGCCGACAAATGTATATATAACGGGATTTGTGTTTATAACAAGCTCGCAAGCTTGATTTAAATTATGCTGTTGTGTATGCGTAATCATTGGACTTTGAATAACTTCCTCCCAAATGGAGATGCGGAAACATAGTGTTTGCGTAAAAATTCTCAGCGCAATTAGTTAACACATTTATAAGGTGAGCAATTGCATAGAATCAGAGTTCAATTTAACTTAGGCTCGTCGGTATTTTCAGTTTAGCAATTTTTAAAGTATAGTATACACGCGAGATTATTTTGAAACAACTTAGCCTAAAATTTTGATAAATATGTTCCAAATTATTGGTAGCTAAAAGCTTTCCCATTAAATTTCAAGAACTAAGCAAAAGCAATTTCAAATTTTCTGTTTGCTTTCACTTCCATTTTAGCTGGTAACTTTCTATTTGTCTAAAATACCAGGTGTAAATTGATATTCAGTATTCTTTTCAAAGTTATAAATTAAACAGAAATAGTCTTTCTGGCATTATTAAGGTAATGCACTTAATCAGACTAAGCAATAATCCAAAGTTGGTTTAAAGCAGCTTTAAGGATGGAGATAAATTAGGAATCATGTTCCGCTATTTCCAAAACAATTTCTAAAATCAAAATCCGCGAAATACTACTCCAAATTTTTCTCCGTTATTTGTGCACCGTACAACATCTATTCGACTCGCAAGCTTAATTTAAAGAATTTTTACCACCACCCGTGCAATCAATTATTATTTCATTCTTCATTTGTTTTTAACTTTTGTCACATGAAAGCAGTACTCGACAGCAGTGAATTGTTGCATTTCAGGTAATATTCTGTTAACGCGGCCCTGCCCGAGTACTCGCTTCGGCGGTGCATATAATAAATTTGGAACAATACAGAGAAGATTAGCATGGCCTCTATGAAAGGATGACACGAAAATCGTGAAGCGTTCCATATTTTTCACATACTTCGTTTCTCTACACCACATTCTACGTCAGTCGTTACAATTTGCAAGCATATTTACCCGCCAATACCCGGAGATCTATTCGAAGGTCACTTCTCTTCTCTTCGGGTGGCAATTCTGCTCTTGTCCCGTCAGTTATCGATGCAGCTGTCAGCCGAGATTAACCCATTACCGCTCCATTTTACAGTCAAAACAAACCTCTTGTCACTTACCTTGTCGTAATCCATCATTGCCCGCCGATCCAACTATGCAAATTGCGAGAGCACAAACTCTTTCAATTGCAAAACTCTCGTGACCCAACCTCGTCACATTTTACACGCCAAACATTCTTCTAATTCATAACATTTAACCAATATTTCGTCCTTCTACCACAAATTTATTACATGCTTCGACACGCGTACATACACTCCAACCAATAAAACTGCACACTTAATCCAATTACGTTAGGAAAACGCAGCATTAATGTTTATTGCCTATATATTCATGCTTGTGGCGTAATCTGCAAACACTAAACGCTGTGACTGCATAAAATTTATGCGAAGGAAATTTCCAGTCAAGTACAATATATGCGGGACCACTAGATATGAGGACTGCATATCTATATTTGCTTTCCAGAAAATATGATCCCCGCTTGTCAGTTTGTCGTAGTACTCTAATGATGACAGTCGAAGTTCGAAACGAGTTAGTGCGTTCGAATGGCGTCTGTCTTGCTATGATATTCCACGACTGGATACAAATACAATGGGTTTGGTGATTCCTTTAAGCTGAAAAACTTTATTTAAATAATTGATACCACGACACGCGCAATCAATTATATTTCAATTGTATCGTCTATATATATATATATATATATATATATTATATATATATATATATATATATGTCTGTGCTACAAACAGCAAATGTTCGTGACTGCATAGAAATTGTGCAGCCAACATTTCCAGTCACGTACAATGTATGCGAGACTAGTAGAGGTGAGAGCTGCATGTCTAAATCTGCTTGCTATATATGCAATGTTATTTAATCCTCGCTAGTCAGTTTGCCGTCGTACTATGATGATGATCATGGAAGGTCAAAACGCGCCAGTGCGTTCAATTGGCAATAGTTCTGCTATATCTATCGACGACTGGTATACAAATAGGAACGTAACCGGTATACTTGATGCATTACGTGGTCTACTTCATAAAATTCAAAGTTTAAACTGACAAATGTATATCATTAATGGACGAACTGTTTATTTTAAGATCGATATATTGATTATAGTAATTTTTTTCACTATCCGCGAAACCTATGTTTGGTTACTTATATAAAGGTTCATTTCAATATCAATTCAAATGTAATGTGATATCTGTCCAATTATGACTGTTTGGGGATGGTTAGTTGAAAGATGGGTCTTATTGGGTGCCATATGAGCTAAATTTAATAAAAAAATGTCTAATCGGATTACATTAGATAATATATAACTAAAAACATCCTATATTTGTTGGCAGGGTAGCTCACTGTCTGGCGCAAAATTTTCCCAAACAAACGTGCCAATGTTCAAGCACTGACCGCAGAAATTTCTGGCTAGTAGGTGATAATTTCCTAATAAGAACGACACCGGTCTATTGGTTAAATAGCCTTTTATACAATATTTCGTTCTTTGTTTAAACTGAGAAATGTATGCTCTTAATGGGTGGGTTGTTTATATTAACACCGAAACTTATAATTTTGTAATCACCATCCGTGCGACCAATGGTAGTTTAATTATATAAATGAACATTTCAAAACCACATCAAAAGTACTTTAGTGTCTGTTCAAGAATGTCCGATTGGTAATGGATAATGTGAAGTTCGTTTCTAAATTGATGCCATATGAGCTTCATTTAAAGGAAAAAGTCTAGTGGTTCATTAGTTGGAATATAACTAAATATTACAACTAGTCTACTGCAATGTGAGTCAATGGTTACATCACCAGATTGCTATCCAGACGTGCTAAATTTCGACTTCTTTCCGTGACAAATTCCAGCCAGTACGTGATGAGCTTCCAATATGAACGAAACTGGTCCTCTGGATTAATCGCTTTTTCTACACTATACAATTCTTAATTTAATCTGACAAAAGTATATAAATAATGAGTGAGCTTATTATATTTAAATGGCAACCTTCTTTAAAGTAATTGTTTTTACTCCTCGTTCACCCTATGCTTGTTTACGTATATAAATGTTCATGTCAATACCACAGGAAACGGAAGTGTGATGATTGTTCAATAATGACCGATAGGTAATGTTTAAATGCGAGTTTGTGTCTAAATGGATGCCAAATGAGCTTTTTTTAAATTAAAATGTCTAACCGGGTTGCATTAGATAATATTTAACTAAAAATTTTTTTTGCTTCCGTTAGGGTGTCTCGGTTATAAGAGCACCATATTTCAACCATACGTTCCTAAGTTTGTCTCTAGTCCACGGTAATTTCTGGTCAGTATATGGTGAGTTACCAACAAGAATGACACCGATCTAGTAGATGAATAACCTATTCTACACTTTACAATTCTTTGTTCAAACTGATATTTTTTTGTTATAAAAGGGTTATCTGTTTATATTAACATCAGAACCCTGATTATACTAATTGTTATTACTACTCAAACTAAACATAGTCATTTATGTATACAGATGGTTATTTCAATACCACTTCCCATAATAGTGTGGTGTCTGTTCAATACTGACCCATTGTGGATTCTTATTTGTGGACTGTATTTGAAGAAATATTTCTACTCGAGATTTCTTAATTATTATTAGTCTAAAAATTGTATCGAGCTTGCAGCAGAGTGGCTCAGAGTAAGAATGAAACCAGTCTATTGGATGAATAGCCTTTTCAACAGCATATAATCCTTCGTTTAAATTGACATATGTATGTAATTATTGAACGAGCTTATTATATAAATATGGCAACCGTGATTACAGTATTTGTTATCAATACCCGCGCAAACTATGGTAGTTTACTTATATAATGGTTCAATTAATAATATCTTCCCAATGTTGTAAGGTGTCTGTTAAATAATTAGCGATTGGGGATGGTTAGTTGGAATTTTTTGCATATAATCTCCATCTAATAGAAAAAAAGAATAAACGAATTACATTAGTTAGTATATAAATAAAAATTGCGTCTAGTTTGCGGTAGAGTGAATCAGTGGTTAGAGCAATAGATTCCATTGAAGGCGTGCCCGGATTCCAGCGCTGTCTGCGGCAAATTCGGGCCACTTTATGATGAGTTTCCAATAAGGATGAATCCGGCCTATTGGGTGAATTACCTTCTCTACATTATACAATTCATAGTTTAAACTGACAAATGTATATTATAAATGGGTGAGCTGTCTATATAAAAATCGCAACCATGATTATAGTAATCTTTATCACTACACGCGCAACCTATGGCAGTTTACATATAAAAAATGTTCATTTTAATTCAATTGCCAAATTTTCTGTGTTGTCTGTTTAATAAGGACCGTTAGGGGAAGGTTAATTGAAATTTTGATTCTGAACGGATGCCATATGAGCCTCATTTAAAGATAATAATCCTATCGAGTTACATCAGTTAGTATATAGCTGTACTTGTTGATATCATCAAAAGGACTAAACGGATCTTTTGGATGAATTGCCCATTTTACATTATACAATGATTGGATTATACTGACTAATGTATGTATAGAATTGCGCAAGTGTGCATACCGAGGTCGCAAACGTAATTTAATTAATTGTTTTCATTGCTCGCGCAATCAATATTCTTTTACTTATATAAATGTCTAAATTAATGGCATTTAAAATGTTAGCGTGTTGTCTATCGGAATTTTATGCCTAAATTAATGTCATTTAGTTAATATATAAAACTGTCTAAGGAATGAATATCCTTTTGTATCTTTTTCAATGTTTTAATTAAATGTATTCAATTCTCCCGCAACAAATATTAATTTATTTTACCAGTAGTCGAACAACATAACAAAACTACCGCCAGCCACAACGCACTAACGCGTTTCGACATTCCCTGATCATCATCAGAGTGCGATGGCAAACTGATTATCGAAGACCAAACCGCATTTTAATATATAAAGAAAATCAAAGTTAGATATGCAGCTCTCACATCTAGCAATCTCAAAAAATTGAACATGACTGGAAATGTGGGACACACAATTTCTATGCAGTCACGAAAATAATTGTTTCTAGCTTTCTCCACATATACATATATACGTAATACAATTTAAAAATAATTGATTACGTGGGTGGCGGTAACATTTCTTAAGCTCGGAAACTTGACTTAAAGAGTTTATACCAGCACCCGCGCAAGAATAATTGTTAAATTTTATTGCCTATATATGTATAAGTGGCGAAAGCTGCAAACATTGCATAGAAAATGTGTAGCGGACATTTCAATTCAAGGTTAATGTATGCAAGACTGCTAGAGGTGAGAGCCGCATATCTAACATTGAATTCTATATATATTCAATCCGGTTTTATCGTCGATAGTGAGTTTGCCGTCGTACTCTGATGATGAACATGGAAGGTCGAAACGCGTCAGTGCGTTGCGGCTGGCGGTAGTTTTGTTATGTTGTTCGACAACTGGTTAAATACAATGGGATTGGTGGTTACTTCAAGTACGCAATCTTGATTTAAAGAATTGTTACCACCATCCGCGCAATCAATAATTGTTAAATTGTATTGCCTATATATGTATATGTGGCGAAAGCTGCAAACAGTTAATGTTTGTGACTGCATAGAAGCTTTGTAGCCGACATTTCCAGTCAGGCTCAATGTATGCGAGATTGCTAGATGTGAGAGCCGCATTTCTAACTATGATTTTCATATATATTCAATTTGGTTTGATATTCGATAGGTAGTTTGTCGTCGTACACCAATGATGATCATGGAGGGTCGAAACTCGTCAGTGCATTACGGCTGGCGGTAGTTTTGCTATGTTTTTCGACGACTAGTTTAATACAATAGGATTGGAGTTTAGTTCAAGCTCGCAAACTTGGTTTAAAGAATTGTTACCACCACCCGCGCAATCAATTATTGTTAAACATTCATTTAATTATATAAATTTCTAATTAAATAGCGTTTACAATTTTAGTGGGCTGTCTGTTGGAATTTAATGTCGAAATTTATATCCTTTAAGCTATATATAAAGGAAAAGCAAACCAAGAAATATTAGCTGATATATATCTGCAAATCGTATTTATCTCAATTCAAGGTGGCTCAATGTTTTTAGCAAAAGATCCCAAGACAGAAATGCACTAGTTCTTGTCCTCTCGATTTGTACATAATGCGAGGAGATCCGAATAATTTCTAAAGTTTTCTAATTTATGAATTTCCTTTTCTACATCTTTCAATGTTTAAATTATAGAGGCAAATGTATGTACATATTGGGACAATTTTTTATTTCGACATCGAATTTTTATTCAAGTAGTTCTTATCGCTTACCGCGCAATTCATTTTCATTTCAATATGGAAATGTGCAATTCCATTCCATGTCCGCATGTAGCTTGGTTTGTATTCTTTAATGAGATATTGACTCAAGTTAGCTCCAACCTGTAAAATTAGAGGCATGTCTTTTCGGCTCTACCTAGAGGAAATTCCAACTAATAAACAAAATTTGTTTTATAGTTGCAAACACTATGCAATTCGCGCAATGGTGAATCAGCCATTAGAGTGAAGTATACGAAATAAGACATGCACATTCTCGAGCACTTAACGCCACAGATATTTCGCTGTACTTATTGAGATCACCATAAGGAGTAAACGGATCTACTGGGGGAGTTGCCCATTCTATATAACACAATACTTTTATTATACTGACTAATGCATTTATACAATGGGGTGGGTGAGCATTCCTAGTTCGCAAATATGATTTAATTATTTGTTTTCACTGCTCGCGCAACCAATGTTCGTTTGATTATATAAATGTTTAATTCAATAGCATTTACAAAATTAGCGTGCTGTCTGTTGGAGTTTCGTATCTAAATACATGCCATTTAATTTATATATAAAGGAAAAGCAACCAAAGAAATACTAGCTGACAACTGCAAACACTTAATAATTTCAGGCAAGGTGGCTCAGTGGTTAGAGCAACAGATTGCAAAGCAGCGATGCACAGGTTCACATCCTGGCTTCCACTCGTTTTGGACATCACCCGAGGTGATCCGAATTAGGTTTAAAGCGGTCTAATACATGAATTTCCTTTTTTACATTATTCAATGCTTAGTTTGTACAGGTATATATATATATATATATATATATATATATATATATATATATATATATATATATAATGTGACAGTCTCTTATATGAACATCGAAAATTGATTCAAGTAGCTGTTATCGCAGCCCACGCAATCCATGTTCATTTATATATGAAAATGTTCAATTCCATTCCATGTTCCCAGATAGCGTTGTTTCTATTATTTAATGAGTGATTGACGCTGATTAGCTGGGACCTGTGAAAGTAGAGGCATGCCATTTCAACTCTTACTAAATAATATACTAACTAATAAGCATAATTTGGTTTATAATTGGAAATATTACGCAATTTGCGCAATGGTGGCTTAGTGATTCGAGCAAAGTGTACGAAAGGAGATTGCACATGTTCGAGCCCTTATCGCCACAAATTTTCGGCGATGCATGTTGAGATCATCATAAGACTAAACGAATCTATTGGATGAATTGCCTAGTCTATATTACACAATGTTTGGATTATACTGACTAATTTATGTATATAATTGGGCAGATGTGCATATCAAGATTGCAAACATGATTTAATTATCTGTTTAAAATGCTCGCCTAGCCAATATCCATTTAATTATATAAACATCTAATACAACAGAATTAACAATTTCATCGTGCTGTCTGTTGGAATAGATTATCTTCCTGATTAGAGAGAATGCTTGGCGAATGTTCAATTTCTTTTAAATGTTTTACTTTATTTTTATGCAATATCTCAATTCTTCTTTTCTAATTTTATAGTCCATTTAATTTGGTTTCCATATAAGTAAAGTTGGTAAGCGCGCTAGTCTTTGGAATAACTTTTTCATATTTTGGAATAATGGTAGTGCATTATTAATGATGCCAGGCTTTAATTTCGACGTTTTTTTCGTAAGTCTGTTTTATGTGTTAGAGAAAGTTTGTTAGTGTTGTATTCTCGTTATTATTGAGCATGCTGAGGTTAAATATAAAGATTAGTCTGTCGGCATGTCTAAATTTTGTGATACAATTTCTAGTCGTGAGTGCATTGATTTTAGTGTGACAAAACGTTTTGTGTGATCGGAATATAGCATTTTAATTTAGTGTCTAATATCAATTTCGATGTCATCATCAGTGTACACGAGGCTAAGGTAGCATTTAAATACAGGCTTAGTTTATACGTAAGTGTATGAATGGATTATAATGTTTACTACAGAAATCTAGCATTTAGACATAGTAAAGGTAGTTTTGCTGTATCTAACTTTGGAACTGATCAAAATGAGATGAGCCCCAATTGCAATTGGGGTTTGTTTTCGTTGCCTACAAATTGAGTTTATGTTGAATCTTCTGAGTAATTACTGCTGTCTATAAATATGCATATTCAATGGAATGGTTAGTTGGTATAACGGAGTCTTAATGATTTTGCTGTGTTTTATTCTTGAAATTAGTTCAACCGTGTCATATTTCGTTTAGTTTAATTGAATATTGAATTGAAATAAATATCTTCAATTCTAGCATATTATATTAAATTCAATTCAATTCAATTCAATTCAATTCAATTCAATTCAATTCAATTCAATTCAATTCAATTCAATTCAATTCAATTCAATTCAATTCAATTCAATTCAATTCAATTCAATTCAATTCAATTCAATTCAATTCAATTCAATTCAATTCAATTCAATTCAATTCAATTCAATTCAATTCAATTCAATTCAATTCAATTCAATTCAATTCAATTCAATTCAATTCAATTCAATTCAATTCAATTCAATTCAATTCAATTCAATTCAATTCAATTCAATTCAATTCAATTCAATTCAATTCAATTCAATTCAATTCAATTCAATTCAATTCAATTCAATTCAATTCAATTCAATTCAATTCAATTCAATTCAATTCAATTCAATTCAATTCAATTCAATTCAATTCAATTCAATTCAATTCAATTCAATTCAATTCAATTCAATTCAATTCAATTCAATTCAATTCAATTCAATTCAATTCAATTCAATTCAATTCAATTCAATTCAATTCAATTCAATTCAATTCAATTCAATTCAATTCAATTCAATTCAATTCAATTCAATTCAATTCAATTCAATTCAATTCAATTCAATTCAATTCAATTCAATTCAATTCAATTCAATTCAATTCAATTCAATTCAATTCAATTCAATTCAATTCAATTCAATTCAATTCAATTCAATTCAATTCAATTCAATTCAATTCAATTCAATTCAATTCAATTCAATTCAATTCAATTCAATTCAATTCAATTCAATTCAATTCAATTCAATTCAATTCAATTCAATTCAATTCAATTCAATTCAATTCAATTCAATTCAATTCAATTCAATTCAATTCAATTCAATTCAATTCAATTCAATTCAATTCAATTCAATTCAATTCAATTCAATTCAATTCAATTCAATTCAATTCAATTCAATTCAATTCAATTCAATTCAATTCAATTCAATTCAATTCAATTCAATTCAATTCAATTCAATTCAATTCAATTCAATTCAATTCAATTCAATTCAATTCAATTCAATTCAATTCAATTCAATTCAATTCAATTCAATTCAATTCAATTCAATTCAATTCAATTCAATTCAATTCAATTCAATTCAATTCAATTCAATTCAATTCAATTCAATTCAATTCAATTCAATTCAATTCAATTCAATTCAATTCAATTCAATTCAATTCAATTCAATTCAATTCAATTCAATTCAATTCAATTCAATTCAATTCAATTCAATTCAATTCAATTCAATTCAATTCAATTCAATTCAATTCAATTCAATTCAATTCAATTCAATTCAATTCAATTCAATTCAATTCAATTCAATTCAATTCAATTCAATTCAATTCAATTCAATTCAATTCAATTCAATTCAATTCAATTCAATTCAATTCAATTCAATTCAATTCAATTCAATTCAATTCAATTCAATTCAATTCAATTCAATTCAATTCAATTCAATTCAATTCAATTCAATTCAATTCAATTCAATTCAATTCAATTCAATTCAATTCAATTCAATTCAATTCAATTCAATTCAATTCAATTCAATTCAATTCAATTCAATTCAGTTCAATTCAATTCAATTCAATTCAATTTAATTTAATTTGTCTTACAATATATAATGTCCTGAATTGATTTGGCGAAAGCACATAAATTTTACCTTCGTACTCTTAATGATTTTAACAAGGCTACGTTTTTTCACTCTAGCGAATTTGAATAGTCAGGAACAGGCGGTTTAGTCATTCTGTTTTCGTGCGAAATCTTTAACTAGATTCATATAGCAGTGTGCAGTGTTTCAGAAGCATACTCTTTCTATTTGCACACTATATAATTGATAAAGTAAAAGATCGTTCTTAGGAGTATTTGTAGTAATCTTGAGGAAACATAAGGCTTTAACGTAGAAGTCACATTTTTGCCTTACACAATAGATGCTGCTTAGTACAATGCTTGCATGGCAAACAAATATATAAGCATTAGCCTGAATATTGTTACATGTGATTACGTTTACATTATATTTGTAGGTTTAAAAACACACTCAGTTTTACATAATATTTAATATACTAATTTATTACAACTTCTTTCAAGTAAATATACAATATGTGTCACTTATGTATAACGATGAACCTCTTCCGAGACTTATCATCAGTAACGCAGAACGCATATGACTATTCTTTGGCTAGCGTGCGTTCAGAACCATCGTTTAGCACTCACAACGGAGAATCAGGATTACATGGTGGTATGGCAGTTGCAACAGATTTTTTTCCACCCCACCACCATGGGCATCTCAATCATGCTCATATGCATCATATTGAACATAATAATCAGAAGTATTCGCAGCATAGCAATGGCTCCCATACGACTCTTGCGCCTCACAATGGGACACTGCCTAGTATTCGTGTGCTGGATGTATGGGGCCATAATTTCAATGAAGGCATGCAATTAGTCCCAAAATTGCTTCGAGATACCCGTTTTGTTGCCATAGACACAGAGTTCCCTGGTGTTGTCGCGGAGTTATTCGGTGACTTTGCCAGGAACTATGATCTGGCTTATAATACTATCAAAGTAAATGTAGATATGCTGAAGGCCATACAGATCGGATTTAGTTTTTTCAATAAAAATGGAAAATGCATCGACCAAATTTCCACTGTGCAGTTTAACTTAAAATGGGATGTGAATTTCGAGATACACGAAGCTGATTCTATTCAACTGTTGAACAAATCTGGTTTTGATTTCAACAAGTTAACATATCACGGCATTGAACCACATATGTTTGCAGAAACTCTCCGTACAAGTGGTCTTATATTTAATGATGAAATAACATGGGTTGGGTTCCATAGGTAAGTTGTTCGGTTACCGATCCCTAGATCAGTTGGTGAGGGCACAGTATCATCATTTGTCCCGTCAAATCCAATAAAGAGCTCAGATGATGGTGCGTGCTCTAGCTCCTGGTGAAAATTAGGCTGAGAATTCTCAATTGGTTCGAATATACCGCCAAATCTTATTCTAGCCATAAATACATCGTCATGAGCGTCATTGTTGAACGCTTTTGGTACGTACAGCTAAAAGATTAAAGAAAAAAATATTCCCAAATTATAAAATGCCTTTTATATGATGAATTCGTAATTCCACAAAATATGATTAATCTGCTATTGATTGACATGAGCTCAATATCGAAACACATTAGATTGAAAATCGGGAATGGATTCAAAACTAGTACTAGTAAGCACACTTATTTATAAACATTTGGTTGAGCACGTTTTCCTAAACTTCGAACATAACTGCACAAAGTCAATATTCTGAAGAATGGTTTCAGGAAATGCATACCAGCAGGTTTATTTAACTCTGACGAATAAATTGAACCTATTAATAAATCATGTGCACAAGTAAAGCAGATGTTAGTACAATGTGTACAATTGTGGGAAAGAAATCTATTGTTGTTCCGCAAAATCCTATTCCCTAATTCCCGGATAAAAGCCAGGATTTCAGTTAGCATTTATTTGCGTAAACATTCCAAGATTTGGTGAGCAGAAAATTTAAGTTGATTACTGAGCCAGTGCCCATTTTGTTTATAAAACGCAATTTAATTTTAAACCGGACCAGTTTCCTTTCAGCGACGCAATTCTCTGTATGATGACTAATTAACTGAAACCGGGCAATATTAATAATGATAATATTCGAATCAACCTTCACCAGATCCATTGATTAAAACAGAGGTAATGTGAGAAGAGATTCTCCTACTATTTGACCTGTCCAAAAAATTCACTTTCAGAAGAAAGAAGGATGTAAACTATTAAAAATGCATACATCTTTTTACTTCGAATTAGAGCCTCAATCTATAAATCCATTTTCTCCGAGGATACGCTGAAGTTAAGAAAATGGAAATTTGCTTCAAAAGAAATTCTGCAAATCAAGTCTGAACCTGCGTAGATTATGAACATTAACTGTTTCTAATTCAATATGTGCTTTGTACCAGATTGATACTCTATATTCTAAATCCAATCCAGTTAGTATCGACCTGAATAAATGACCGATAATAAACGTTAGTAATTGTAACATATAGATATATAGATAGATAGATAGATATACATATCGATGGATATCTAAATAGGTAGATAGATAGATAGATAGACTAATATAAATATAAATATAGATGGATGAATAGGTAGTTGTATAAATATAAAGATAAATAAATGGATATATATATATATATTGATAGATAGATAAATTAAAAAAATATTTAGATATTTAGACATATAGCTAGATTTAAAGTTAGGCGCCATTTTAGCAAACAATTTTTAATCATGCACAAAGGAAATTTTTATTTGCGTACGATCTAGCAATTAGACATAGTACAAGTAGTTTTACTGTTTCTTACATTAGAACTGATATAAATGAGATGAGCCCCAATTGCAATCGGGGTTTGTTTTGGTTCCCTACAAATTGCAATGCATATTCATTGGAATGGTTAGTTGGTATAACGGGTAGTCTTAATGATTTTGTTGTTTTATTTTTATTTTATGTCATATTTCTTTCAGTTTCATTGAATATAGTATCTGAGTTTTCCTAATTTTTACTTTTGATATTTTATTGCGTTGGATTTTGGATTAGCTGTATTCTTTTCATCATTTGTTTGAGTGCTTTATTGTTGAATTTAAAGACTTTATGAATGCAGATGATTTAGGCTTTAGTTTTTTCGGTGCCATTTCTCATTTAGGCTTGTATGCTTTTTGTTTGTAGTTAATTAAAAATTATTAAGTTTTTTATGGAAGATTTCGGATGGCAGAAGTACGTTACCTTGTCCTCTGTGTGGAAGAAACTTGGTATTTTTTGTAGGGAGTAGTAAAATTTTCTAAAATGAAGATTCAAGGATATTTGGTAATGGGTTGACTCTGCTTAAACTCGGTTTTGCACGTTGTAAAGTAACTTCTTCATATTCGAGATACCTAAGCAACAAAGCAAAGTTACCAATGATTTTCTGTTCTTATCTATTATTACAAGTTTTTTCAATTTTTCGCCAGTAATATGATGGCTTTCATGAAGAGTATTGATCAGAAGCTACAAATTATCTAATATAACTTTATTCTCAAGGTTTTCCATGAATGGATCTTTATTACTTTTAAGCTTTTCTGACGCAAATTCATGAAATGTTGATATTAAGCTTTTGTATGTTTTTATCGCATGGTGTGTCATTCTTTCATTAATGTTTCGCTTCATTTCAAAAAGTTTTTATTCAAATATAAATCAATTCAACCAAAGCGCAAAAATATGCGAAAACAAAATTTTAAATTACTTCATTTCTTTTTTGCATTTTGAAGGAAATTATAATTAATAAAGTTTATGCGAAAACAAGATTTAACAACAACGATTATATATTTTTATAATATAAGTAAAAAGTTGTATATATTCAGTATAAACCTGTGAGGTTGCTTATTCATTCTGTCAGTTGTAGGCGTACAATATTTTTTTAATAATTCTGAGCCACAGAGACAATTACACATCAGCCTCCATCAGGAACGAGACTTGATAATAAAGTTTTTTATCATGGCCCGTGCAACCAATGTTCGTTTAAATATATAACTGTTCATTTCAAAACCACTTCCCCATTTAGTGTGGTGTCTGTTCAGTAAAGACAGGTTTGTGGACTGATAGTTGGATCTTTGGGCCTAAATGGATGCCATATCAGCTCCAACTTAAGGTAAAATAGACTAACCAAGTTACATTAGTTAGTGTATTACCGAATATTATGCGAAGTGTTCAGTGGTTGGAGCACCAGATTCTGAAGCAGACGTACTCAAGTTCGATCTCTGTCCACGGCAAATACTCGCCAGAATTGATGAGGTTCCAATGGGGACGAAAACGGCCTACTCGATGAATAACCTTTTCTACACTAAACAATTCTTAGTTTTCACTGACATATGGTACTAATATATACTAATTGTTATCTCTGCCAGTGCACCCAATGTCTGTTTAATTACATAAATGGTCATTTTAATACCATTTCCCCTTTTTGTGTGGTGTCTGTGCACTAATGACAGATTTGTGATGGTTTTTTGGATCTTTGAGTATAAATGGTTGCCATACAAGCTCCATCTAAATGAAAAATAGACTTATCAACACTCATAAGTTGGTATATAGCTGAAAATTGTGTGTAGTGTAGTGTGCGGCAGGCTGGCTTAGTGGTTAAAGCACCAGATTCAGAAGCGAACGTGCCTAAGCTCGAGCCCCATCCGTGGCAAATACTGGCCATACAATGATGAGTGTTCAATAAGGACGAAACTGGTCTATTGGATGAATTACCTTTTCTACACAATACAATTCTTAGTTTATACTGACATATGTTAGTAATTAATAGGTCAGGTGCATATATCAAGACCGCAAACTTGATTATAAGATATTATATTTTGTAAGACAAATCCGGATGGAACTCGAACCGAAATAGAGAGGGCTCTCTGACATCGGGACTAACTGCAGATAACTGAAACCGAATACTATCCATTATAATAGAATAGAAGAGAATTAAATTGAATTGAATTGGATTGAATTGAATTGGATTGCCCCAATGCTCAGAAGTTATCTTTTGAATTCAAGAATGTGTTCCACCTCTGCCTCAATTTTGGATCTTATGTTGTCTATATAATATAAATACAAAACCTGAATTTATCATGAATAAATAGAAATATACTACAAAATTGACATCTCACTTGCAATTTCTCAGGCTGAATTCCCCAAATTCGTTACTGTAATTCTAATAGAGCCAAAATCGTGTTTTGCTAATGACAGATTGCAAAAAAGTGAAATGCTTGCTCTTGTTGACCGCAAACTGAAGAAATATAAACAAATAGAATTTTATTTTATAGCTTACTAAACAAACAAAATTCCATAAACAAAAGAAAACAAAATGCTAAGTAATTGTAAACAAATAAAACAATGATTTGGCACTTGCTAAATCAAATTAATTCCAATGACTGTACATTAATGCATGATTTTCTAACATGAAGAAATCAAAATAATATTATGTAAAAGTATATTATGGTTTCATTCGTCGAACAAACCTATTTTTATATATGGTATTTCATCAAATGTGTGGATAATTTACCCATATTATTTGCAATGCGTTATACTTATTAGTTATTAATTCAAGTATAAAAAAATTAATTTTGTTTAACAGAATTGCATTCATGGAATTGCAGATTCATCCAGAACTGTTCCATAAAGACAACTCATATTTCATAATTAAAAATTTGTACAATATATAATTTGATGTAAATATTTTTTTAATATTACTGTGCCTTAACAAGAACGATGCTAGCTGCGTTATGATACATCCCACATATGAACCCTTAACTTCAAACTTTAGTGACTATTGATATATATGAATATCTCAATGCTTAAGTGCCAATTTTTCAGGTTTTCTAATTAGGTCGTTAATTGGTCGTCTGGTGCTTGATGCAAATTTGGTAATATAGTCTCCATTAATAAGCGTAACAATTAAACAATAATCTATTGCGCGTGTGGTGGTAACAAATCTTTAAATTAAGTTTTCGAGCTTCGCAACCCTTATTTTAGAGGACTATTTGCTAGACATATATAAAATCACCGCCAGTCACCAATGATTTGCTTCTGACGACTCACGACACAAATCGGAGTGTAGATAGTAAATTGACGTGTTTTGGTGAGATTTCTCTAGTAAATATATATTGATTAGTAGTAAATATAGTCGTTATAGCAAGTCTGTTGGTTCAGATATGATTGATCTTTGACGTGCAAAAAAATTTTGCGTGTGTGTCACTTTTTGAAAAAAAGACAGAAAGAATAAAAAAATTTTGAGAGTTTTTTTTCTCATAGAATTATTATTAAAGTTTGGAAAATATGCGGTAAACGATTTGGAAAAAGCCGCAACATAACAAATTGCCAAAGTCGTACGCAATGATGGTCTCTCGATCTTCTGATCTGCCGCTAAGTTGATCGTGGGAACGAATCTGTCGGTGCTTGCGATCGCGTGTTTTCGCTATGTCGACTGGCGGGTTGTTTAAATAATGGGATAGGTGTATATATATATATATATATGTATATATATATATACATATATATATATATATTATATGCAATGGTTAAATCGTTTTTTCGCCGTAATCGGACGATGACAAGGAAAATGAAATGCACAGCGTGACCGGCGGTAATTTTGTTATGGTTCACGGCAACAGTCGAGCAATAGCAAACTACGTTACATTGATCTTTACTTAACCTCCCATGTTCATCCGACACACGGCAACCGACTAGCAGAGACTCACAGATCCATTTGTTGTATTTAAACATTTTTTTTGCTTAGAGTTAGTCTCAATCATTTCTTCCGACAAAAAAAGATAAATCAAGTGAAAAATTCGCGTGGGCCTGGTTGCGTAAAAAGAAACGAATGCGAATGAGTCAATTTCTCCGTCATGCTGGTTTATCCTCTGGTTACACCGAACTGGAAACAATTGCAAATGTTGATAAATACAATTTCATATGTTTAGCCTGCAACAAACAGTATATACCGTAATGTGGGGATAACAAGACGCATAATACTACACGAATGTAAACAGGTAAGAAGCTAACATCATATGTTTCAATGACTTCAATGCCCGCTATCCGGCGACTCATAAGTTGCGGAGTTTAGTATTGCCACGTTTCATTTAACATGAACGGGATAATTAGGTTACAACTATAAATAGTGAAGCTACGATAATCTTAAAGTCAATGATAATATGACTTAACTCTACACTATATAATATATATAGCCGAAAGTTCGCTACTAACACTATGTATTATTGTGTTTGTAATCGATACCAACATTTTACAGAAAAGTATTTCATGGTACTAACAATTCCCGAGTCGGTGGGAGCATGGTACCAACCCGATTGGATATCAATATATGGTATAGCCTGCTCAAAGTAGTATCGAGATTGTAAATACTATTTAGACTCGAACGAATGTGTATCGATATGTACTTCCCATCCATGTTGCCTTGGTTTATCATCAATCTAATCAAAAAAACAAAACATTCAAACATTTATATTTGACCTGAGATTTAGCCAAAGATTATGTAAGAGAAAATAGCGAATAATTTAGAGGAGATCAGCCTATTTGTGTCCCGATGGTTATCACACAAATTACAATTGTTTTTTTGAAGATATGACAGGACAATTTGTAGTGGGCTTCAGTCCACGTGTTTAGTCCACGTTCCTGTACTACCGCCACTATCCTTTTGTAGTTATCGAATCATGGCCAGCACCCGATAATTCTGATGGTTATTAAAAAAACACTTTTGCCACTGATAATGGTAAAGAATAAGCGTTCAGGGATCGGACCACACATTGCCAAATAAATCTAATAAAAAAAAAAATGGGATATATATTATATTATTATTAATAGATAATATTATATATTTTCTAAAAATCATATATATATTAAAGAATTATATAAAATATGTATATTAATATTATTATAATAGCATTTATTGACACATGCAGACCTATATATATATATATATATATATATATATATATATATATATATATATATATATATATATATATATATATATATATATATATATATATATATATATATATACATATATATATATATCCATTTATTTATCTATACTATACCACTCCTTACATTATCCATCTATCGTTATATTTATATTCGTCTATTATTATTATCAACCAGGTATCCCAATATTATTTAGATAATCCACGATATATTTTCTTATCTATCTATATATTCATTATTTTCATATAGAAAATAATCCGGGTACAAAGACATATTATATTAATCGTTCATCATAACTCACGGGGGTCCCCGATTTTCAGAATATCCGAAATAAATTTATTTTCCACCCGCGGGATCCTAAGAGAAAATGGATTTATAGATTGAGGCTCTAATTCCAAGTAAAAGGATGTATGCATTTTTGATAGTTTGCAACCTTCTTTCTTCTGCAAGTGAATTTTTTGGACTGGTCAAATGGTAGGAGAATCTCTTCTCACATTACCTCTGTTTTAATCAATGGATCTGGAGAAGGGTGGGCCGAATATTATTGTTATTAATATTGCCCGGTGTCAGTTAATCAGTCATCATACAGAGAATAGCGTCGTTTTATAAACGAGATGGGCACTAGCTCAGTAATCAACTTAAATTTTCTGCCCACCAAATCTTCGAATGTTTACGCAAATAAATGTTAACTGAAATCCTGTTACAAAAGTTGGTCAGCTGGCTTTCATGTGGGAATTAGGGAATAGGATTTTGCGGACCAACAATAGATTTCTTTCTCACAATTGTACACATTGAACTAACATCTGCCTTTGCTTGTGCACGAGAGTTATTAATATGTTCAATTTATTTGTCAGAGTTTAATAAACCTGCTGGTATGCATTTTCTGAAACCATTCCTCAGAATATTGACTTTGCGCAGTTATGTTCGAAATTTAGTTAAACTTGCTTAACCAAACGTTTTCTTATAAATAGCAAAAACAATTAGTATTAGTTTTGAATTGATGATTTTCACCTAATCGATATTGAAGCCATCAATATAGACAATCATGTTGTTTGTGGATTTGCTTGTTCATCATAGTATATAAGATTTTAGGAATTTGGGAATATTTTTTCTTCATCTTTTAAGTGCACGCAAGCGTTCAATATGATTCGCTCATGACAGAATAGATTTATGGTGATCTTATGGTAGAGTTCGAATTTGATTTTCATTTTTTTCACCATGTTGTTGTTATGCCATCTCAGAAGTTGATTTGATCAATTTTTCCCTCGATTCTAGTGACGGTGGTGAGCAAAGAAGCTATCATCTCCTAGTCCGGCCAGCTGTTGAAACATTTCGCTATGGCATAGAAAACCCTACAATTGTTCAGGCCTTGTACGTGGACGTTGCTAGTGTAGATGATTTTGCCACTGCGCTACTGGAAACTTTGTGTACTCATCCAGATTTCCATGATTATTCCGATTAATGACTTTTAAAATATCAACCTCCTTATTCTATCAACGATAATTACTTACAGCCTTTACATTAAATCGTTGTTTTTTTTCCAAATACGGTTGAAGTTACGATGTTACTTGAATATATTTTTTTACGAAATTGTGGAATATAAGGCATGAACTGGAAATTATGTATAAAAACTTCTCGTATCGAGAACCATGTAAAACGTAAACCGTTGCTTTCAATAAATTTCATTTAAATATTTAAAAGTTACAATATATTTGTGCTTTATTGTATATTTGCATTTAACTTATTTAAAAATATGTTTATAATTGATGGATTTACAATACTTTCTACGTTTAAATCGACGGAAATTCTTCTGGGAGGTTACGATTTATTTTATAGATATTATTGTGAAAAAGTCAGGTACGAAGTTCGACGGCTTTATAAATATATATATATATATATATATATATATATATATATATATATATATATATAATAGTACGATAAACAGGAAGGTATGTAGACAGGTACCTAGGCAGATAGAAAGATATATAAGTAGCTAGGTATGTAGAATTTCCATTTTACATACCTAAATCTAGCACTCACTGCCAATTTCATTAAAGACGAATACATAAAGTATGGAACTTAACATTTTCATATTTACACGAACGGATTTCATGGTTAAGCAGAATACCAGAACCAAATTGCAATCTTATATGTTAATTCGTCCCATTATCATATTTTCGAATAAACAAAAGTAAATAAAATGTGTATAGTTAATTCATTCATTCATGTTTATCAAAAATTATTAGAAATCATCGCTTTATCTTGGGTAATTTTTCCCGCTTTGGCAGCAGTGTGCCTGTCTACGCACGGCATCACTTTGAAATCTTTTCTCTAAACATTCATAAGTAACATTTTTTCACTCATCTGTTTATAAACTCAACTTATTTTTGTCTATATTTTCCTCTTCCTAGTTGGCATAGCTGATATAATGTTCTGACAGCTTGTCATTATAGATCAGACAATCATCGCTACTCCGGCGAGAACAATTATGAATTCAAAATGACTAATTGTTTACTGTATGCTGATAAATATTTAGTTTTAACATCTTTTATTTATATTTAAAAACATCACCTCGTTCATATAATGTATAAGATTGTCAGTAAATCTCAGCATTGTGTATAATATATAAAGTGAAATTGACAGAAAAGTTCGTTCCTTGTTGGTACTCATCAGTATAGCATATACATATATTATTAAGTTATATATATATATATATATATATTAAATATCAACATCACTGCCAATCTCCGTTAATAAAGTTGTACCCAGACATCTTCATATTTCAGATATTGAGTTTATCAATCTGCCATTTATGAAACATTTTCATCTGCCTAAAGGTCGTAAAGCTTAAATGCTGTGATTCAGCCGCAGATTGCGGATGGAGAACTTCGTCTAAATGATATATGAGTCAATCAAAGAGAAAATAATAACTGAAATTTCATTGACATAACGATCAGGTCATGGTGTGTATCGACTCGGCTTTTGTTGGGAATATCTCGGTTCGATATTGTACGCAAATTTTACAAAGCACGCATTTATTCCCAATAAGGCCGAAGTCAATCTATGTTTCATACACAATGCAACGAGCGACCATAATTTCGACAACATGTAAATATTTCACTTTTTAATTTTTTGTAATCTTCGCCATGTTCTGACACAATATGTTAAAAACTCAGTACGTAGGCGTATCGTATAAAGCGTCAATGAACGGCCATCTAGTTATAAAACACATAATACAGGGAACTACCGACTTTGTTTAAAGCATAAAATAAACTGAAATATTAGTTCTTCATTCGATGTTCTCTTGAAGTTTGTCATAAGACATGATAGCGCATTATGCCGATATATTTAAGATTCGAAGTACTATTCGGTCTAATTTGCTATTTTTGTTAATGAAGCTCAATTTTTACAGATCTTATTATTATTTATTTCTAAATTTGTCCATTTAGTTGGCATTTCGTTCTTCATTGTTTTCCGATAATCATTGAATAATGCGTTTACTCACTGATTTACCTATATCGTGATTGTAATTCGTGAATTTTCTGTTGGTATGCAGAAAAGCCCGTTTATTTCGGAGTATAACAGTAATCGAATGACAGATAAAAATGTTTAATTGCGGTAAGAATCACAATTGCATTGTTACGTTTGGGCAAATTCAATTTTATCGCGAACGAATAGCACCGTATCTTTTTATCGAAGTGAGCCAACAAAAATTGTTTACATACATACTAAACGAACACAGTTTACTAGTTTTGAAAAAAATTTTTCAATGTTTCATCAAATGTTTTTAAATATGTTTGTTCTAAAGCGGAAAATGTGTTCGTCACATCGTAAACACCATGGAATTAGCACTTACTTGTTCATACACCTAGTCGTTCCAAATGATGCCACAAGCTCACGTTGTCATCATCAGAGCTTTCGATTGTAGAAAAGGTGGAATTACGAATCGCCAATAAATTAGTTAGGTTCTATTATTTCGCGTGTTATGGTAACAATTGCTAATTGCGCTTTCGAAACTCATTCCAGTTTTCAAAGATGACCATGGAAAGTTAGTGCGCGTGACTGGCGGTAATTTTGTTATGTTGTTCGACTAGATAAATACAATGGACAGGTTTAATTCATGCTTAAAACTTGATTTAAAGAATCATGCCACAATGTTTTTTTAAAGCTGGTAAGATCAGAAAAGTTCTCACTCTCTAAGAATGAAGATATTTATTTGATTAAATATTTAGTTTGCGTTAGATTTTATGGGTAAATATGAATTATTATTTCATTTAATATTATCACTCTTTTTTTTGATTGTTATGTTGTTGCTGGAAAAAGAGTTACGGAGCTTGATAATCGCAAATAAAACATGTAACCGTCATAAACGCATAAAATCGCCAGATGCCGCAATATACGATGTTTCGCCTTTTTGGATCATGATAATGATGACAGTAAAACTAAGTAACAGTAATCGAAAGAAATGAACACGTAAACGCCTTCAAAATGCCGAGTTACGAAATATCGTTTCATATCCTTCTGCTGAAATTGATTGATGATTGCGTAATTTTTCTAGTCGCGAACTTAGATATCCGAATCAACCGTTAGTCAGTCTTTATCATATAAGAATCGGAAGGTCGAACTGTTTCATCACGTCGTGTTCTTATACAACTTAAAATTGGCTCATTGCGTTCGTAACCTTCATATAAATATTTTATCAGTGATTGTTTAAATAAGCACTAGTTTCTTGCTGGAATCCAGTTTCCAACGGTCTAAATTTTCTGGAGCAGGACTTCAATTGAACTAGATTTTATATAGTTGCCAGGTTTTGTTTTGTTATTCAATCCAAGATTACTTGTAGTTGGATTTCCAGTCAGCGTGGTATAAATATAGTTGTCGCGAAAATGAATTAATAAAAGAAGTGATTCTGTTATTTCCTGTTTATTGCAAACATATTCTTGTGCAGTCATAATCTACGGACATTATCATCTTTATACGTTTCACTTATGCCGAAAATATTGTCATCTTTTTTCGTTTATAGTTTAATTTCAATAGTTATTTACTCACGGACAAGCAAATCTAGTAACAATTCTAAAATGATTACTGTGGTCAGTTACTCCGCACAGCAATGAGTTTTTCCCAAATCCTTATCATACTCCACAGGTAGCGCAGTGTCCGTTAATGTTCACAGATTTGGGTGGCCATTCTAACGTTGTATACGCCACGCAATTCCTGAAGTTGAAAGCACTAACCAAAAGACAGCAGTACAGAATGGAAAATTGTGTGTGGTGTGTGACAGACCGCATTGGATGGAGTCGTTATTCCCAATTTGAAAGCCGGCGGCAACTTCTATAGAGTAGACAGAAATGGTCGATCTAGTGTATCGAATTTCTTTTTTTTTGCTGTCTAATACAATGCTTGCACCGGCAAATAATGGGATTGGCGGGAGTAGTGTTTAAATCAGATTTTAAATAGAGAGTACAAGAGTGGAGAGTCATGAGAGAACGGATGGTATATAATCTCATTGCCACACATTTCGCCGTAATTTATTTGTGATTTATCAGTAGAAACCTGCAAAATCACTGCCAGTTCGCATTAGTAGTGGTTTACAGTTCTACATTAAAGTCGTTAGCAAGCACGAACGAATGCGCATCATTTATATCATACCTTCCGCTCTCAGGACTTATTAATTTTTTTTCTAGTCCAAACGGAACTTGTCGTTATTAGGCGCGTAACATTGCCAAATAATCAGAAGACACGCAATCAGTTCACAGTGCTTCAGATGTCATAAATATGCGAGACGGCGGCAGAATTTTAAAAACAGGGACGGTATTTTCGCAAAATTAAGTTGAAGTGTAGCATTTTTACAGTATTTTGTTGAAATATTAACTTTGTGTGCGAGATTTACACCCAAATTTGCGTAGTATACTTCTGCTTTACTATATGTCATCAGTTTTCATCATATCGACGCCTCCTGACCAACTATCTAAATCCGAGCTACTCAGTCGTATGCTTGTTTATAAAGCGTTTAACACATTTATCGATGATTTCTCGTCTTTACTTTTTATTTTTGTTTTACATCATCATAAACAACACGTAACAGCATTTAGAATCATATTCCTAACCCCGTATGTTCACTGTTAAGTGTGTAGATTTTAGAATGGCGTATAGGTCGTCCGTAGGAGGAGCTGTTAATTCATTGATTTCTTCTCTCAGATAATCTTTCAGATATCTGCGGAAAATTGAGTTTAAGGTTGTAATTGGTTCAATTAGCAACTGGAACTGATCTTCTTTCGACTGATTTTCTATTTCATTTTTTTGTTAATCTTATTTTAGAATAATTATTTGAATTGTAGAGAAGAGATTACAACAACTTGATTGGTAGTGGAAAATTTTTTAAATAAATATTTTGAGTTACAATTGTCACAGAATATATTTAACAGAATATCGAACAAGTGAAATCATAAATAATGTTAATCGCACATAAACACGCGTTTCTGATGATCACTCATTTAGATAGATGATTAGTTGGATTAGTAAATAGAGGGCATTTTTTATATTCACGGAAAATGTTCGGTTTTATCTTTATTTTTATATTATGTAGTTATTTTTTTTATATGTATATATATATATATATATATATATATATATATATATATATATATATATATATATATAGATATAGATATATACATGTATGTGCTGCATATCCATGTGGTGTGTATGTGTAAATGGATGTATATGTTTGTAGACTTATACGAACGCAAGCATGTAATTGTGTATTTCGTATACAGTCTCTTTGGTGCATGAATAGTCCATTCCTCGCATAGAAGCGGAATGTCTATACAACCATCAGGCTTGCGCTGCAGGTCACGATGACCTGATGCTACATCATCTTTGACAAATAGTAATAACCATTGTGAGTTCACCGGTCAAATGCACATTGAAGTCTAGAAGACGGCTGGATGGCGACATCTCAATTGAGAACTTACCTTAATGTAAATATTATCTTATAACTCAAAATCCGGAGTGGAATCTCTGCCTGCTCCTTCCTTACTCGAAGTGCTGGCGACGACGGTAGAAAACGAGCAACAACCTGGGGAGACCGTCGAGGGGCTTGCCTGTGTTCGCTTCCCACACGAAGACGTTTTTGACGATTTACTATTTTCAATGTTATGGCTACAAAAGTGACTTTGGACATAACAATCATCTCTCCTATTTTATGCATCAAAACTGTAGAAAGTTGATGATGTGGCAATATCATGTAATTTCTCCAGTTTTGGGTTCATGTTATTAAGAGAAAAGTAGACTTCACAAGTCTGTCGGTCGTCTTGTGATGCACTTTTATATTGTAGGCTTTTATTTTTCGCTATGGAAACTTGTTTCGTTAAAGTCGAGGTTTTTGGACGCTTGCAGGTATTCCACCACTGTTGGTTGAGAAGCACAGGTAATACAGAGTACCAAAAACGAATGAGCAACGATGACATTCGTTGACATATTTTTAGATGGACCAACATGTGCTCCTCGTTTGAAAAACTAATTAGGCTCCATCAAATTCGCTGTCTCGCTCAAATTTTACGTGCGCCTTCAATTCGATTTTTCAACCTAGCATTATTGTGTAGTACATGACCCGCTCGCCTACTAGGTTTGGGGTTGGCGTGGACATCGTCGTTCTTGGCTGGCGATATGACGTAGTATCGAGCTCAGTTTCGATCTTGTCGCAGATTTATGGTAGAGTAATCTTTAAACTTTTCCTAGTTGGGTAGTGTTACCTGGGATGTTTGTTCGTGTTTATGACGCGGTACAGTGAAACCCGCAAACAAGCTGTGTTGCCGATTTCTCCATACCCTAAATCTTGCAGTCATAATGATGCTATGCTATGTTGCCTCATTTCTGTGTGTTACATAGGTAAATATCCATCTAAGCTAGATCTTGCCTTTCATAATTCACTCTCCTTTAAAGTTTTTTTGTTTAAACTAAACAAGATTTTCAGACAATCAGCTAATTGATGGCTTAAAGAAGAAGGGACATGTGAGAACCCATCAACTGAGGCCAAAAATTACATCATCTGAAGATGGAAAAAGTTCAAGATTTTACCGACCTATGAGTGCTACCAATTGTCCCGCACAAGAAAAATGCGGTCAAATCTATAACCAGTCTATTGTATGAATTGCCTTTTCCACACAATACAATACTTAGTTCATACTGACAAACTACTATGCAAAATGGGACAAGTATATATAACAAGATCGCAACCTTGATCAAAGTAATTTTATCACCACCCGCGCAACCGATTTTCGTTTAATTATATTAAATGTATACCTCAAGTGCAAATGTACTAGTTTAATATCATAGTGGCATCGCATTTCGCAAAAATAACTGACAAATTTAAACAGAATAATCAATGAGATGTTGTGTTTTCGATTTCAAATAATGAAAATATTTTTTCAATATTTTATCACATTTGTAGCCACAAACCAATAATCAAAACAAATAAATGAAAGTTATATTGTAAAATGAAATCAGCAAATTATCTATTAGATTAAATATGTAATTAGCCACACAAATGGAACTTGTTTCAATCATATTCAATCTTGTGTTTCTGTGTTACAGTATATTTTATTTTTTCATTTTATTAGATTTTTTGAGTCCCACAGTGATTTATTCAAATGTTCCTTCTATTTATTTATAGTCAATAATATAATTGAGTGCAGAAGCAGTTATTAATTGATATTTTCCTATAAATAGAATCCTGATTTCGTTTATGCAATACTATCATTTTAAATTTACTTAAAAAAACCGCAATTTTTAAGAGTTACCTTGTGGAAATGTATTGGACTTTTAGTGCCTATTTTGTTATCAATACGACTGATTTTATGGAATGCTGTGATGATTTGAATGTTCTATGTTTAATTATGCTGCATTGCCTTTATGTGTTTCAGTCCTTCGTTCGATTACACGAATCTATCAAATCGTCAGAGACATGCTGATTCTATGTTGTTTTATAAACGATAAATTTCCGTTGCCAGAAGTACCTATCGTTTATAAACAGCATAGAATCAGCAATAGTACCGACATTTCACCGCCACGCAACCTTGAATTTGAGGATCCGTGTAATCGGTTTGAAGGTTTGAAACCGCGCTAAAGCGTAACGCGGCATAATTAAACATAGAGGCATTCAAATCATCACAGCGACCATAAAATCCAGTCGGCATTGATGACCAAAATAGGCACACTAAAGCCCAATACATTTCCACAAAGGTAACTCTTAAAGTGCGGATTTTAGTGATTTAAATGATAATGCTCATGATAAGTTCTATTGTCGAGAGAATTAATCAATTGTATTTTTCTTCTGCATAACTCAGTATATTATTGACTGCAAATGAATAAAAATAGAAAGGCATTTGAAAAATCGCAAAAGAACATTTCAAGTTGGGACTCAAAATGCGAATAAATGAAAACTTCAAAAGGCTACTTATTTACTGTAACTTAGAAACACAATTCAGTTATAAAAATATGACGAAACAGGACCATTTGTGTAACTAATTGCATATTTAATCTAATAGATAATTTGCTGAACTTTTTCATTTTACACAATATAACTTTCATTTATTTGTTTTGATTATTGGTTTAATGGCGTTTTACAAATGTAATAAAATATTTGAAAAAAATATCCAATATTACACGCGTACTTTCATTATTTGAAATCAGAAAAAGCACAACATATGTCGATGGAAATGTTGCTCTATTTTGAAGAAATAATTTGATTCTATTCTGTTTAAATTTGTCAGTTATTTTTGCAAAATGCGATGCCACTATGATATTAAACTAGTACATTTGCACTTGAGGTATACATTTAATATAATTAAACGAAAATCGGTTGCGCGGGTGGTGATAAAATTACTTTGATCAAGGTTGCGATCTTGTTATATATACTTGTCCCATTTTGCATAGTAGTTTGTCAGTATGAACTAAGTATTGTATTGTGTGGAAAAGGCAATTCATACAATAGACTGGTTAGAGATTTGACCGCATTTTTCTTGTGCGGGACAATTGGTAGCACTCATAGGTCGGTAAAATCTTGAACTTTTTCCATCTTCAGATGATGCAATTTTTGGCCTCAGTTGATGGGTTCTCACATGTCTCTTCTTCTATAAGCCATCAATTAGCTGATTGTCTGAAAATCTTGTTTAGTTTAAACAAAAAAACTTTAAAGGAGAGTGAATTATGAAAGGCAAGATCTAGCTTAGATGGATATTTACCTATGTAACACACAGAAATGAGGCAACATAGCATAGCATCATTATGACTGCAAGATTTAGGGTATGGAGAAATCGGCAACACAGCTTATTTGCGGGTTTCACTGTACCGCGTCATAAACACGAACAAACATCCCAGGTAACACTACCCAACTAGGAAAAGTTTAAAGATTACTCTACCATAAATCTGCGACAAGATCGAAACTGAGCTCGATACTACGTCATATCGCCAGCCAAGAACGACGATGTCCACGCCAACCCCCAACCTAGTAGGCGAGTGGGTCATGTACTACACAATAATGCTAGGTTCAACAATCGAATTGAAGGCGCACGTAAAATTTGAGCGAGACAGCGAATTTGATGGAGCCTAATTAGTTTTTCAAACGAGGAGCACATGTTGGTCCATCTAAAAATATGTCAACGAATGTCATCGTTGCTCATTCGTTTTTGGTACTCTGTATTACCTGTGCTTCTCAACCAACAGTGGTGGAATACCTGCAAGCGTCCAAAAACCTCGACTTTAACGAAACAAGTTTCCATAGCAAAAAATAAAAGCGCATATAAAGATGCATTTTAAGGACGACCATTGAGACTGTGAGATACTCTACTCGCGTTTCTCCATGTATGGTTAAAACTGGAGAGAATTAGCTTTCATGATTTTCGTACTCACATCGTAACTCATATTGCCAGTTTTTGATACATAAATAGGAGAAGATGTTGATTATGTCCAAAAATTCACTTTGTAGCCATAGCGTTGAAATGGGTTGTGAGCAATTCCTATCGTCAAAAAAGGCAATCGTAATTCGTGTGATAACCATCGTGGTACAAGCCTGACTCCAGTCGTGTCTAGGTTATTTGCTTCGTTTTTCCTACGTCGTCATAGCACTTCCCTCGAATCATACAATAGGGAAGAACAGGCAGGATTCCGCTCAGGACGAGGTTATAAAGATAATATTTTTACATTAAGGTAAGTTCTCGAATTGAGATATTTTTATCACCATCCCACAATAGCCGTCTTTCTAGACTTCAATGGTGCATTTGACTCGGTGAATCGCAATGGTTTATTCCATATTTTGTCAAAAAGTGATGTACGGAATCGAATCATCGTGACCTGCAGCACCCGATATTTCTTATTCTGATGGTTATTCAAAATAGACGTTTCACACTGATGATACAGACATACTTTCGGGGGTCGGGACTGATTCATGCACCAAAAAAATTTAATCTCTGAAGACTACCTATGAAGACTATACTCACAGAAATACACAATTGCATGCATGCTTACACACGTTCATATAAGTCTACAAACATATATACATCCATTTATACACACATACACACACATGGATATACATATATACATACATACATGTATATATATATATATATATATATATATTCTTATAATTAGGAAAACACAACACATAAATAACAAAGTGGATAAAGGCCATTTATTTCGTGAATACGAAATGCCCTCTGATTCTCGCTAGTCAGCTTGCTGTCGTACTCTGATGGTGATCATGGAAGTTCGAAACGCGTTAGTTTGTGCGATTGACGATATTTATGTTTCCTTGTTCGATGATGTGTTAAATACAATGTGATTGGTGTGTACTTGTAGCTCAAATATTTGATTTAAAGAGTTGTTACCACCACCCGCGCAATCAATTTGACAGTGTACTGCGCAGTTAAAACTTGGTGTTAAATGGTTAACAAAAAATGAGAGACAGAATGTCAGTCGAAGAAGGTCAGTTCCAGTTGCTGGTGAGAACTTAGGCTCCTATTGCCTTAAACTCAGATTTTCCGCGCAGATTGTCTGAAAGATTATCTGAGAGAAAGAAATCAATGAATATTAATAACTCCCTCCCTAATGAATGGACGACCTAGCGCATTCATTAAAATCCACACTTAACAGTGAACATAATACGGAGGTTAGGAATATGATTCTAAATGCTGTTGCATTGTTGTTTATGATGATGTAAAACAAATCAAATAAAATTAAAGACGAAGAAATCATCGATAAATGTGTTAAACGCTTTATAGGTAAGCATACGACAGGGCAAATATACGATCGACTTCAGTTTATAGTTGATTAATAAAGGAGGCGTCATTGTGATGAAACCTGACATATAGGTAAAGCAGAAGTAATACACAAATTTGGGTGTAAATCTCGCACACAAAGACTAAATAACAGCAAAAACACTGTAAAATAAAGCATATTACGGTGGAATTCATCTACGCTTCCAACAGACTTTCAATGCCGTCCTGTTACACATTCTGCCATAGATCTCACATATTTTATATTTATCCTAAAGCTATAATATAAAGTAATGTCTTCTAATTATTTATTGTGGTGCGCACCTAATAACAAATAGTTCAGATTGGACAAAAGGATTAACCAAGTCCACAAGAACGGAAGGTATAATCTCATGATCACATTCGTTTCGTGGTTACTGGCGACTTATTGGTAGGAACTGGTATTACGCTTTATGCCAACTGTACATTAGAGTGTGGAATTTTCTATACCAGGTCCTACTGATAAATCACAAATAAGTACGAAACGAATGTGTATATGAGGTTATACCTTCCGTTCTCGATGACTGTGCTCATTCATGCTTTCTTGCCCAAAATCTGGTAAAGCCTTCTAAACGCCAATCCCATTATTTATAAATTTGCCAGTATAAACTAAGCATTGTATTAGGCAGCAAAAGAAATTCAACCACTAGATCGGTTTCGATTTCTGATACTCTATAGAAGTTGCCGCCGACAGGAACCCAACTTGATCACCTTTGTTTCCAAGTCTTTGACTCCATCCAATGCGTCACCCTGTCGCACACCACACACAATTTTCCATTCTGTACTAACTTATGTCTTTGGTTAGTCTTTCCTTCAGGTGGAGCCCTTGTGGCATTATTTTAGACCTAACGTTATAAATGGCCACCCAAATCTGTGAATATTAACGGACACCACGCTACCTGTGGGTGTGGTAAGGAACTAAAGTTTTACAGAGGAAAAACTCATTGCTTGTGCGGGTAATGACCACAATGTCAACGACAGATTTGTTGCCTTGAATTTGCTTGTCGGTGGTAAGCCAATTTATTGAAATTAAACTATAAACAGCAAAAGATGACAATAAAAATTTCGGCAAATTAGAAAACGTATAAAATGAGATGATGAAAATCAGCTACCAAGTTAGTTATCTAAATGAATCCTATGACTGCACAGAATATGTTTACGAATATAAAACGAAATAACACGGAATCACTTCTTTATTAATTCATTTTAAAATTGTTATCATAATTTATATACCACGCTGACTGCCCAACTATAGAAATATCCATTGGATGAATAACAAAACAAAACCTGTCTGTTCGTGTTTCCGCTAAGATGACATTCTGGTTAATTGAGTCCCTGCCCAAGAAGTATTTTTACTAGACCGTTGGAAGCTGGATTCCGTAAACTAGTGCTTATTTAAACAATCAATCACTGATAACAAATTGAGATACCAAATATTTATATGAAGGTTACGAACTTTAAATGAGCACCAATTTCGTACGTAAGTTAAGTTGTAAGAACACGACACAATTAACGCAGATATAAGTGATGAAGCAGTTCGACCTTCCATTCTTATGATAAGAAGAACTGACTAACGTGGTTCGATTCCGAATGATATATCTAAGTTCGCGACTGCATAGAAATTGCGCAATCATCAATCAATTTCAGCAGAAGGATATGAAATTTTTTGATGTGACTATCATAACTCAGCATTTTGAAAACGTTTTACGTGTTCATTTCTTTCTGATTACTGTTACTTAGTTTTTTGTCGTAATTTAATCATGATCAAAAAAGGTAGAAACACATCAGTATGTGCAGCATACGGTAGTTTTTATACGTTTTATGACTGGTTACATGAACTTTGGTATTTGCGATTATCAAAACTCCGTAACTCACTTTCAATAACATATATATGCGTGGTAAATGTAAATAAATAATACATTCATGATTGCACAAAATCTGCGCAGCTTAAATATTTAATCAAATAAAATATATGCAAGACTACTAGAAGTGAGAGGCGCACTTCTGATCTACCATACTTTAAAAAAAACATTGTGGCATGATTATTTAAATCAAGTTTCCAAGCATGAATTAAACACCAATCCCATTGTATTTATCTATTCGTCGAACAACATAGCAAAATTACCGCCAGTCGCACGCACTAACGCGTTTCAACCTTCCATGATCATCATCAGAGTACGTGCGATCGGCGGTAGTTTTGCTATGTTGTTCGACAACTGGTTAAATAGAATGGGATTGGTGTTGACTTCAAGCTCGAAAACTTGATTTAAATAATTTTTACCACCACCCGCGCAATCAATAATTCTTTAATTGTGGCTTGATTCTCGTAATTCACCTTTCTATCAAACTCTGATGCTGACCAAGGAAGGTTAAGACGCGTCAGTAATTGAGACTGACGGCAATTTAATTATGTGCGAATGGTTAAATAGAAACATCATTTGGAGAAGAAAGACGACTAGATGTAAACATGAACGAACAGGATACACTTGATTACATGAAGTGTTTACGGTGTGACAACATTTTCCATAGCAAAGTCTATTCCGAATTGCAAACATCGACAAGGCAGTATGAAAGGCATTAAAATTTTCATCAACATAAGTAAACTAATGTTCGTTTAATTATGTATGTAAACCTTGAATTTTTGTTGGCTCATATATTTCGATAAAAAGATACGGTGCTATTCGTTCGCGATAGGAAGGAATTGCTTAAGCATAACAATACAATTGTGATTCTTACTGCAACTAAACATTTTATCTCTCATTCGATTACTGTTATACTCTCCGAAAATAAACAGACGCCGTACAGCACCAACAGAATTCACGAATACCAGTCACGATGCTCAAGGTAAAGCAGTGAGTAAACGCATTATTCAATGATTATCGAGAAGAGTAATCAAGAAACATAACGAAATGCCAACTAAATAGACAAATTTAGAAATAAGTAATAATAAATATCTGTAAAAATTGAAGCATAAATTCACAAAAACCAACAATTAATAAGACCGAAACCTAGTACTTCGAATCTTAAATATATCGGCATAATAAACTATCATGTCTTATGACGAAAATTCAAGAAAGATTCGAATGAAGCTGTTAGTGCAATGGTTTTCAGACTATTGACTCGGTTCCTGTTATGCTAAACAAAGTCAGTAGTGTTCGTTCCGCCATATTATGTGTTTTACTTATTTCGATGTACGTTTTCGTGTGCCTTTTACTTCGTACCTACCATTACTTCATATTTATGAAGTTTTTTGTATATTTACAGTAATGGAACATAAGCAGAAGATTTTAAAAAATTAAAAAATTAAGTATTTACATGTTGTCAGTATAAATTAATAATTGCATTGTGTAGGCACTTCATCCAGTAGACTGACTTCGGCCTTATTGGGAACTCATCACGTGCTGGCCAGAATTTGCCGTGTACAGGGCTCGAACCAGGGCACGTATGATTCGGCATCTGGAGCTCTAACCACCGAGCCAGTCTGCCGCACACTACACTTAATTTTCAGTCGTTTATTAACTAATGAAACTCGGTTAGTCTATTTTCTCTTTAAGTTAGAGCTCATATGGCATCCATTTAGACCCAAAGTTCCAACTAACCATCCACAATCTGCACGTACAGATGCATTTTAAACACGACCTTTAAGGCAGAATGAAATACTCGCGTTTCTTCATAAATGGCAAAGGTTCGAGAAAGCTACACTCACCTTGTCAGACATATTGACTGCGTTATTGATAGAGCTCCAAACATATGGAAACTTGTCAGATATGTCTAGATTTTAACTTTGAAGTAGCAGAGTTGGAGTGAGTGTTGGGTAATACTGTATATATATATATATATATATATATATATATATATATATATATATATATATATATATATACTTGATGAGTTACCAATAAGGACGAAACGGATTTTCTGAATCAATTTCCTTTTATATATTATACAATGCTGGGATTATACTGACTAATCTATGCATTAAATGAGGCAGGTGTTCATAAGAATATCGCAAAATATATTTAAATAATTGTTATCAGCGCCAGCGGAACAATTAATCATTTTAATTCATAATTGTTTAATTCAAAAATATGTCGCCAGGTAGCGTGTTGTCTGATCTATAATGATATACTTCTGGACGTTTGTCGGAACATTATGTCTATCAGTATGCCAACTAGGTTATATATAGAGGAAAATCTGAACAAGAAAATAAGTTGATTTATAAGCACAGATGAGTGAAAAATGTTGCGGGTAGCTCAGTGTTTAGAGAAACAGATTTCAAAGTGGTCGTGCATGGACTGGAGCACTGCCGCTGAGCCCTTTTGGGAATAAAGCGATGATTTCACAATAAGGAATAAACCGGCCTATTGGATGAATTAACTCTTCTACATTATACAATGCTTTGTTTATTCAGAAAAATATGTGCATATAATGGGACAGGTGCTTATATCAAGATTGCAATTTTGGTTCTAGTAGTTCGTATACCCAACCGCGCAATCCACGTTCGTTTAAATATGAAAATGTTAAGTTCCATGCCACGTCCCCATGTAGCGTGGTGTCAATTCTTTAATGAGAAATTGACGGTGGTTAGCTGGAATTTTAGGTCTAAAGGTATGTCATTTTGGCTCTACCAAATGGAAATTCTACATACCTAGCTACTTATATATCTTTCTATCTGCCTAGGTACCTGTCTACATACCTTCCTGTTTATCGTACTATTATATATATATATATATATATATATATATATATATATATATATATATATATATATATATTTATAAAGCCGTCGAACTTCGTACCTGACTTTTTCACAATAATATCTATAAAATAAATCGTAACCTCCCAGAAGAATTTCCGTCGATTTAAACGTAGAAAGTATTGTAAATCCATCAATTATAAACATATTTTTAAATAAGTTAAATGCAAATATACAATAAAGCACAAATATATTGTAACTTTTAAATATTTAAATGAAATTTATTGAAAGCAACGGTTTACGTTTTACATGGTTCTCGATACGAGAAGTTTTTATACATAATTTCCAGTTCATGCCTTATATTCCACAATTTCGTAAAAAAATATATTCAAGTAACATCGTAACTTCAACCGTATTTGGAAAAACAACAACGATTTAATGTAAAGGCTGTAAGTAATTATCGTTGATAGAATAAGGAGGTTGATATTTTAAAAGTCATTAATCGGAATAATCATGGAAATCTGGATGAGTACACAAAGTTTCCAGTAGCGCAGTGGCAAAATCATCTACACTAGCAACGTCCACGTACAAGGCCTGAACAATTGTAGGGTTTTCTATGCCATAGCGAAATGTTTCAACAGCTGGCCGGACTAGGAGATGATAGCTTCTTTGCTCCTCTGTTCGATTACCGATCACTAGATCAGTTGGTGAGGGCACAGTATCATCATTTGTCCCGTCAAATCCAATAAAGAGCTCAGATGATGGCACGTGCTCTATTTCGTGGTGAAAATTAGGATGAAAATTCTCAATCGGTTCGAATATACCGCCAGATCTTATTCCAGCCATAAATACATTGTCATGAGCGTCATTGTTGAACGCTTTTCGTACGTACATCTAAAAGATGAAAGAAAAAAATATTCCCAAATTATAAAATGCCTTTTATATGATGAATTCGTAATTCCACAAAATATGATTAATCTGCTATTGATTGACATGAGCTCAATATCGAAACACATTAGATTGAAAATCGGGAATGGATTCAAATCTAGTACTAGTTAGTGCACTTATTTATAAACATTCGTTTAAGTAAGTTTAACTAAACTTTGAATATAACTGCGCAAAGTTAATATTCTGAGGAATGGCTTCAGGAAATGCATACCAGCAGGTTTATTAAACTCTGACGAATAAATTGAACTTATTAATAACTATCGTGCACAAGCAAAGGCAGATGTTAGTTCAATGTGTACAATTGTGAGAAAGAAATCTATTGTTGGTCCGCAAAATCCGTTTCCTTAATTCCCAGATTAAATTCAGCTGACCAACTTTTGTATCAGGATTTCAGTTAACATTTATTTGCGTAAACATTCGACGATTTGGTGAGCAGAAAATTTAAGTTGATTACTGAGCCAGTGCCTATCTCGTTTATAAAACGCAATTTAATTTAAACCGGACCAGTTTCCTTAAAGCGACTCAATTCTCTGTATAATGACTGATTAACTGAAATCGGGCAATATTAATAATGATAATATTCGATCCACCTTTCTCCAGATCCATTGATTAAAACAGAGGTAATGTGAGAAGAGATTCTCCTACCATTTGACCAGTCCAAAAAATTCACTTGCAGAAGAAAGAAGGGTGCAAACTATTAAAAATGCATACATCCTTTTACTTGGAATTAGAGCTTCAATCTATAAATCCATTTCCTCTGAGGATCCGCTGAAGTCAAGAAAATGGAAATTTGTTTCAAAAGATATTCTGTAAATGAAATCTGAACCTGCGTAGTTGATGAACATTAACTATTTCTAATTCATAATGTGCTTTGTACCAGATTGATACTCTATATGAAATAATGGAATATCGCTGAGGAGTTAGTAATTGTAACATATGGATATATAGATAGATAGAAAACATATCGATGGATATCTAAATAGGTAGATAGATAGATTGATATGTAGACAGATATAAATATAACGATAGATGGATGAATAAGTGGTTGTATAAATATATAGATAAATAAATGGATATATATATATATATATATATATATATATATATATATATATATATATATATATAGGTCTGCATGTGTCAATAAATGCTTATTTATATGCATGTGTATGCATGTTTGTATGAATGTATGCATATATGTTTTAGGGCTTATATGAAAGGATTTAAATATTTATGAATTTGGGCTTGTCTGTGTGTGTAGTCTTGATAGGTTGTCTTCAAAGATCAAATTTATTTGGCACATGTGTCAGTCCCGATCCCTGAACGTATGCCTGCATCATCAGTGTAAAAGTGTTTTTTTTAATAACCATCAGAATTAGAAATATCGGGTGCTACAGGCCACGATGTTTCGATTCCGTGCTTACTTAAGGATGGTGGCGATTTATTTTAGGGAGCGTGGACTAAACGTATTTTGTACTACGTGGAATAAGGAAACCCTGCAGGTATTTTGCAATGAGCCGACCCTCATTCATATCTTCAAAAAGCAATTGTAATTTGTGTGATAACCATCGGGACACAAATAGACTCCAGTCGTATCTAGGTTATTTACTTCGATTTTCTTACGCCGTCTTGGCGCGTCGCGTGAATCATATACTGGAGAAGAGTAAGCCAGATATTCTCCAGGTCTAAATTATATGGACAATAGTTTCGTTTGTGACCAGATTGATAAACCAAAGGCAGCATGAATGGAAAGTATACTCTCATGCACATTCGTTTCGTGCAAGAATGTGGGATAGTAGGACGGTACAATCTCCTATAATTTCCGTTCATGCTGCCTTTGGTGGGCTATAGCATATATTGATATCAATCAGGTTGGTACCATGTACCGACTCGGAAACCATAGTGTTAGTACCATGAAACTTTTCTGTAAAATAATGTTGGTATCGGTTACAAACACAATAGCCATAGTGTTAGTATCCTTTACAGACTCGGTATATATATATTATATAGTGTGAGTTAGCATTGAAGTCGTATTGTCGTTGACTTTAGATTATGTTAGCTTCACTATTAAAGGTTTACACATTCGTCTATGAGATTGTACCGGCCTATTATCCCACATTCTTGACCAAAATATATAGTGGTTAAAAGGCGTAATACCAGCTCCAACTGATGAGTCGCCAGTTAGCATTGAAGTCGCATTGTCGAAACTTTATATAGTGTTAGCTTCACTACTACAAGTTTACACATTCGTGTAGGAGATTGTACCGTCTTATTATCCCACATTACAGTTATATACTGTTTGTTGCGAAGAACTAATATGTATGCAAGTATGTATAAGGTGTTGCGAACCTACTAACAAATTAGTTCATTTGTGACCAGAAGGATAAACCAAAAGCAGCATGAACGGAAAGTATAATCTCATGCACATTCGTTTCGCGCTTACTGGCGACTCATCAGTAGGAGCCGGTATTACACCCTTTAAACACTATATATTTGGTCGAAGAATGTTGAATAATAGGACGGTACAATCTCCTAGACGAATGTTTAAACCTGCAATAGTGATGCAATGAGGTTTGATCCTTGCTAGTCAGTTTGCCGTCGTAATCGGACGATGAACATGGAAGTTCGAAACAGATCAATGCGTGCGACTGGCAGTAGTTTTGCTATCGTCTCTGACGACTGGTTATATACAATAAACAATATAGCAAAATTACCGCCGGTCGCACGCACTGATGCGTTTCGACTTTCCATGATCATCGTCCGATTACGATGGCAAACTGACTAGCGAGGATTTAACCGCATTGCATATATATATGTAAACACCTATCCCATTGTATTTAACCAGCCACCAGTCGACATAGCGAAGCTACCACCAGTCGCAAGCACCGACAAGATTCGACGTTCCACGATCTTCATCAGAGTACGACGGAAAATGACTAGCGAGGATCAAGGAAGGTCGAAATTCGTCAGTGCGTGCGACTGGCGGTAATTTTGTTCTGTTGCACAACTGCTAAAACAAAATGGGATTTATTCTTACTTCGATTTCGCAAACTTGATTTAATTAATTCTGTGGAGAAACCTGCAAAACGTTAATATTCGTGACTGCATAGAAATTGTGCAGCCAACATTTCCAATCAAGATCAATGTATGCGAGACTATTTGAGCTTATAGCGACATATTTAATTATGCTTTCCTAATATATATGCAATGCTGTTTAATCCTCGCTAGTCAGTTTGCTATCTTACTCCGACGATGATCGTGGATAGTCGAAAAGCGTCAATGATCGCGACTGTCGGTAGTTTTGTTATATTGTCTGACGACTAGTTAAATACAATGGGATTGGTGTTTACTTGAAGCTCGAAAACTTAATTTAAAGATTTGTTACCACCACACGCGCAATAAATTATTGTTTAATTGTTACGCTTATTAATGGAGACTATATTACCAAATTTGCATCAAGCATTAGAAGACCAATTAACGACCTAATTAGAAAACCTGAAAAATTGGCACTTAAGCATTGAGATATTCATAAATATCAATAGTCACTAAAGTTTGAAGTTAAGGGTTCATATGTGGGATGTATCATAACGCAGCTAGCATCGTTCTTGTTAAGGCACAGTAATATTAAAAAAATATTTACATCAAATTATATATTGTACAAATTTTTAATTATGAAAATTGAGTTGTCTTTATGGAACAGTTCTGGATGAATCTGCAATTCCATGAATGCAATTCTGTTAAACAAAATTAATTTTTTTATACTTGAATTAATAACTAATAAGTATAACGCATTGCAAATAATATGGGTAAATTATCCACACATTTGATGAAATACTATATATAAAAATAGGTTTGTTCGACGAATGAAACCATAATATACTTTTACATAATATTATTTTGATTTCTTCATGTTAGAAAATCATGCATTAATGTACAGTCATTGGAATTAATTTGATTTAGCAAGTGCCAAATCATTGTTTTATTTGTTTACAATTACTTAGCATTTTGTTTTCTTTTGTTTATGGAATTTTGTTTGTTTAGTAAGCTATAAAATAAAATTCTATTTGTTTATATTTCTTCAGTTTGCGGTCAACAAGAGCAAGCATTTCACTTTTTTGCAATCTGTCATTAGCAAAACACGATTTTGGCTCTATTAGAATTAAAGTAACGAATTTGGGGAGTTCAGCCTGAGAAATTGCAAGTGAGATGTCAATTTTGTAGTATATTTCTATTTATTCATGATAAATTCAGGTTTTGTATTTATATTATATAGACAACATAAGATCCAAAATTGAGGCAGAGGTGGAACACATTCTTGAATTCAAAAGATAACTTCTGAGCATTGGGGCAATCCAATTCAATTCAATTCAATTCAATTCAATTTAATTCTCTTCTATTCTATTATAATGGATAGTATTCGGTTTCAGTTATCTGCAGTTAGTCCCGATGTCAGAGAGCCCTCTCTATTTCGGTTCGAGTTCCATCCGGATTTGTCTTACAAAATATAATATCTTATAATCAAGTTTGCGGTCTTGATATATGCACCTGACCTATTAATTACTAACATATGTCAGTATAAACTAAGAATTGTATTGTGTAGAAAAGGTAATTCATCCAATAGACCAGTTTCGTCCTTATTGAACACTCATCATTGTATGGCCAGTATTTGCCACGGATGGGGCTCGAGCTTAGGCACGTTCGCTTCTGAATCTGGTGCTTTAACCACTAAGCCAGCCTGCCGCACACTACACTACACACAATTTTCAGCTATATACCAACTTATGAATGTTGATAAGTCTATTTTTCATTTAGATGGAGCTTGTATGGCAACCATTTATACTCAAAGATCCAACAAACCATCACAAATCTGTCATTAGTGCACAGACACCACACAAAAAGGGGAAATGGTATTAAAATGACCATTTATGTAATTAAACGGACATTGGGTGCACGGGCAGAGATAACAATTAGTATTAATTAGTACCATATGTCAGTGAAAACTAAGAATTGTTTAGTGTAGAAAAGGTTATTCATCGAGTAGGCCGTTTTCGTCCCCATTGGAACCTCATCAATTCTGGCGAGTATTTGCCGTGGACAGAGATCGAACTTGAGTACGTCTGCTTCAGAATCTGGTGCTCCAACCACTGAACACTTCGCATAATATTCGGTAATACACTAACTAATGTAACTTGGTTAGTCTATTTTACCTTAAGTTGGAGCTGATATGGCATCCATTTAGGCCCAAAGATCCAACTATCAGTCCACAAACCTGTCATTACTGAACAGACACCACACTAAATGGGGAAGTGGTTTTGAAATGAACAGTTATATATTTAAACGAACATTGGTTGCACGGGCGGTGATAAAAAACTTTATTATCAAGTCTCGTTCCTGATGGAGGCTGATGTGTAATTGTCTCTGCGGCTCAGAATTATTAAAAAAATATTGTACGCCTACAACTGACAGAATGAATAAGCAACCTCACAGGTTTATACTGAATATATACAACTTTTTACTTATATTATAAAAATATATAATCGTTGTTGTTAAATCTTGTTTTCGCATAAACTTTATTAATTATAATTTCCTTCAAAATGCAAAAAAGAAATGAAGTAATTTAAAATTTTGTTTTCGCATATTTTTGCGCTTTGGTTGAATTGATTTATATTTGAATAAAAACTTTTTGAAATGAAGCGAAACATTAATGAAAGAATGACACACCATGCGATAAAAACATACAAAAGCTTAATATCAACATTTCATGAATTTGCGTCAGAAAAGCTTAAAAGTAATAAAGATCCATTCATGGAAAACCTTGAGAATAAATTTATATTAGATAATTTGTAGCTTCTGATCAATACTCTTCATGAAAGCCATCATATTACTGGCGAAATATTGAAAAAACTTGTAACAAAAGATAAGAACAGAAAATCATTGGTAACTTTGCTTTGTTGCTTAGGTATCTCGAATATGAAGAAGTTACTTTACAACGTGCAAAACCGAGTTTAAGCAGAGTCAACCCATTACCAAATATCCTTGAATCTTCATTTTAGAAAATTTTACTACTCCCTACAAAACATAACAAGTTTCTTCCACACAGAAGACAAGGTAACGTACTTCTGCCATCCGAAATCTTCCATAAAAAACTTAATAATTTTTAATTAACTACAAACAAAAAGCATACAAGCCTAAATGAGAAATGGAACCGACAAAACTCAAGCCTAAATCATCTGCATTCATAAAGTCTTTAAATTCAACAATAAAGCACTCAAACAGATGATGAAAAGAATACAGCTAATCCAAAATCCAACGCAATAAAATATCAAAAGTAAAAATTAGGAAAACTCAGATACTATATTCAATGAAACTGAAAGAAATATGACATAAAATAAAAATAAAACATAACAAAATCATTAAGACTACCCGTTATACCAACTAACCATTCCAATGAATATGCATTGCAATTTGTAGGGAACCAAAACAAACCCCGATTGCAATTGGGGCTCATCTCATTTATATCAGTTCTAATGTAAGAAACAGTAAAACTACTTGTACTATGTCTAATTGCTAGATCGTACGCAAATAAAAATTTCCTTTGTGCATGATTAAAAATTGTTTGCTAAAATGGCGCCTAACTTTAAATCTAGCTATATGTCTAAATATCTAAATATTTTTTAATTTATCTATCTATCAATATATATATCCATTTATTTATCTTTATATTTATACAACCACCTATTCATCCATCTATATTTATATTTATATTAGTCTATCTATCTATCTATCTACCTATTTAGATATCCATCGATATGTATATCTATCTATCTATCTATCTATATATCTATATGTTACAATTACTAACGTTTATTATCGGTCATTTATTCAGGTCGATACTAACTGGATTGGATTTAGAATATAGAGTATCAATCTGGTACAAAGCACATATTGAATTAGAAACAGTTAATGTTCATAATCTACGCAGGTTCAGACTTGATTTGCAGAATTTCTTTTGAAGCAAATTTCCATTTTCTTAACTTCAGCGTATCCTCGGAGAAAATGGATTTATAGATTGAGGCTCTAATTCGAAGTAAAAAGATGTATGCATTTTTAATAGTTTACATCCTTCTTTCTTCTGAAAGTGAATTTTTTGGACAGGTCAAATAGTAGGAGAATCTCTTCTCACATTACCTCTGTTTTAATCAATGGATCTGGTGAAGGTTGATTCGAATATTATCATTATTAATATTGCCCGGTTTCAGTTAATTAGTCATCATACAGAGAATTGCGTCGCTGAAAGGAAACTGGTCCGGTTTAAAATTAAATTGCGTTTTATAAACAAGATGGGCACTGGCTCAGTAATCAACTTAAATTTTCTGCTCACCAAATCTTGGAATGTTTACGCAAATAAATGCTAACTGAAATCCTGGCTTTTATCCGGGAATTAGGGAATAGGATTTTGCGGAACAACAATAGATTTCTTTCCCACAATTGTACACATTGTACTAACATCTGCTTTGCTTGTGCACATGATTTATTAATAGGTTCAATTTATTCGTCAGAGTTAAATAAACCTGCTGGTATGCATTTCCTGAAACCATTCTTCAGAATATTGACTTTGTGCAGTTATGTCCGAAGTTTAGGAAAACTTGCTCAACCAAATGTTTATAAATAAGTGTGCTTACTAGTACTAGTTTTGAATCCATTCCCGATTTTCAATCTAATGTGTTTCGATATTGAGCTCATGTCAATCAATAGCAGATTAATCATATTTTGTGGAATTACGAATTCATCATATAAAAGGCATTTTATAATTTGGGAATATTTTTTTCTTTAATCTTTTAGCTGTACGTACCAAAAGCGTTCAACAATGACGCTCATGACGATGTATTTATGGCTAGAATAAGATTTGGCGGTATATTCGAACCAATTGAGAATTCTCAGCCTAATTTTCACCAGGAGCTAGAGCACGCGCCATCATCTGAGCTCTTTATTGGATTTGACGGGACAAATGATGATACTGTGCCCTCACCAACTGATCTAGGGATCGGTAACCGAACAACTTACCTATGGAATCCAACCCATGTCATTTCATCATTAAACATAAGACCACTTGTACGGAGAGTTTCTGCAAACTTATGTGGTTCAATGCCGTGATATGTTAACTTGTTGAAATCAAAACCAGATTTGTTCAACAGTTGAATAGAATCAGCTTCGTGTACCTCGAAATTCACATCCCATTTTAAGTTAAACTGCACAGTGGAAATTTGGTCGATGCATTTTCCATTTTTATTGAAAAAACTAAATCCGATCTGTATGGGCTTCAGCATATCTACATTTACTTTGATAGTATTATAAGCCAGATCATAGTTCCTGGCAAAGTCACCGAATAACTCCGCGACAACACCAGGGAACTCTGTGTCTATGGCAACAAAACGGGTATCTCGAAGCAATTTTGGGACTAATTGCATGCCTTCATTGAAATTATGGCCCCATACATCCAGCACACGAATACTAGGCAGTGTCCCATTGTGAGGCGCAAGAGTCGTATGGGAGCCATTGCTATGCTGCGAATACTTCTGATTATTATGTTCAATATGATGCATATGAGCATGATTGAGATGCCCATGGTGGTGGGGTGGAAAAAAATCTGTTGCAACTGCCATACCACCATGTAATCCTGATTCTCCGTTGTGAGTGCTAAACGATGGTTCTGAACGCACGCTAGCCAAAGAATAGTCATATGCGTTCTGCGTTACTGATGATAAGTCTCGGAAGAGGTTCATCGTTATACATAAGTGACACATATTGTATATTTACTTGAAAGAAGTTGTAATAAATTAGTATATTAAATATTATGTAAAACTGAGTGTGTTTTTAAACCTACAAATATAATGTAAACGTAATCACATGTAACAATATTCAGGCTAATGCTTATATATTTGTTTGCCATGCAAGCATTGTACTAAGCAGCATCTATTGTGTAAGGCAAAAATGTGACTCCTACGTTAAAGCCTTATGTTTCCTCAAGATTACTACAAATACTCCTAAGAACGATCTTTTACTTTATCAATTATATAGTGTGCAAATAGAAAGAGTATGCTTCTGAAACACTGCACACTGCTATATGAATCTAGTTAAAGATTTCGCACGAAAACAGAATGACTAAACCGCCTGTTCCTGACTATACTAATTCGCTAGAGTGAAAAAACGTAGCCTTGTTAAAATCATTAAGAGTACGAAGGTAAAATTTATGTGCTTTCGCCAAATCAATTCAGGACATTATATATTGTAAGACAAATCCAGATGGAACACGAACCGAAACAGAAAGGGCTCTCTGACATCGGGACTAAGTGCAGTTAACTGAAACCGAACACTATCCTTTACAAAAGAATAGAAGAGAATTGAATTGAATTGAATTATTAATTAATTGAATTGAATTGAATTGAATTGAATTGAATTGAATTGAATTGAATTGAATTGAATGAATTGAATTGAATTGAATTGAATTGATTGAATTGAATTGAATTGAATTGAATTGAATTGAATTGAATTGAATTGAATTGAATTGAATTGAATTGAATTGAATTGAATTGAATTGAATTGAATTGAATTGAATTGAATTGAATTGAATTGAATTGAATTGAATTGAATTGAATTGAATTGAATTGAATTGAATTGAATTGAATTGAATTGAATTGAATTGAATTGAATTGAATTGAATTGAATTGAATTGAATTGAATTGAATTGAATTGAATTGAATTGAATTGAATTGAATTGAATTGAATTGAATTGAATTGAATTGAATTGAATTGAATTGAATTGAATTGATTGATTGAATTGAATTGAATTGAATTGAATTGAATTGAATTGAATTGAATTGAATTGAATTGAATTGAATTTAATATTGAATTGAATTGAATTGAATTGAATTGAATTGAATTGAATTGAATTGAATTGAATTGAATTGAATTGAATTGAATTGAATTGAATTGAATTGAATTGAATTGAATTGAATTGAATTGAATTGAATTGAATTGAATTGAATTGAATTGAATTGAATTGAATTGAATTGAATTGAATTGAATTGAATTGAATTGAATTGAATTGAATTGAATTGAATTGAATTGAATTGAATTGAATTGAATTGAATTGAATTGAATTGAATTGAATTGAATTGAATTGAATTGAATTGAATTGAATTGAATTGAATTGAATTGAATTGAATTGAATTGAATTGAATTGAATTGAATTGAATTGAATTGAATTGAATTGAATTGAATTGAATTGAATTGAATTGAATTGAATTGAATTGAATTGAATTGAATTGAATTGAATTGAATTGAATTGAATTGAATTGAATTGAATTGAATTGAATTGAATTGAATTGAATTGAATTGAATTGAATTGAATTGAATTGAATTGAATTGAATTGAATTGAATTGAATTGAATTGAATTGAATTGAATTGAATTGAATTGAATTGAATTGAATTGAATTGAATTGAATTGAATTGAATTGAATTGAATTGAATTGAATTGAATTGAATTGAATTGAATTGAATTGAATTGAATTGAATTGAATTGAATTGAATTGAATTGAATTGAATTGAATTGAATTGAATTGAATTGAATTGAATTGAATTGAATTGAATTGAATTGAATTGAATTGAATTGAATTGAATTGAATTGAATTGAATTGAATTGAATTGAATTGAATTGAATTGAATTGAATTGAATTGAATTGAATTGAATTGAATTGAATTGAATTGAATTGAATTGAATTGAATTGAATTGAATTGAATTGAATTGAATTGAATTGAATTGAATTGAATTGAATTGAATTGAATTGAATTGAATTGAATTGAATTGAATTGAATTGAATTGAATTGAATTGAATTGAATTGAATTGAATTGAATTGAATTGAATTGAATTGAATTGAATTGAATTGAATTGAATTGAATTGAATTGAATTGAATTGAATTGAATTGAATTGAATTGAATTGAATTGAATTGAATTGAATTGAATTGAATTGAATTGAATTGAATTGAATTGAATTGAATTGAATTGAATTGAATTGAATTGAATTGAATTGAATTGAATTGAATTGAATTGAATTGAATTGAATTGAATTGAATTGAATTGAATTGAATTGAATTGAATTGAATTGAATTGAATTGAATTGAATTGAATTGAATTGAATTGAATTGAATTGAATTGAATTGAATTGAATTGAATTGAATTGAATTGAATTGAATTGAATTGAATTGAATTGAATTGAATTGAATTGAATTGAATTGAATTGAATTGAATTGAATTGAATTGAATTGAATTGAATTGAATTGAATTGAATTGAATTGAATTGAATTGAATTGAATTGAATTGAATTGAATTGAATTGAATTGAATTGAATTGAATTGAATTGAATTGAATTGAATTGAATTGAATTGAATTGAATTGAATTGAATTGAATTGAATTGAATTGAATTGAATTGAATTGAATTGAATTGAATTGAATTGAATTGAATTGAATTGAATTGAATTGAATTGAATTGAATTGAATTGAATTGAATTGAATTGAATTGAATTGAATTGAATTGAATTGAATTGAATTGAATTGAATTGAATTGAATTGAATTGAATTGAATTGAATTGAATTGAATTGAATTGAATTGAATTGAATTGAATTGAATTGAATTGAATTGAATTGAATTGAATTGAATTGAATTGAATTGAATTGAATTGAATTGAATTGAATTGAATTGAATTGAATTGAATTGAATTGAATTGAATTGAATTGAATTGAATTGAATTGAATTGAATTGAATTGAATTGAATTGAATTGAATTGAATTGAATTGAATTGAATTGAATTGAATTGAATTGAATTGAATTGAATTGAATTGAATTGAATTGAATTGAATTGAATTGAATTGAATTGAATTGAATTGAATTGAATTGAATTGAATTGAATTGAATTGAATTGAATTGAATTGAATTGAATTGAATTGAATTGAATTGAATTGAATTGAATTGAATTGAATTGAATTGAATTGAATTGAATTGAATTGAATTGAATTGAATTGAATTGAATTGAATTGAATTGAATTGAATTGAATTGAATTGAATTGAATTGAATTGAATTGAATTGAATTGAATTGAATTGAATTGAATTGAATTGAATTGAATTGAATTGAATTGAATTGAATTGAATTGAATTGAATTGAATTGAATTGAATTGAATTGAATTGAATTGAATTGAATTGAATTGAATTGAATTGAATTGAATTGAATTGAATTGAATTGAATTGAATTGAATTGAATTGAATTGAATTGAATTGAATTGAATTGAATTGAATTGAATTGAATTGAATCAATTAAACTGAACGAAATATGACACGGTTGAACTAATTTCAAGAATAAAACACAGCAAAATCATTAAGACTCCGTTATACCAACTAACCATTCCATTGAATATGCATATTTATAGACAGCAGTAATTACTCAGAAGATTCAACATAAACTCAATTTGTAGGCAACGAAAACAAACCCCAATTGCAATTGGGGCTCATCTCATTTTGATCAGTTCCAAAGTTAGATACAGCAAAACTACCTTTACTATGTCTAAATGCTAGATTTCTGTAGTAAACATTATAATCCATTCATACACTTACGTATAAACTAAGCCTGTATTTAAATGCTACCTTAGCCTCGTGTACACTGATGATGACATCGAAATTGATATTAGACACTAAATTAAAATGCTATATTCCGATCACACAAAACGTTTTGTCACACTAAAATCAATGCACTCACGACTAGAAATTGTATCACAAAATTTAGACATGCCGACAGACTAATCTTTATATTTAACCTCAGCATGCTCAATAATAACGAGAATACAACACTAACAAACTTTCTCTAACACATAAAACAGACTTACGAAAAAAACGTCGAAATTAAAGCCTGGCATCATTAATAATGCACTACCATTATTCCAAAATATGAAAAAGTTATTCCAAAGACTAGCGCGCTTACCAACTTTACTTATATGGAAACCAAATTAAATGGACTATAAAATTAGAAAAGAAGAATTGAGATATTGCATAAAAATAAAGTAAAACATTTAAAAGAAATTGAACATTCGCCAAGCATTCTCTCTAATCAGGAAGATAATCTATTCCAACAGACAGCACGATGAAATTGTTAATTCTGTTGTATTAGATGTTTATATAATTAAATGGATATTGGCTAGGCGAGCATTTTAAACAGATAATTAAATCATGTTTGCAATCTTGATATGCACATCTGCCCAATTATATACATAAATTAGTCAGTATAATCCAAACATTGTGTAATATAGACTAGGCAATTCATCCAATAGATTCGTTTAGTCTTATGATGATCTCAACATGCATCGCCGAAAATTTGTGGCGATAAGGGCTCGAACATGTGCAATCTCCTTTCGTACACTTTGCTCGAATCACTAAGCCACCATTGCGCAAATTGCGTAATATTTCCAATTATAAACCAAATTATGCTTATTAGTTAGTATATTATTTAGTAAGAGTTGAAATGGCATGCCTCTACTTTCACAGGTCCCAGCTAATCAGCGTCAATCACTCATTAAATAATAGAAACAACGCTATCTGGGAACATGGAATGGAATTGAACATTTTCATATATAAATGAACATGGATTGCGTGGGCTGCGATAACAGCTACTTGAATCAATTTTCGATGTTCATATAAGAGACTGTCACATTATATATATATATATATATATATATATATATATATATATATATATATATATATATACCTGTACAAACTAAGCATTGAATAATGTAAGCGAAATATCTGTGGCGTTAAGTGCTCGAGAATGTGCATGTCTTATTTCGTATACTTCACTCTAATGGCTGATTCACCATTGCGCGAATTGCATAGTGTTTGCAACTATAAAACAAATTTTGATTATTAGTTGGAATTTCCTCTAGGTAGAGCCGAAAAGACATGCCTCTAATTTTACAGGTTGGAGCTAACTTGAGTCAATATCTCATTAAAGAATACAAACCAAGCTACATGCGGACATGGAATGGAATTGCACATTTCCATATTGAAATGAAAATGAATTGCGCGGTAAGCGATAAGAGCTACTTGAATAAAAATTCGATGTCGAAATAAAAAATTGTCCCAATATGTACATACATTTGCCTCTATAATCTAAACATTGAAAGATGTAGAAAAGGAAATTCATAAATTAGAAAACTTTAGACATTATTCGGATCTCCTCGCATTATGTACAAATCGAGAGGACAAGAACTAGTGCATTTCTGTCTTGGGATCTTTTGCTAAAAACATTGAGCCACCTTGAATTGAGATAAATACGATTTGCAGATATATATCAGCTAATATTTCTTGGTTTTGGCTTTCCTTTATATATAGCTTAAAGGATATAAATTTCGACATTAAATTCCAACAGACAGCCCACTAAAATTGTAAACGCTATTGAATTAGAAATTTATATAATTAAATGAATGTTTAACAATAATTGATTGCGCGGGTGGTGGTAACAATTCTTTAAACCAAGTTTGCGAGCTTGAACTAAACTCCAATCCTATTGTATTAAACTAGTCGTCGAAAAACATAGCAAAACTACCGCCAGCCGTAATGCACTGACGAGTTTCGACCCTCCATGATCATCATTGGTGTACGACGACAAACTACCTATCGAATATCAAACCAAATTGAATATATATGAAAATCATAGTTAGAAATGCGGCTCTCACATCTAGCAATCTCGCATACATTGAGCCTGACTGGAAATGTCGGCTACAAAGCTTCTATGCAGTCACAAACATTAACTGTTTGCAGCTTTCGCCACATATACATATATAGGCAATACAATTTAACAATTATTGATTGCGCGGATGGTGGTAACAATTCTTTAAATCAAGATTGCGTGCTTGAAGTAACCACCAATCCCATTGTATTTAACCAGTTGTCGAACAACATAACAAAACTACCGCCAGCCGCAACGCACTGACGCGTTTCGACCTTCCATGTTCATCATCAGAGTACGACGGCAAACTGACTATCGACGATAAAACCGGATTGAATATATATAGAATTCAATGTTAGATATGCGGCTCTCACCTCTAGCAGTCTTGCATACATTGAACTTGAATTGAAATGTCCGCTACACATTTTCTATGCAATGTTTGCAGCTTTCGCCACTTATACATATATAGGCAATAAAATTTAACAATTATTCTTGCGCGGGTGCTGGTATAAACTCTTTAAGTCAAGTTTCCGAGCTTAAGAAATGTTACCGCCACCCACGTAATCAATTATTTTTAAATTGTATTACGTATATATGTATATGTGGAGAAAGCTGGAAACAATTATTTTCGTGACTGCATAGAAATTGTGTGTCCCACATTTCCAGTCATGTTCAATTTTTTGAGATTGCTAGATGTGAGAGCCGCATATCTAACTTTGATTTTCTTTATATATTAAAATGCGGTTTGATCTTCGATAATCAGTTTGCCATCGCACTCTGATGATGATCAGGGAATGTCGAAACGCGTTAGTGCGTTGTGGCTGGCGGTAGTTTTGTTATGTTGTTCGACTACTGGTAAAATAAATTAATATTTGTTGCGGGAGAATTGAATACATTTAATTAAAACATTGAAAAATGTACAAAAGGATATTCATTCTTTAGACAGTTTTATATATTAACTAAATGACATTAATTTAGGCATAAAATTCCGATAGACAGCACGCTAACATTTTAAATGCCATTAATTTAGACATTTATATAAGTAAAAGAATATTGATTGCGCGAGCAATGAAAACAATTAATTAAATTACGTTTGCGACCTCGGTATGCACACTTGCGCAATTCTATACATACATTAGTCAGTATAATCCAATCATTGTGTAATGTAAAATGGGCAATTCATCCAAAAGATCCGTTTAGTCCTTTTGATGATATCAACAAGTACAGCTATATACTAACTGATGTAACTCGATAGGACTATTATCTTTAAATGAAGCTCATATGGCATCCATTCAGAATCAAAATTTCAATTAACCTTCCCCTAACGGTCCTTATTAAACAGACAACACAGAAAATTTGGCAGTTGAATTAAAATGAACATTTTTTAATATGTAAACTGCCATAGGTTGCGCGTGTAGTGATAAAGATTACTATAATCATGGTTGCGATTTTTATATAGACAGCTCACCCATTTATAATATACATTTGTCAGTTTAAACTATGAATTGTATAATGTAGAGAAGGTAATTCACCCAATAGGCCGTATTCATCCTTATTGGAAACTCATCATAAAGTGGCCCGAATTTGCCGCGGACAGCGCTGGAATCCGGGCACACCTTCAATGGAATCTATTGCTCTAACCACTGATTCACTCTACCGCAAACTAGACACAATTTTAATTTATATACTAACTAATGTAATTCGTTTATTCTTTTTTTCTATTAGATGGAGATTATATGCAAAAAATTCCAACTAACCATCCCGAATCGCTAATTATTTAACAGACACCTTACAACATTGGGAAGATATTATTAACTGAGCCATTATATAAGTAAATTACTATAGTTTGCGCGGGTATTGATAACAAATACTGTAATCAAGGTTGCCATTTTTATATAATAATCTCGTTCAATAATTACATACATATTTTATATAATAAGCTCGTTCAATAATTACATACATATTTCAATTTAAACGAAGAATTATATGCTGTTGAAAAGGCTATTCATCCAATAGACCGGTTTCATTCTTACTCGGAACTCATCGTGTACAGGCCAGAATTTGCCGCGGATAGGGCTCGAACCTAAGTACATCAACATCGGATCTGGAGTTCTAAACTCTGAGCCACTCTGCCGCAAACTCGACACAATTTTTAGACTATTAATAATAAAGGAAACTCGGTTAGTATTTTTTCTTTAAATACTGCCCAAATAACAATCCCCAATCGGTCAGTATTGAACAGACACCACACTATTATGCGAAGTGGTATTGAAATAACCATCTGTATACATAAATGACTATGTTAAGTGTGAGTAGTAATAACAATTAGTATAATCAGGGTTCTGATCTTAATATAAACAGCTAACCCTTTAATAACAAAAAATTGTCAGTTTGAACAAAGAATTGTAAAGTGTAGAATAGGCTATTCATCTACTAGACCGGTTTCATTCTTGTTGGGAATTCACCATATACTGACCAGAAATTACTGCGGACTGGAGACAAACTTAGGAACGTATGGTTGAAACACGGTGCTCTTATAACCGAGACACCCTAACGGAAGCTAAACAAATTTTTTAGTTAAATATTATCTAATGCAACCCGGTTAGACATTTTAATTTAAATAAAGCTCATTTGGCATCCATTTAGACACAAACTCGCATTTAAACATTACCTATCGTCATTATTGAACAATCATCACACTTCAGTGCCAGTGGTATTGACATGAACATTTATATACGTAAACAAGCATAGGGTGAACGAGGAGTATAAACAATTACTTTAAAGAAGGTTGCCATCTAAATATAATAAGCTCACTCATTATTTATATACTTTTGTCAGATTAAATTAAGAATTGTATAGTGTAGAAAAAGCGATTAATCCAGAGGACCGGTTTCGTTCATATTCGGAGCTCATCACGTACTGGCTGGAATTTGTCACGGACAGAACTTGAAATTCAGCACGTCTGCATAGCAATCTGGTGATGTAACCATTGACTCACATTGCGGTAGACTAGTTGTAATATTTAGTTATATTCCAATTAATGAACCACTAGTCTTTTTCCTTTAAATGAAGCTCATATGGCATCAATTTAGAAACGAACTTCATATTATCCATTACCAATCGGACATTCTTGAACAGACACTAAAGTACTTTTGATGTGGTTTTGAAATGTTCATTTACATAATTAAACTACCATTGGTCGCAAGGATGGTGATTACAAAATTATAAGTTTCGGTGTTAATATAAACAACTCACCCATTAAGAACGTACATTTCTCAGTTTAAACAAAGAATAATATATTGTATAAAAGGCTATTTATCCAGTAGAGCAGTGTCGTTCTAATTATTAAATTATCACCTATTAGCCAGAAATTTCTGCGGTCAGTGCTTGAACATTGGCACGTTTCCTTGGGAAAATTTCGCGCCAGACAGTGAGCTACCCTGCCAACAAATACGCGATGTTTTTAGTTATATATTATCTAATGTAATCCGACTGGACTTTTTTATTAATTGTAGCTCATATGGCACCCATTAAGATACAAACTTCCAACTAACCATCCCCAAACAGTCATTATTGGACAAATACAACACTCCATTTGAATTGGTATTGAAATGAACCTTTATATAAGTAAACAAACATAGGTTTCGCGGATAGTGATAAAAATTACTATAATCATGATTTCGATCTTAATATAAACAGTTCGTCCATTAATAATATACATTTGTTAGTTTAAACATTTAATTTTATAAAGTAGACCACGTAATGCATCAAGTGACCTTTGGATCCCAGTCGTCGAAAGATATAGCAGAATTATTGCCAATTGAACGCACTGGCGCGTTTCGACCTTCAATGATCATCATCAGAGTACGACGGCAAACTGACTAGCGAGGATTAAATAAAATTGCATATATATAGCAAGCAGATTTAGACATGCAGCTCTCACCTATACTAGTCTCCCATACAGTGTACGTGACTGGAAATGTTGGCTGCATAATTACTATGCAGTCACGAACATTTGCTGTTTGTAGCACAGACACACACACACACACACACATATATATATATATATATATATATATATATATATATATATATATAGACAATACAATTAAACAATAATTTATTGCGCGGGTGGTGGTAACAATTATTTAAATAAAGTTTTTCTGCTTAAAGTAATCACCAAACCCATTGTATTTGTATCCAGTCGTCGAATAACATAGCAAGACAAACGCCATTCGAACGCACTGACTCGTTTCGAACTTCCACTGTCATCATTAGAGTACTACGACAAACTGAATAGCGGGGATCATATTTTCTGGAAAGCAAATTTAGATATGTAGTCCTCATCTCTAGTAGTCCCGCATACATTGTACTTGACTGGAAATTTCCTTCGCATAAAATTTATGCAGTCACAGCGTTTAGTGTTTGCAGATTTCGCCACAAGCATGAATATATAGGCAATAAAAATTAATGCTGCGTTTTCCTAACGTAATTGGATTAAGTGTGCAGTTTTATTGGTTGGAGTTATGAACGCGTGTCGAAGCAAGTAATAAATTTGTGGTAGAAGGACGAGATATTGGTTAAATGTTATGCTTTAGAAGAATGTTTGGCGTGTAAAATGTGACGAGGTTGGGTCGAGAGAGTTTTGCAATTGAAAGAGTTTGTGCTCTCGCAATTTGCATAGTTGGATCGGCGGGCATTGATGGATTACGAAATGGTAAGTAACAAGAGGTTTGTTTTGACTGTAAAATGGAGCGGTAATGGGTTAATCTCGGCTGAAAACTGCATCGGATTAATGACGGGACAAGAGCAGAATTGCCACCTGAAGAGAAAAGAAGTGAACTTCGAATAGATCTCTGAGTATTGGCGGGTAAAAATGCTTGCAAATTGTAAAGATTGATGAAGAATGTGTTGTAGAGACTTGATGGATTTCAATTATATCTTAGACATTTTTCACTAAAATGTCTTCCTTTCAAATATGTAATTTTCTATTTATTGGAAATTATAATAATACTCCCATGCCTTCTAGGAAACCACTTTTGTTACCCACAAAAATTGCTTAATGGGTACAACAAAACTGGTGTTTTCTTGCATGCATGATTTTGTGAATGTCTTTTAATTCACAAACAGGTCAGACTTTTCATGATAAATCTTAAACCATAACAAATATCTGGAATATGGTAATTCCCATTAGGAAACTTATAGTATTCTTGTTTGAATTCACTAACATTTATTTTTTATGCAATGTAAAGCGCACAGAATGACAACACCTACAACAAAAAATCCTTGCAATTGTTAAACCTGGAAGCATTTAAATAATTTAACTCACTCATTTTATGATATTAACTTGTATATATTTTAATTGGGTTTACGAAAATAATCAGTTTGTCATTAAAAATACGACCCTTATTTCAACAGGTTTTTGGTTCTGAGAATTTATTATTTTGCGCTTTTTTATCCTGCAGATGAATTTTGCTCGATTTAGTGATATATATAGATATCGATAAATGTATAATGACAGGACCCGATCTTATAGGTTAGAGGATAATATTGGTCTTATAGATAGAATCCATATTCTCTCTTATGCAACGGTTCATTAATCCTACGACTTAAAAATAAGTAAATCTATTTTATCACATAAAGAGTCAAAGAATGAAGTTAAGGTAGTCTTCAAATACACGTATTATTTATTAAACTATTTGAATTCATGTTATACATGATGGCATGAAAACCATATTATGTTTTATTTAATTTATTTTTAAATTCATATCGGGTAAATATTTTCTGCATTTGTAATAATAAGATATATCACAGGATTTCATTATATATATGGATCAACCAAGACCTATAGGAGGATGGCATATCTATCGGTTGTCGAATAGTAGTAAAATATCGGCTGCACTTTCCATATCGACTAATCAACCGACCAGGAGACCTATACGAATGTGTAAACCTGAGGTAGTGAAGCTAACTGTAAAAAAAGTCTTCGAAAATGTGACATCAAGGCCATCTCACTGTATTTAGTATAAAGTTTGTATTTGATACCAACACTGTGGCTATTGTTGCAGTACACAATACCAACATTATGGTACTGAAGAGATACAAGGTAACAACACAAAGGTTGCCAAGTCTGTACATGACACCTACATTATTTTGCACATATTGCAGGTTTTGGGTGACGCAGCGAATGATGCGCATTAACAAACCGAATGCTGAAATTTTGGAGTTCCGAGCATGAAAATATTAGCAAACAATTGTCGTAAACCCAACATGAACTCAAACATTGATTTTGATTTAGCTTTGAATGACCAAATATGCCTCAGCAATGCAGCATCTTTGGACGTTAAATTTGTCTCTCCTTCAGTGCTTATGAGGCTTCTCCTCGTTGTCCCTACGTTTCGGCAATTATTTTCCATAGCCATCTTCAGAGCTCTTCCAAAATAAACAAATCTGTCTATAAAATGTACCTTTATTTTTCCGTTCTCCTTATAATTTAGCATATGCAATATATTGTAAATCGCAAGCTGTTTTCTTATATATTTATAAATACGAAAACTGGATTATCAATTATTTTATCTGCACTAATACATTTATATATTTTTGACGAAAAGGACAAAGCTGAACAACCTTTGGCAAAAAATCTCGAAATTATGGAGGCGGAGTTCGATTTATTGATGGTGCAAAATAGCACATGTCTGCGAGTATGCTGTAAGTGACAATCGCCTATCCAAATTTGGTTTTCAAGAAGATGCATGCGATTTGATCCTTGTTAGTCAGTTTTCTGTCGCAATCTGATGATGATTATGAAAGGTCTGTATGCGTCAGTGCCTGTGACTGACGGCAGGTTTGCTATGTCGTTCGGTGACGCGTTAAATAGAATCGGATTGATGTTTACTTCAAGTTTACAAACTTGACTTCCAGTGTTATTACCCCCAACCACGCAATAAATTATTTTTTTAAATATATTTCACAAATATATTGCGATTGTTGCAAAATAGTTCATTTTCCCTATTACATTGTAACTGTACAGCCGTCATTTCCATTCAAGTTCACTTTATGCGAGTCTATTAGACTTCAGATCACCATATCCAATTATTCTCTTCATAAATATGCATTTCGGGTTTATCCTCGCCTGTCAGTTATCGATTGTTAGCTGATGATGACAATGGAAGGTCAGAAAGCGTCAATACCTGTGACTGACGTTAGTTTTGTTATGAACTTCGACGACTGGTGAAATAAAACGAGATGAGTGTTTACTTCAAGTTAGCAATTTTGACTTGCAGAATAGTTACCCACACCCACGCAATAAATTATTTTTTTAATTCGATTTAGTATGTGTATGTGGGTAAATCTGCAATAAGGTTAATGTTCTTGACTGCATAGAAATTGTCTACTAGAGATGAAAGTCGTATATCTAAATTTCCTTTCAAGAATATACATGACGTTTTGATCCTGGCTAGTCCGTTTACCGTCCTAATCTGATGATGATTAATAAAAGTCGAAAGGTTTCAGTACGTAAAACTGACGGTAATTTTGCTATGTAGTTCGCCACCTGTTTAAATATAAAGGGATTGGTGTTTACTTCAAACTTGCAAACTTGATTTAAAATATTGTTCCCACCACCCACGCAATCAGTGCTTGTTTTATTGTATTATTTATATTTGTATGGCAGAAGATGCAAAACATAATTTTATTGACTACAAACCAAATCTCTCATTGTAGAACTGACAACACTCTATTCGGGCAAACGATGTCGAATTGAAAATTTATACAAGTCGTCATAAATCGGTTTCCCGTGCGATGAATGCCAATAGTTTAATCATTTTTGGCAGTATGAAATTAAAATTACATAAGGTAAATGAGCCAATTCGCCAGTAGACGGGTTACGCCCATATTAAGAATACTCGACGTACTGTCAAGAAATTAGCTCCACACTGCGCAAGTCTGCCTCGGTGTCTGTTGCTCTAACTACTGTGCTACCCATCCATGGTTAAGGAATAAACGTCTATTGTACAATAACGAACGTTTCTCAGTGATCCATTCAATTATGTGGATGAGTTCCCAATAAGGACGAAACCGGTCTACTGGATGAATTGCCTTTTCTACACTATATACAATTCTTAGTTTATACTGACATATGTAAGTAATTAATGGGTCAGGTGTTTATATCAAGACCGCAACCTGGATTATAATAATTATTATCACCACCCGCGCAACCAATTTTCGTTTATTGTCATCATATAGACATAAATTTCCAAAAAATCACCGACAATTTATCATAATAGAACAGAAACCACTTAAACTTTGGAATTTGTATTGAATTGATGAATTTTTGGCTTTGAATGAACAACGGTTTCTCCTTCGGCGAGAACAATTTTATTAATTCAGGATACGATTGTCATATAAAAGCCAGACCTATTATAGATATACATTTGCCAGAATAAAATAGCATGCCATAATTTACTGAAGGCAATTCTGTCAGTAGATGGGTTTCGCCCCTATTGGGAACTGTCCACGCACTGTATGAAACTTCCCGCGGTCAGATTGTGAACCTGTGCACGTGTGCTTCGTAGAAATTCTTTCCACCACTAACGCACATAAAAATATAAAATCCAGCTACCAGTATATAGTAGCCAATGTGTCCTTGTTATCCTTTCGAATATGCGCAGGTTACGTGCTATCAATAAGACATACTGTTCTAGAAAACAAAGATAAAGCTCAATGGAGAACAGAAAACCAACTACCTATGTAAAAGTTATTGAATTGAATATCTGCATAATTTAAAGAAAATCGGTTTTCCGTGTAGTTAAATCCATTATACAAACAAGAGTGCAATCTCGTTTTAAACAACAGTCAACTTACTTAAATAATAAATGATTGCGCGGATGGTGGTAACAATTCTTTAAATCAAGTTTGCGAGCATGAAGTAAACACTAATCCCATTGTTTTTAACCAGTCGTCGAAAACCATAACAAAACTACCGCCAGTCGCACACACTGAAGCATTTCGACCTTCCTTGATCATCCTTAGAGTACGACGGCAAACCGGCTAGCGAGGATCAAACCGCATTGCATATATATGCAAAGCAAAACTAGATATGCGGCTCTCACCTCCAATAGTCTTGCATACATTGTACGTGACTGGAAATGTCAGCTGCACAATTTCAGTGCTGTTACGAACATTAGCTGTTTGTAGCTTTCACCACACACATATAAATAGACAATACAATTAAACAATAAATGATTGCGCTGGTGGTGGTAAGAATTCTTTAAATCAAGTTTGCGAGCTTGAAGTAAACACCAATCCTATTGTATTTAAGCAGTCGTCGAACAAAATAACAAAACTACCGCCAGTCGCAAAGCACTGTCAGTTTCGACCTTCCATGACCATCTGCAGAGTACTAGTGTAAACCAAACCCAAAAACTACAATGGACCAGTAATTCTGGATGTTGACACAATCAACAAGACGTTCATTTATTAGAAACACACATGAACGGTTTTTGCGGGTTCCATATTATTGTTTATTTTCGCTGCAAATTAAATATGAAATTTTGTAAATTTTTCTCTCTTTAAGAACAGTAAGGAATTTCCGCTGTCTGCGATGATAATGATGTGTGCAAGGGAAAATTAGTTCGAGAGATTCGAGAGAAATCAATTACTCCCAAAGAGGCTCGTTGATTAACTTCGAACTCTTGAAATATAAAACGAATAAATCTTTTTATTATTCACTTTACTTTGTTTTCAAATTTACATTGCACATAAGTAGAAACCGTAACAATTGAGGGAGGTCAATAAAATTACACAACGAACACAGTGCCATATAGAAATAAATTTTAAATCAGGAAATTATAAGCATTCTTAGAAAGAATAGTAAAAGATAAAATATGTAAATATCAGTATAATATATATCAATACTTCAGAATTTCTAAACATTTTGAAGTAAATGTGAGGTTGTAATTTCACAAGCGTCTATGGTGCTGAGGGACAATTCCTCTGAATCAGCACGTTGACATTTGCCTCTTTCACACAAAACAGCTGTCATTCAAGTTAAACTCGTATCAGCATTAAAAGGATCAATCTTAAAAGACCGATATTTGGATCTTCATATCATAATCAAAAACTACATGAGGGCTCTTTTCGAAATAATTCTGTGGTCTTCTATGAAAATGAAGTCCCTTTTCATTGCATTGCTCAAGAAATTTAAATCCACGGTTCGTCAAAGAGTAGACACCGGTCTCAGAATATTTGACAGCGCATACAATTGCAATGGCCTCAGGTGTTATAGACTGATGCAAACGTTGAATGTGGAGATCAGAGCTGGACAAAGTGGCTCTCTGCGTTAAATTGGTGCGTATCCAGCCAAGAACGATTAGCTCGTGCGATTGTGCATAGTTGTACAAATCTTTATCAAGGAGGCCCGTATCGGAATCTGATGTTCCCATTTGTCTTGGAATAACTAAATCGGATATGTGAAACTCCCCTGAAATACGACGACCGAGGAGACTGCCACAAATAACTACATTTTGAACCGTATTCTCCGCCACCACGTCAAGAAAGCATTCCATCAAACAACTGGGTACACGCAGTTTTGTCAACTGACTGGCTGAACCTGTTTTTCTAATACCAAATATATTCGCAGCTGATTTTGTTGCATATTGTCCAAGTCTTGCATATGTTTTGCAGGCAATCCGCTTTGCGTCTGGCTTTGTAGATTCTGTACTCATTTTGGATCTTTTACAATTCGAATCATTGCGCAATGCGTACTTCTGGCGAATCAGCTTCTTGATAGTATAAAATGTTTGATGACGCAGCTTGTGAATTGCCATGTCCTGAATGTGTGAAATATTTGTAAAAATGACACAAATGTATTGACAACGGAGAAAATATGAGTCTAATGCCGAAGATATTGCTTTGTTTGTAGTCGTGTCTTGATTAAACTCTTATTTGTTGACATGTAAAAATATTTTCCAATTACAAAATAGGGAGACAGTTTAAATGCCATCGTTCGTTTACAATTCCTACAGGTTTATACGAAATACCGGACTACAATGGTAAACAAAATTCGATTATACAAACAAATGTAAATCTAAGCGGTAGTACATTTGTTTACATTATCGAATTTTGTTTACCAATGTAGTCCGGTATTTCGTATAAACCTGTAGGAATTGTAAACGAACGATGGCATTTAAACTGTCTCCCTATTTTGTAATTGGAAAATATTTTTACATGTCAACAAATAAGAGTTTAATCAAGACACGACTACAAACAAAGCAATATCTTCGGCATTAGACTCATATTTTCTCCGTTGTCAATACATTTGTGTCATTTTTACAAATATTTCACACATTCAGGACATGGCAATTCACAAGCTGCGTCATCAAACATTTTATACTATCAAGAAGCTGATTCGCCAGAAGTACGCATTGCGCAATGATTCGAATTGTAAAAGATCCAAAATGAGTACAGAATCTACAAAGCCAGACGCAAAGCGGATTGCCTGCAAAACATATGCAAGACTTGGACAATATGCAACAAAATCAGCTGCGAATATATTTGGTATTAGAAAAACAGGTTCAGCCAGTCAGTTGCCAAAACTGCGTGTACCCAGTTGTTTGATGGAATGCTTTCTTGACGTGGTGGCGGAGAATACGGTTCAAAATGTAGTTATTTGTGGCAGTCTCCTCGGTCGTCGTATTTCAGGGGAGTTTCACATATCCGATTTAGTTATTCCAAGACAAATGGGAACATCAGATTCCGATACGGGCCTCCTTGATAAAGATTTGTACAACTATGCACAATCGCACGAGCTAATCGTTCTTGGCTGGATACGCACCAATTTAACGCAGAGAGCCACATTGTCCAGCTCTGATCTCCACATTCAACGTTTGCATCAGTCCTTAACACCTGAGGCAATTGCAATTGTATGCGCTGTCAAATATTCTGAGACCGGTGTCTACTCTTTGACGAACCGTGGATTTAAATTTCTTGAGCAATGCAATGAAAAGGGACTTCATTTTCATAGAAGACCACAGAATTATTTCGAAAAGAGCCCTCATGTAGTTTTTGATTATGATATGAAGATTCAAATATCGGTCTTTTAAGATTGATGCTTTTGTTGCTGATACAAGTTTAATTTGAACGACAGCTGTTTGTGTGAAAGAGGCAAATGTCAACGTGCTGATTCAGAGGATTTGTTCTTCAGCACCATAGACGCTGGTGAAATTACAACCTCACATTTACTTCAAAATGTTTAGAAATTCTGAAATATTGATATATATATTATACTGATATTTATATATTTTATCTTTTACTATTCTTTCTAAGAATGCTTATAATTTCCTGATTTAAAATTTATGTCTATATGGCACTGTGTTCGTTGTGTAATTTTATTGACCTCCCTCAATTGTTACGGTTTATACTTATGTGCAATGTAAATTTGACAACAAAGTAAAGTGAATAATAAATAGATTTGTTCGTTTTATATTTCAAGAGTTCGAAGTTAATCAACGTGCCTCTTTGGGAGTAATTGATTTCTCTCGAATCTGTCCAAATGATCTCCCATTGCACACATCATAATCATCGCGGACAGCGGAAACTCCTTACTGTTCTTAAAGAGAATCCAATTTACAAAATTTCATATTTAATTTGCAGCTAAAATAAACAAAATTATGGGACCCGCAAAAACCGTTTATGTGTGTTTCTAATAAATGAACGTCGTGTTGATTGTGTCAACATGCAGAATTACTGGTCCATTGTAGTTTTTGTATTTGGTTTACACTAGTATCGCACGAATTAAGAATTCAGACATTGATAGAATGCAGAAAACATGTTTGTGTGAAAAGGAGTTGTGCAACAAGCGAACAAAACAGGAATTCAATCTGCCTAAGTCGAAACACAGATAAAGTAATTTTGATAAATCCAGTTTCGCAATTATTTCATTTCATTCAAGCGAAAAGTCTTTTTAAGAAAAAGTGCATGCCTAACATAAGTGAACACTTTTCTAAGTTTATAATTTCGTGTTATAGTTAGGATCGGAATACGGAATTCAAATGCAGGCTTCAATCGATCAATAAATACTGAATTGTGAGTCGAGCCGTAATAAGTGACTTACAATTTGGCACATCGCCTAATTATCGAAAGAGGCCTAGTGTACTTTGGCTTCAGCGTAGACTGAATGGCATCAATACGTACACAATCTTATTTACTCGCGTCTAGTGCTCTTGAAATTTATACCGGGGATGTTGTTGCCTTTTAACTTGCGCATGCAGACTGTTTAGAACCTGCTAGAGTTCTTGTGTAATTGCTACCCCTGCAAAATAATCACTTACCAAAAAGCCGCTCGTCAAACGTGCAAGAAGTTGCAGATTTAATACAATTGTGACGTTTGCCACTGATGATTAATGTTGTCATGATATCTAGAGCGTACGAACATAACGCCGCCTTTTACCCGAGACTTACGCGTTCCACAAGAGCGTTACACTTTGGATTCAACTTTGGTGTTTTCTCGATAAAGATTTCTAAGAAAACAGGAGGCATCTTGTCGGCATACTGATCAATAACGAAAAACATTGTCTGACTATCTGTATATTCCAGCGTCTATGGACATAAGTTAATTTATTATGAATCGAAGGGATATTTCTTTTTTCGAATGATCGAAATGTGCAATTGTAGTTCCAAATGCGTTCTTTGCCTAGAGAGCGGCGCATCAGTAAGTACCGCGCTTAGTCCCAAATTCATAAAATATCGTAAACAGGAAAAATTTGGCAGTGCAATATTATTGTCAACACATGAAAAAGTAACTTTGAACCAAAATAAAATCTGCACCAAGGCAGAGCAGGCATCCAATATCAATTTATATATAAATATATATATATATATATATATATATATATATATATATATATATATATATAGTAAGAACAAAACAACGTACTCCATGGAATAACATTTATTAATAAATCTTATTTCTACCAGTATCTACAGCCATTGTTCTGGATTCGTTAGTATATTCGTTAATCCAATCCCACTGTACATTTGCCGTAATCAATCTCCTCTTCATTATGTTAGCCATTGTTTTGCGCAATTTAGACCACTACTTTTGCGCAATTTAGACCACTCCTTTTGCGTAACGTCATTTGGTGTTTCATCGCTTTCATTGTAATTGCGTCCGAAATTGATGTGTGTCGTATTTTGCGAAGCGTTGGCTATTTTTAAAGGCATGTCAGTTATGTCTTTGTTCCAGTCCAATTTAATTTCTTTTTGAATTATTTTCTGCACGTTTAGACTGGGCTTCAGCTTATTAATTGCAATAGCTTGCCTTGTAGAGAACTGAAAAATTGTTACTACTAACAGCATGACCTGTAAGTAGAATAAATCAGCATCTCCCTCAAAACTATTAAAAAAGGGTGCACCTTCTGCACAAAAATCCGCAATTTTCGAGCATGTACTAGTGTGCGGCAGGATGGCTCAGTGGTTAGAGCACCAGATTCCGAAGCAATCGTGCACAAGTTCGAGTCATGTCCGTGGCAAATTCTGGTCAGTACATGATGAGTTCCCAATAAGGACGAAACCGGTCTACTGGATGAATTGCCTTTTCTACACTATACAATTCTTAGTTTATACTGACATATGTGAGTAATTAATGGGTCAGGTGTTTATATCAAGACCGCAAACTTGATCATAATAATTGTTATCACCACCCGCGCAACCAATGGTCGTTTCAAGTGTATTGCATGTTAGTAGGTTAAATATTTCCCATTCTTGAATTGAACTGAATAATTGTTTTTGTTATATATTGTCAGCATTTGACTGAAAATATACACCAAAATGGTTAAAGATAAATCTGTGTTCAATTTCATGTTGCCTAAAAATTATTATCGAGTTGCATATCCACGTTGGCCCGTGTTATGCGTAATCTCATTGCATCACGCTTTTATCTTGGCCATACTCCACTTCAGCCTTTTGAGTACGCTAAAGTTCTGTGCTAGTGCGAATTTATTTTTAGTTATTTTGTGAATTACTTTGAATACCGCCGCCAAATAGATTTTTTTAAATGACAACAAACTTCACCCCAAGGAAAAATATGTTGTGCTGAAATAAACTCTTCGAAGTTAGAAATTTTAGCAAAGAATTGCTAAAATTCTGCTCTATTGAGGCATATAACACGAATACTGCATTGACAGATTGCATTGAAGTACTAGCTGATGCATGAAAAATTGGACCTTTTTCAGCCCTCAAAGTTATTCCGCTGTTTTGCTCAGATAAGTCGAGTAAATAATGAAAGTGTGTACTTGCTCGAACTTAAGGGTAATATCCAAATGTTAAGTGGCTAGTTAAGAAAACAGTGTTCCTTCGTTTGTGTCGATGAAAATAATTACGATAAATAATCATTATGTTGCGCGCAGTCAATGATTAATTAAATCACTAGCTTTATATGTTAAAAGTTTGTGCCTAAAGTAACGTATATTCGACAAAGTTTTTATTTTGTAAAAAATATTTTTCTAATCAAATCTAAGTACGAATGAAGACCAAGGATTTACCTATGCTATAATGACTCAATTTTAATAACAAATCGTAATGATCGTAATAAATAGTACAGTCCTCCTTATGCGGTTGCATTATGGTGTGATTTATAATGAGGCCGGTAAACTGAATCGGATCATATTTAAAATATCTGTCGGGCCGTATTCAAATGAATTACTAATAAATATATTACTTTTTCTAGAATATTTAGTGAACATTGCGGCTTTTGTATCATAGGAATAATTAACGAATTCAATTCTCTCGACGGACATCTACGGGAAATTAATTTATTTTTACCAATTGGCCAAACAACACTCAAAAACTATGCACAGACTTTACCAAAATAAACTATCAAAATATGAAAAAAACATTTATTGGTAAATATAATGAATAATGGTTGATAAAAAATGATAGAAAACGCAAATTTTCCAAGTTTTATTTAGAACGCAATATAAGTGCAGTCGTCATTTGCAAAGGAAGATCGTTGTTAATGTTATACATTCGAAAATTGATATATTCGGCCGCGCATCTGTCGTAGTTATATTCTTTGCAAACTTGGCAATCGAAATATGTAAAGCTGTCCTCTACACTTTATCCAATTATCATTGAAAAGAAGCACACAATTTCATCAAATTCATACGTTGTTTCTGTGTCTGATCGGAGATACAGCAACATAATTTTAGCTTCTCTAGCAGGTGTAAAAGTCTCCTCTTTGTAAGACACCTTAGGATTCTTCATCATACTCTTCCGAGCGCGTCGGAGAATCAAAATTTTAATAAACGCACATCGTTATTACTGTTATACTTTCGAAAGTAGGCATATATGTCCTCAAATCTCTCATAGTTAGTAAATTCTCTTTCATCAAATTCATCCGTTGTAACTGTTTCGGATTGGGGATCTACCAACATAGTTCTGGCTTCTATGTCCGGTTTAAACTTTCCCGAATTGTGAGACATTTTGCAGATTTCTACATCGTTCTCTTCCATGGTGGCTGGAGAACCAAAATTTTGAAAATGCATATCGTTACTTTTGCTATAAAATTCTAAAGTAGTTATAAGCGGTCTAGCACCGGTCGTCGTTAATTTCGTCGTAAAATGCTTTTATGTGACGTCAGCCGAACTTAATAAAGTTTAAAATTATCTAACGAGGGTACACATATTTGCTTACAGGTAAACAAAAATAAAATCCATATATTGTAAACTAAACGATTTATGATTATCAGTAAACAAAACATTTGTAAGTAGTTTATTGGACATCTCGCCATATTGCAATGTGGAAAAATTTAATGATATATTTATTTAAAAACGTTTTTGAAAGAAAAAGTTTTAATATATGATGGAATTTTAACAATAATTGATTACGTGGGTGGTGGTAACAATTTTTTTAAATTAAGTTTGCGAGCATGAAGTAAACACCAATTCAATTGTGTTTAACCAGTCGTCGAAAAGCATGGCAAAAGTCTAGATTCAAAATGAAAGAAGACGAAAACTAGTATGATGATAATGAACTATTTCAAAATATTATTCTATTCAATTCAATTAATATATATATATATATATATATATATATATATATATATATATATATATATATATAACACGCAGCTGACATATACAAAAATATGGCACTGTTAATACCAGTTTATGTGTTTGTTTTAAATGGAATTCGAGTTGATTGAATCAAACATGCAGAATCTTTGGTTCATTATCGTTTTTGTATGTTATTAACACTAGGATCGCACGAATTAAGAATCTGGACATTATTAGAATGTAGATAAACGTGCTTGTGTGAAATTTAATTGATAAAAATCGAAAGGAAATAGTGTTTAGTCTGTCAAAGTTAAAACATAGAAAAGGTAATTTTAATAAATGCAGTTTCGTAATATATTTTTTTCCTTCAAGCAAAAATCCTGCTGAGGGAATAGAGCATGTCAAATAAAACTGAACACTATTCTATATTTTTTCACTTCGTGTTACAGTTAGGAACCGAATACGAAATTCGAATACAGGCTTCAATTGATCAATAAATTTTGATTTGTGACTAGAGCTGTAGTCAGTCACCTAATATTTGGGAACGCGCCTAATTATCGAATGAGGCCCATTGTACTTTGGCTTCAGCGTACACAGAAAGACGTCAATACGAAAACATTATTGGTTGGCAGACTATTTAAAAGTAGGAAAACTCCGAATACTGACCATCCTCACTAGGAAGGGGTAACCTAGTGTTTTTTACAGTCGACAAATAACCATGAATGGCATATGGTTATATAGCTGTGAAACATTAGTCAATTTTGGCTTTCGTATGACTTTTGACTGGTTTCGAAACATATATCGGCGGATGTTAACCTTTTGGATCTTGCACAAGCAGACGGTTTAGAACATACGATAGTTCCTATGTAACTGCTACAAAAAATGTGATCGGATTATCTGTATATTCTAGTCTGTAAGGAGCTAAGTTAATCTTTTATGAATCGTATTTCGAATAATCCAAATATACAATTGTAGTTTACATTGCGTTTTTAGCTAAAATGTGGAGCATCAGTAAATACAGACACTCTGTCCCAAATACCGAAAATATTGTAATGAAGAACAATTTGGCAGTACTATATTATTTTCAGCAGATAAAAAAGTAATTTTGAACCAAAAAATATGAGATATAGATAGTTTACCTGAAAATGAGACTGACGGCCAATATGTTTATCTGCTATTTCAGTATCAGCCTCATAAAATGTGTATTTGCCTAATTGGTGGATTTCATAACTACAACGAATTAAAGATCAAAGTTGCTGACCGGGGCTCTAACTCGACGCATCGACTGGCGTAGCAAGTGTATCGCATGTTAGTAGGTGAAATATTTCCCATTCTTGAATTGAACTGACTAACTGTTTTTGTTATAACTTGTCACCATTTGACTGAAAATATACACCAAAATGGTTAAAGATAACTTATGCAATAGACACGAAAACTGGAGCATAAATCTGTATTCAGCTTTATGTTGCTTAAAAACTATTATCGCGTTGCATATCCATGTCGGCCCATGTTATGCGTAATCTCATTGAATCGCGCTTTTATTTTGGCCATACTCCACTTTAGCTTTTTGAGTATGCTAAAGTTCTGTGCAAATACGAAGTTATTTTTATTTATTTTATGAATTAATTTGAATACCGCCGCCAACTAGGTTTTTTAAAATGACAACAAACTTCATACCAAGGAAAAATATGTTGTGCTCAAATACTCTTCGAAGTTAGAAATAATAGCAATCATAGAAAAGGAGATAATTGCTAGAATTTCGCTCTATTGAGGCATATAACCGCTTTTTAAAGACGAATACCGCATTGACAGATTGCGTTGAATAAGAAAACTACTGATTGTGCATTGAAGTGCTAGCTGATGCATGAAAAATTGGATCTTTCATCAGCCCTCAAAGTTATTTCGCTGTTTTGCTCAGATAAGATGAGTAGATAATGAAAGTGTGCACTTGCTCGAACTTGAGGTTAATACCCAAATGTTATGTGACTAGTTAAGAAAACGGTGTTCCTTCTTTTGTGTCCATGAAAATAATTATAATAAACAATTATTATGCTGCGCGCAGTCAATGATTACTTACATTATTAGCCTTACATGTTTAACGTTTGTGTTCTAATGTTACATATATTCGTTTAAGATTTTATTTTGTAAAAATATGTTATAATCAAATCTAACTAAGAATGAAAACAAAGAATTTACTTGTGTTATAATATGTCTAAATTTTAGTAACATATAGTAATGATCGTAATTAATAATACAGTCTTCCTTGTGCATTTAAACTATCCTTTGAAACATACTTAGGCCCGAGATGATTTCGGTAAACTGAATCGGAACGTATGTAAAATTTCCGAGCATCGGGGCAATCCAATTCAATTCAATTCAATTCAATTCTCTTTTATTCTATTGTGAAGGGTTGTGTTCGGTTTCAATTATCTGCAGTTAGTCCCGATGTCAAAGAGCCCTCTCTATTTCGGTTCGAGTTCCATCTGGATTTGTCTTACAAAATATAATATCTTGAATTGATTTCCGAAAGCACATACATTTTATCTTCGTATTCTTAATGTATTTTAACAAGGCTACGTTTTGTTTTCACTCTGGCGAATTTGAATAGTCAGGAACAGGCGGTTTAGTCATTCTGTTTTCGTGTGAAATCTTTTTCTAGATTCATATGCCAGTGTGCAGTGTTGCGGAAGCATACTCTTTACAATTGCCCACTATACTTTACTTACTTTACTGCGGCTGACTCCTTTTAGAGGATAAGCCGGCTCCATTGATATCCTGGATTAAGCCTCTCCATGCCGGGCGGTTGGCAGCCATTTCGGCACATAAAGAGGGCCAATGACGCTCCCAGTGACGCGGACCATAAACATTGCGTAAACCTAGGAGTTCCATGTCCGATTTGATTGTTGCAAGCCATATCTTCAGTTGCCCACCTCGGCGGCGGCGCCAGTTTGCACATTGACCTGGGTTCATCACCTGCCGTACCAGTTCGTCTTCGGGTTTGCGTAGTACGTGCCCAAACCATTGAAGTCGACGATGTTGGATCCAGACGGATCGTTGCATGATGTCCCCGCATTGGTGACGAACAGATGCGTTCGACACCCGGTCCATCCATTTTGTCTTTGTGATGTACCTTAGGCACCAATGGTCGAATACTTCAAGCTTTTTGGAGTCCTCAGAACGTAATGGCCAAGTCTCACAGCCATACAGTAGCACAGGGCGAACGGTAACCTGGTAGACTCGGATTTTCGTTTTGAGGCTGATTTCACTTCTTCTCCAAATTGAGTTCTTCAATTGTAAGAAAGCAAGTCTGGCACGGTCGATGCGTGTTCGGACTTCATTCTTTGCTTGGCCAGTTGGAAGTATTTTTGAGACAAGGTACGTAAAATCGTCGACTGTTTCGATTGGGCTGTCGTACACCGTGAGCTGCTCATCAGATGAAGATACATTGATGGCGAAGGCTTTGTTTTGTCGGCATTGATTTCCAGACCAACGGCTGATGAAAACTGGGCCACTTGATCCAAAACGCTGTCAGCAAGGAGAACAACATCGTCTGCGTAATCAACATCCGTCAGCCATAGGTTATTTGATACTTGAACGCCTCGGAACTCAGTTAGCGCGTTGCTCAGAATCCAGTCAACCGCATAATTGAACAATATGGGTGACAAGGGACATCCTTGTCGAACCCCTGTGTGCAGACTGAATTCATCCGATTCTTCTCCGTACACACGTACTCTGGCTTTGGTGGCTGCATAGTAGGCCTTGATCAGATTGACGAGTTTTATGGGCATACCGTCGAGCAGCATGATGTTCCATAGGGAATCGCGATCAACAGAGTCAAAAGCAGCTCGGAAGTCAATAAAACAAGCGACGGTTGGTTGTTGAAATTCGTTGCGATGTTCCAAAACTTGCCTGGGCGGAATCCACCCTGATTGGGACGGGTACGGACATGCCGCTCATTACAGAAGCGGTTCAATAGAATCGACGCCAACAGCTTGGATGCGGTGTTGAAAAGACTGATACCACGGTAGTTTTCGCACCTTGATCTATCACCCTTTTTGGGAAACGGTAGCAGGATTGACATTCCAAAGTCTGACGGGCATGCTTCCTGTTCCCAGATAGAAGAGAACAGTCGATGGATTGATGGCAGTAGTGTGCCTATACAGGCCTTGTAGATCTCCGCAAGTATTCCATCTTCACCGGGGGATTTCTTGTTCTTCATGCGCTGGATGGTCGTAGCGATCTCAGCCTCAGTTGAGGAAGAGCAGTCCACGTCGTAGCTGGGTGTAGATGTTGTAGGTGGTTGCGGTGGGGAGCGGCCACTGTATGGTTGGTTCAATAACTGCGAAAAACGTTCAACCCATCTTGCGATTTTGCCATTGACATCAGAAATCAAGTCTCCTGTTGCGCTGCGTAGAATTGTCTCTGCGTTGCGCTTACCAGATGCTTTACGTATAAGACGGAAGAGACCCCCGAAGTCACCGACGTTTGCAGCCGATTCCATGGCGGAAGCCATTTCATCCCAGTACTGCTTACGGTCAGCCCGAGCAGACCTCTTGGTTTCACGTCTCAGGTGGCGATAATTAGGCCGTTATTCATCCGGGCATCTCCTGCTTTTTTTGACGCCCGTATCCTGCGTTCAGAGATCCAGTCTTTATGGTGACTTTTGATGGTTCCGAGCGTTTCAAGCGAGCTTGCTGAGTAGAGAGTTTCAAGTTATTCCACTGATGCCCCACATTGGTTTTATCTACGGCATGAGTTCCACCGTCAGCGGAAGTCAACTTTGCAGTGATTGAGGCAGATAGTGCTGTACAACGGGATGGGTCCGTTAGGGTTGCAACATTCAGGCGTCTCGTAGGTTGACGGTGCCGTCGGGACTTGAGATGAAGCCTCAATTTGGCACGTACTAGAGTGTGGTCGGACCCTCCTCGGTTGCCAATTTCAGCTCCTCGGTATGACCTGCAATCTTCGACAGAAGACATCCAACGCGACCGTACCAGAATGTAGTCGATCTGATTGTCTGTGTGACCATCGTTTGAATACCAGGTGAGCAAATGCTTCCGAGGGTGTTGGAAACGCGTAGTGGTAACGCACATATGGTTGACATCTGCAAAGCTGATAAGTCGTGCTCCGTTCTCGCAGCGTTCACCTGGACCAAACTTTCCCAGTATGTGTCTGGTGGATGAGTCAGAAGGTCCTGTTCGTGCGTTCCAGTCACCAGCGACAAACAGTATGTCGCCTCTAGAAATTCCGTTGATAGTCTCTTGCAATTGGTCGTAGTACTCATCTTTCACATCTGAATCAGCTGCGAGGGTCGGTGCGTAGACGGCTACCACCTTGATGTTGAAAGGTTTCCCTCTCAGTCGTACCGTTGCGATCCTCGGTGATACAGGATTCCAAGCCATAATGGCTCTCTGCGCCGTAGGACCAAGTAGAATGGCTACACCGTGTTGTCCGGACCCGTCAACTGGTCCGCTGTGATGCATCAGGTACGTTGATTCTGCCGACGGTACTTTTATCTTCGTTGATCCTGTGCTGGTCAGTCGGACTTCAGACAGGCATGCAACTTCAATCTGGTAGTCATATAAAGATTTGGCCGTGATTGCTTGGCTGCCGATATCAAGCAGTGTTCGAACATTCCAACACCCGAAATAAATAGGTGCTTTCGCGCTGCTAAAACCAGATAGCTTTTCACTTGACACCCTAGCCTCTGGGAGAGCACAGAGCGCGTCGCTTGCCGGGGACGCCGTAGCTAGAACAGTATTCATAGATTGTGACATTTTCATGGAGTTTTCATGGAGTTTCTTGGGAATTTGGTACAAGTGGTGTCCCCTCACCACTCTGCTTTTTGATCGAGGACGCACCTCTAGCCTTTGCACATCCAAGCGCAGTCTGCAAGGCAGCAGTAAGTTGTATGGTTGCCGGTGACTGTTGAGAGCTCATTCGCCATTCGGAAGTACGGGGTACTGTCCAGGAGTCCATGTAATCCTGTGGCTGTTGTCCCCTTTTGTGGCGGGGAACACACGCCGAGTCATGGTGCCGTCATCGGGCTCATGTGGTATTTTATAGGAGATCCGATTGCCGGTCGGAAATCCACCACGCCCTGGTGACACCACCGCCATGGCCCCGTTAGCCCATATACGATCGGCCATCGAAACATGGTTGACACCGTCGTACCACGTTGAGGAGGGGATGGTCTTTACGACGGATTGCCCACTATATAATAAAAAAAACTAAGAGATCGTTCTTAGGGCTATTTGTATTAATCTTGAGGAAACAAGGCTTTAATATATGAGTCACAGTTTTAACTTTACAGAATCGTTGCTGCGTAGTACAATGCTTGCGTGGTAATCAATTATATAAGCATTAGCCTGAATATTGTTAAATGTGATTACGTTTACAATATATTTGTAGGTTTACAAACTATCTCAGTTTTTCGTACTATTTAATATACTAATTTATTATAACTTCTTTCAGGTAAATACACAATATGTGTCACTTATGTATAACGATGAACCTTTTCGGAGACTTATCATCAGTAACGCAAAACGCATATGACTATTCTTTGGCTAGCGTGCGTTCACATTACATGGTGGTATGGCAGTTGCAACAGATGTTTTTCCATCCCACCACCATGGGCATCTCAATCATGCTCATATGCATCATACTGAACATAATAATCAGAAGTATTCGCAGCATAGCTATGGCTGCTCCCATACGACTCTTGAGCCTCACAATGGGACACTGCCTAGTATTCGTGTGCTGGATGTATGGAGCCATAATTTCAATGAAGGCATTCAATTAGTCCGAAAATTGCTTCGAGATACCCGTTTTGTTGCCATAGACACAGAATTCCCCGGTGTTGTCGCGGAGTTATTCAGTGACTTTGCCAGTAACTATGATCTGGCTTATAATACTATCAAAGTAAATGTAGATATGCTGAAGCCCATACAGATTGGATTTAGTTTTTTCAATAAAAAAGGGAAAATGCATCGACCAAATTTCTACTGTGCAGTTTAACTTAAAATGGGATGTGAATTTCGAGATACACGCAGCTGATTCTATTCAACTGTTGAACAAATGTGGTTTTGATTTCAACAAGTTAACATATGACGGCATTGAACCACATGTTTGCAGAAACTCTCCGTACAAGTGGTCTTATATTTAATGATGAAATAACATGGGTTGGGTTCCATAGGTAAGTTGTTAAATTTATTCATGGTTAAGTGCTTACGATTTTGCGTACATGATGAAGCTGTGTATAAATTGGTCTTGCATGCCTGATGCGTATGAAGATTTTCAGTGTCAAATGCAAATTTATTTTCCGAAGATTGTCGATGTCAAATCGATGATGAACGAGTACAAGCTCTTTAAAGGTGGATTGCAGAAATTAGCGGACGCATTAGGAGTGCCAAGATTCGGTGAAAAGCATCAAGCTGGTAGCGATGCTTTGCTTACTGGAGAAACTTTCTTTCGCTTTATTGAGGTAATTATAATTTTTATATTCCTTAGAAACATTGCAATGGAAAGATAAAGCCAAATTTGTTTAAACTTGTTTATGGATTAACTAATTATCCCAATGGAACTGCAGCTGCTTTGCATAGGCGAAATACATAATGCACCCAGTTCGAATTGGAGGAAGTGATACGACATAATTTGTCTGTATTGAATAATGCTGCTGCTAATATTGCTGATCATTCTGGTCTTCTTTCAATGGAGATGGGAGCAGGTAATTTGCGGATTTATTTCTTATATTAACTTTGAATAATGTTGTCTATTATGGATTAATTTGACAATTTTATTTCCATTAGATTGCAGTTCATTTGTATACAAGAGTAATGCCTTTTGCATTTTTAATCTGCAGGCAGATTCGATTGCTGTTTGATTTTTGTATTAAGCTAAAATAAATTATCTAAATTTTCGATAGTTACTTGTTTATTAACTAGGTTTTAAGTTGAATCTAGTTTTGTTCGTTAAGTGCACTGATCCGTTATCGTGTATAAGGGTTCTTCCGGTACTTCAATAAAGGAAAGCTAGTGTAATTTCTTCGCCTCCATGTTAAACATTTATATAATTAAACGTACATTGGTTGTGTGGAGTGTGATAACAATTTTTATAATCAAGGTTGCGGTCTTGATATAAGCACCTGACCTATTATGAATTAATTTGACAATTGTATTTCCATTAAATGGCAGTCCATTTGCGTACAAAATTAATACATTTTGCATTTTTATTCTGCAGGCGATACGACTAGGAAACCATAGTGTTAGTACCATGTACCTTTTCGGTACAATAATGTTGGTATCGGTTACTAACACAATAGACATAGTATCCTTTACAGACTCGGTATATATATTATATAGTGTGAGTTAGCGTTGAAGTCGCATTTTCGTTGACTTTAGATGATGTTAGCTTCACTTTTGCAGGTTTACACATTCGTCTAAGAGATTGTACCGTCCTATTATTCCACATTCTTTGACCAAATATATAGCGGTAAAGGGCGTAATACCGGCTCCTACTGATGAGTCGCCAGTAAGCACGAAACGAATGTGCATGAGATTATACTTTCCTTTCATGCTGCCTTTGGTTTATCCTTCTGGTCACAACTGAACTAATTTGTTACTAGGTTCGCAACACATAATACATAATTGCATATATATTAGTTCTTCGCAACAAACAGTATTCAACTGTAAGCTATCTTATTACTGGCGAAATATTGAAAAAACTTGTAACAAAGGACAAGAACAGAAAATCATTGGTAACTTTGCTTTGTTGCGTAGTAAGATCGAACATGAAGAAGTTACTTTACAACGATATGCATATCTATCTATCCATATATCTATATGTTACAATCACTAACGTTTATCATCGGCCATTTCTTCAGGTCGATCCTAACTGGATTGGATTTAGACGCGATGGTTCCGAAACTCCTCAGCGATATGCCATTATTTCATATAGAGTATCAACCTGGTACAAAGCAAATATTGAATTAGAAATAGGTAATGTTCATCATCTACGCAGGTTCAGACTTGATTTACAGAATATCTTTTGAAACAAATTTCCATTTTCTTGACTTCAGCGGATCCTAAGAGAAAATGGATTTATAGATTGAGGCTCTAATTCCAAGTAAAAGGATGTATGCATTTTTTTCTTCTGCAAGTGAATTTTTTGGACTGGTCAAATGGTAGGAGAATCTCTTCTCACATTACCTCTGTTTTAATCAATGGATCTGGAGAAGGGTGGACCGAATATTATTGTTATTAATATTGCCCGGTGTCAGTTAATCAGTCATCATATAGAGAATTGCGTCGCTGAAAGGAAACTGGTCCGGTTTAAAATTAAATTGCGTTTTATAAACGAGATGGGCACTGGCTCGGTAATCAACTTAAATTTTCTGCTCACCAAATCTTCGAATGTTTACGCAAATAAATGTTAACTGAAATCCTGATACAAAAGTTGGTCAGCTGGCTTTCATGTGGGAATTAGGGAATAGGATTTTGCGGACCAAAAATAGATTTCTTTTATTATAATCAAGGTTGCGGTCTTGATATAAACACCTGACCCATTAATTATTTACATTTGTAAGTAATTAATGGGTCAGGTGTTTATATCAAGACCGCAACCTTGAATATAATAATTGTTATCACCACCCGTGCAACCAATGTTCGTTTAATAGATTTCTTTCTCACAATTGTACACATCTGCCTTTGCTTGTGCACGAGAGTTATTAATAAGTTCAATTTATTCGTCAGAGTTTAATAAACCTGCTGGTATGCATTTCCTGAAACCATTCCTCAGAATACAGACTTTGCGCAGTTATACGAACATTGGTTGCGCGGGTGGTGATAACAATTATTATAATCAAGGTTGCGGTCTTGATATAAACACCTGACCCTTTAATTACTTACATATGTCAGTATAAACTAAGAATTGTATAGTGTAGAAAAGGCAATTCATCCAGTAGACCGGTTTCGTCCTTATTGGGGACTCATCAAGTAATGGCCAGAATTTGCCGCGGACAGAATACGAACCTGGGCACGTCTGCTTCGGAATCTGGTGCTCAAACCACTGAGCTATCCTGCCGCACACTACACTACACACAATTTCCAGTTATATACTAACTAATGTAACCTGGTTAGTCAATTTTTCCTTTAGGTGGAGCTCATATGGCATCCATTTAGACCCAAAGTTCCAACTAACCATCCACAATCTGTCATTACTGAACAGACACCACACTACATGGGTAAGTGGTATTGAAATGAACGTTTATATAATTAAACGAACATTGGTTGCGTGGGTGGTGATAACAAATATTATAATCCAGGTTGCGGTCTTGCTGTAAACACCTGACCCTTCAATTACTTACATATGTCAGTATAAACTAAGAATTGTATAGTGTAGAAAAGGCAATTCATCCAGTAGACCGGTTTCGTCCTTGTTGGGAACTCATCAAGTACTGGCCAGAATTTGCCGCGGACAGGATACGAACCTGGGCACGTCTGCTTCGGAATCTGGTGCTCTAACCACTGAGCTATCCTGCCGCACACTACACTACACACAATTTTCAGTTATATACTAACTAATGTAACTTGGTTAGTCAATTTTTCCTTTAGGTGGAGCTCATATGGCATCCATTTAGACCCAAAGTTCCAACTAACCATCCCAATCTGTCATTACTGAACAGACACCACATTACATGGGGAAGTGGTATTGAAATGAACATTTATATAATTAAACGAACATTGGTTGCGCGGGTGGTGATAACAATTATTATAATCAAGGTTGCGGTCTTGATATAAACACCTGACCCATTAATTACTTACATATGTCAGTATAAACTAAGAATTGTATAGTGTAGAAAAGGCAATTCATCCAGTAGACCGGTTTCGTCCTTATTGGGAACTCATCATGTACTGGCCAGAATTTGCCGCGGACAGGACTCGAACCTGGGCACGTCTGCTTCGGAACCTGGTGCTCTAACCACTGAGCCATCCTGCCGCACACTACACTGCACACAATTTTCAGTTATATACTAACTAATGTAACCTGGTTAGTCTATTTTTCCTTTAGGTGGAGCTCATATGGCATCCATTTAGACCCAAAGTTCCAACTAACCATCCACAATCTGTCATTACTGAACAGACACCACACTACATGGGTAAGTGGTATTGAAATGAACATTTATATAATTAAACGAACATTGGTTGCGCGAGTGGTGATAACAATTATTATAATCAAGGTTGCGGTCTTGATATAAACACCTGACCCATTAATTACTTACATATGTCAGTATAAACTAAGAATTGTATAGTGTAGAAAAGGCAATTCATCCAGTAGACCGGTTTCGTCCTTATTGGGAACTCATCAAGTACTGGCCAGAATTTGCCGCGGACAGGATTCGAACCTGGGCACGTCTGCTTCGGAACCTGGTGCTCTAACCACTGAGCCATCCTGCCGCACACTACACTGCACACAATTTTCAGTTATATACTAACTAATGTAACCTGGTTAGTCTATTTTTCCTTTAGGTGGAGCTCATATGGCATCCATTTAGACCCAAAGTTCCAACTAACCATCCACAATCTGTCATTACTGAACAGACACCACACTACATGGGTAAGTGGTATTGAAATGAACATTTATATAATTAAACGAACATTGGTTGCGCGGGTGGTGATAACAAATATTATAATCCAGGTTGCGGTCTTGCTGTAAACACCTGACCCTTCAATTACTTACATATGTCAGTATAAACTAAGAATTGTATAGTGTAGAAAAGGCAATTCATCCAGTAGACCGGTCTTCGTCCTTGATTGCGAGCTCATCGAGTACTGCGCGCTAGAATTTGCCGCGGACAGGAAAATAGTATCATTAGAGACCAAAAAGTTCTTGTCATCTACGGTCTGTAAAGGGAGTGTATAAGGTTCAAGGAATTAAATTAAACAAGCTAATTACCACACTTTAGAAGGATTAATTTATCTTGCATTAACGCAATAGCACCGTTGTGGTGTAAATTCATTGAATCGAGACATTAATTCTCGAACAAAACATCTGTGTGTGAATGAGTTCTTTTCAGTGGCACAATGTCATTTTTCTTATATTCTGATAAATCAATAGAGAGCAAGAAAAAAGTGCTTAACCAAATGGGATGCTGAGACTTGATTCTTGCACTGATTTGCACTCGACAAACGCCAAATTGCGTTTCATTGTTTCTTCTTTCTTGAAAGTGAATTATATAAATTTATATAGTTTATTTTTCTGCTCAAATTCGGGTATTTTGTGATTTTGTTTTTTTCTGGTATTTAGGTTATTACTTTTTAAGACATCTTGCAATGACCCACCTGATCTTACTATGTGTATATCTACCTAATGTGCAATTAATTATAATTATTTATTTCTTTTTTTATACGAAGAATTATTTTTATCTAACTTACAAGGCCAATTATTCTGTATCCTTTACAATATTTGATTAAACATTAAATTTTATAGTGTACCTGCTTATATTTGTATATAAAAATTACAAAATATTAACTTTTCAATTATTTATGGCGGTCTGATTTGAAGAAAAACTTAACTCCATTAGAATTATAATTTAGCTTAGAACTATTATTTTCTTGGTGGTTGTAACAAGAAAACTACCAACTAATCGATATGTTAATCTCTAAAAATGACTATTTAACAGATTGACTATATGAATTTGCAAATGAGGGTACAAATTTAAAAAATAAATCTTGTAATTTAAATTTAGACAGTCCAAGATGACCAAACAATAGAAATGTGTAAGTAAGTTTAACAGACGTTAGTTATACGCTTTTGTACAACTGGTTTAAACTAAAATGTAAGTGATGTTTCATTACAATCTGTAAGCCTGATATTTAAAGTTGATTTATTATCATGTTCGTGAAAATGTATACACGTTTTATGGCATTTATTATCATTGTAGCTAATTTTATGGGACGGTAGACAATGTGTAAAAGTATTTTATTTCCTATGTTTGGAGTTTGGTCAGATTCCGTATTAGTTTTGTTATTTGTTTTTGACGGGTATTGGCTAGTTATGTTGTTTTGCGGCATTATGATTGTCAACGCACAAATAATTTCCTCATCTTACTCGTTTCCATTTACTAATATACTTATAAAAAAATAGTTTTTCATAGATTTTAATGAGAAATGTGCGCAAAAAACACGAAATAGTTACACCATATGAATTAAGATACAGTAAATGTATATCAAAGCACAGTTATATTTTATTGATGCCTCAACAGCATTAATAGATATATTCGCAACTATAATTATGTGCTATCCAGTACAAATTTAATGAGAATCAGGAATACTTTGGTAACATAATTGTCTCATGGTTTAGGAAAATAATAGATAACGCATGTAAAACTACCATTACTCGCGCAATCATTGATTCTTTTAGTTGTATTATATATATATATAATTATATATATATATATATATATATATATATATATATATATATATATATATATATATTGCGCAATCTGCAAAAACTTTAATGTCCGTGATTACATAGAAATTGTGCAGCCGACATTTCAAGTTAGATACAATGTGTGCGAGACTAATAGACGTGAGAGCTGCATATCTAATTTTGCTTTCCATGTTTATGTATTGTAATTTGATTGAGTCAAATTGCCGTCGTATTCCATTGATGATCATGGAATGTCGAAACGCGTCAGTAGGTGTGACTAATGGTAATTTTGCTATCTTGTTCGACGACTGATTAAAGAAAATTGGCTTGGTGTTAACTTCAATCTCGTAAACTTGATTTAAGTTACAATAAATTTATAACAATGCGCAGTTAATATTTATGGATGCGTTGGTAGGATTCATAGCCTTAATTCGCAATCATAATTACACAATATCCAATAAAATATATTGAAAACATGGAATAATTTGGCATCCTAATTGTCTGGTGGCATAGAAAAATTATAACTAACACATGTAAAACAATCAAGAATGCCCTAATTCTAAAATTAAACACCGATTGCTGAAAAGTAAAATATTTTTGCGAAACTAGATTAATCAAAGTTACCTGATCTACGTTTTGAATAACGAAGTAATGATTACAGTTGTTTTCTGTCTTCAAAATATTTTGGTTGGCGTTATTTGCTGCCTTCTTCAGTTTATCCATTCTCGCTTGTTTTTTTGTTAAAACTACTGGAAAACTACAGTTAAATACTGTTTGTTGCGAATAACTAATATATATGCAAGTATGTATTAGGTGTTGCGAATCTAGTAACAAATTAGTTCAGTTGTGACCAGAAGGATAAACCAAAGTCAGCATGAACAGAAAGTATAATCTCATGCAATATTCGTTTCTGTGCTTACTGGCGACTCATCAGTAGCAGCCGGTATTACGCCCTTTAACCACTATATATTTGGTCAAAGAATGTGGAATAATAGGACGGTACACCTGTGTTATTCAAAACGCAGATTAGGTAAATTCAACACAAATTGTCAATTCAGTGGATTGTTGGTACTTTGTCAAAAATTTAAATGGACATACAATAAATAGAATAGATAACTAAATAACTATATATATATATATATATATATATATATATATATATATATATATATATATATATATATAAAATATACATATATGTGATGTCATGTTCCTCTCACGACCGTGTGTAAATTGCGAGCATTTCCGTTAGCTTTTTTGTCCGCGTATATTTTCTGTTTCTAAATTGAAGCATGATTCCTTATTAGTGTATGCAAATGTCATTGAATTGGAATTAAATGCCCTTCCTACTAACGTCTGACCACTTGGTAATGTCTACTTGTCACACGCGTAAGCGCTGCTTCAAAGCACGCAGTAGTTGCTTTTTTACTAGTTACCCGGATGCTGATGATAACGTGTGATATTTATAGATTGTTTATTAAGAATTGTACACTCTGGAGGGTAGTTTTTTATATAAAATCTTAATATAGTAAACAGATGTTCAATCCAAAATTGCTGATCTTGCGGAGTTCACATGTGTGTGTTACTCTCCTATTTCACATGATCGCTTCCATGGAAAACGTTCCAAATTTTTGCTAATCTCTACTTTACACACACGTGCCGAGTAGGATATTTAAAAAAGATTAGGTATATATGTGTATCAAAAGTTCTAAATGTGTAAAATATGTATAGACGCTGTGAAATTTTAGCCTGTTATATGACGGGAAACAAGAATAAAGGAGAAACTTATTTCTGGTGGCTTTGGCTAAGCACTAACATATGAAAAATTTGTACTTCACATGTTTGGAAATTTAGGCTTAATTTGTACACGCTATTTGGTGAAATTTAAATTATTTACATAATTTAATTGGTTAATTATTTAACTGGAATCCAATTAGCTGACATTTCTGAAATAAGTCTCCCTTGGGCTTTAGCAGTTCGTAAAAATTTCGATGGCTTACAGTTCGTTGTCAAAATGGTTTCGGAGCGCTAGTCCAATTGGGCGTTTGTAGCTGCCTAATAAGGCCAGATCCATTGTCCTGGTTAGAGCAATTTTATTTCAGCTTCTCATCGACGTCAGTACGTATGCAAGTGCAGTCATGGGTCATGACGTCAAATAGTCTGCTTCAGACAACGAAGCACGAGTTCAGGGCCCTATTTTTGATGATCAGCGCTTAACTGGCCGTATGACCTATGTACATCGCGAATAGATAGTGGAATATACACCATACTAGTTTGTACTAGTCGCGTTATAGGAGTCCGCTGTTTATGAGGCTCCATAGCCTATTGAAAAATATTTTAGAAAAATATTTTCACTGTATTCTTCCTGTGTGCAAAAACAAAAAGAAATTTTATCAGATATAAGAAAATTTTCTTTCGCATGGTCTTCTCAAATCTCTACTAATGAACATATCTTTATATATGAATTGGAAAGCAAAACAAGATAGAAATATGTGAACAAAGAGAGTGTGAAAAATAGAAACCAATCAAATTGCGTGCGTCACATCCAGTTCAAGCTCAATGCCTGAACATGCTTCTTCTACTTGCATAAATCCGGTTGCAATTTGTTTATCCATAAGGCTTCGTATGTGGCTAGCTCCCTTTTGTTTTTGCATTTAGTAATTACTTTGAATGCTACGTCTGGAGAACATACGTGCGTTGTTTCGATGATGTGTTGCGCAATAGCAGACGTGTATTCACCATTTGATTTAAAACAGGCGTTCAAGTTGCAATGTTCTCTCATTCGAGTAATTAACCGTCTGGTCGATCGGCCTACGTAAGTTGATCGACAACTTGCGCATGTATATTGATAAATAATATTTGATATCGACATTAACGGCTGTTTCTCTTTGATTGCTGGTAAAGGCAAGTGTGTTACCCTAAATAACACTCGTAGTTTGGCTGCATTAAATGTGCGTGTCAATGCTGCTTCAACTTTCTTTTGTGCCATTCGGGAAACTGTATCCCCCTTAAATGGGATGTTTAGGTAGACGGTTTTCTTTCCTGGCCCATGATACGTCTGCTTCTGGTTAACTCCCTTTTTAATAATTGATTCAATTAATTGTCTGGAATAGCCATTAGACATTAAATCGAGAAAGAAAAATGAGAAAGAAAATTTCTTATATCTTATAAAATTTCTTTTTGTTTTTGCACACAGGAAGGGTACAATGAATTTTATTAAAAGCTCGCATTTCAAAAAAATATATTTTCCTTATCAAATTTTCTATCCGCACTGACTTGTAAACGTTAGTTAAACTAATCTAAGTGTCAGAATTCTAGAATGTATCAAAATGAACTGGAGTGACTGTTAGATAAAACAGGACACGATAGAAATATTTCTAAAATAATGAATCATCATCACCTGGCGCGTAAATCTTTCATAAACATACTCAGAACGTCTTAGCTGGTTCATATCTTTGAAACACGACCAAGTTTTGGCGCACTAGCTGGAGTTTATTTACATAGCACGTAATTCTGTTTGTTGACTTCATAGATATTGGTTGGTTCGTTTATGCGGATTTCCTCAGTATTTATTTTGTGTTCATTTGTGCAGAAAATACTCTTTCTAGGTTTTCTATTCCGTCAGAAGTCATTTAGCTCTACACAAATAATTTATTTTTATTCAATTATTTATAGCAGTTTGTTCGTATAAAGCACGTCCATTTAGTAAAACAAAATCAACTTATTTGGTATTTTATATTCACTACTGCGGCTCGAAGGCTGCTTCTATCATTGTACTGACTGTTTCATCTCAATTCTTGCACGTTTGCAAGGAATTTCTGTTGTATTCACTTCAGCCTCATATTGGACAATTGTAGAGTTCTCTGCCTCAAATGTTGCTGTGGCTACAGTGTTACACTACGTTATTGTCGGATTTCACAAAATTGTATGCAATGTAGAACTCTCTTTCGACTCGTCTGACCTTGCCCATTTTCTTTCGCTACGATAAAGTATGCTTGGACATTTTCTTGGGTCTACTTTTCTTTTTCTGCCTGTAGTCTACATTAAATACGGTTGGTTTTCCTGTTTGCACAACCGCGCTCTTCCAAGACGAGATTACAACTTTGTACATTTTTCAGATTTACACTCATTTTCCAAGTGATGCGTGATAAATTATTTGCAGCTTACAAAATTTTGAGCAGCTTTGAGTAGGTATTCATTATCGTATCGCAACAGATGTAGGGATTGAGTTTGCTACAGCCATTTTTTAATGAAATTTTACTCTACATAGCTCTCGGATTTTATCATATGCATTGCAAAATGTTTAAAACAGAATTACCGTCAACTAGTTGGTTTATTGGTTTTAAATACAGCCCAAGCGTAATTATTAGACCTACCAAGTTCGCAATATTCTATTTTAAGGCCGAATTTAAGTAATGGGAAGTTTTAAACACTTTAATTATCAGTTTTTGAATTTTTGTCAAACGGTAATTGGTTAAATTATTTCCTCTATTAATTTTATCCGGCATTTTTGATCCAACTAATAAAACGCATCAGTGTTTTGTTAGTAAATCAATTTTCTGTTTGTTGTTGGATCAATATCAGATTTCTAGAGCGAACGAGTATTCGAAGCTGTTTATCGAGGGCAAATCAATTGTCCCAGTCAGATCCGCGTCAACTCCGTGTTTCGTATTTTTTACGTCCAAATTATCACAATCCGAATAATTCCATTGGGGTGTGAGATCATTACAAACGTTTTACGTATATACAGTTCGGCCTTGAGACCGCAAATAACGCGGTAAAGACGTTTTTATAGTCATAAATGCTTTATTGGGCTCATTCATTATATGCAGCTAAACTATTTACATAAAAGCACACATTGATAGCTAATTTCAGTTGTGTTACACATTAAATGCCAATTGTCCTACTTTTTTATTATTTAAATTTTTTTCTTTGCTGCTTTCAAAAACTTTTTTTAAATTTAAATTTTAAAAATCTTTTCATGTTGCTACAAATTACCGTAAAACTTTTTAAAAGCCTGGTTTTAAGTAAATGATTGAAAGTTTGTTAACTTTCGAGAAATCGATATTTCGCGTTGCTTTGCACGTATTTCACAACTGTCTACTGATTTTCTTTTAATAACTGTTAAGAACAATTTAATAGTAATTCATTGTGCGTGTGGTGGTAACAATTCTTTAAATCAAGTTTGCGAGCTTGAAGTAAACACCAATCGAATTGTATTTAACCAGTCATCAAACAATATAGCAAAACTACCGTCAGTCGCAGGCACTAAAGCGTTTTGACTTTCTATGATCATTATCTAATTTTGCTTTCCATATATATAACTTTTGCGGTCAGATCCTCGCTAGTCAGTTTGCCGTCGTACTCCGATGATGGAAATGGAAGGTTGAAACGCGTCAGTGCATGCAATTGGCGGTTGGTTTTCTATGCCTTTCCATGACTGGTTAAATACAATGGGATTGGTGTTTATATCAAGCACGCAAACTTTATTTAAAAAAAATTACAAGCATGTTTGTAGATAAGATGTTGCTGTAACCTCACTACAATTGTTTATTTTAATGCAGTTTCACTTACAATGTGTTGGTTTCTATAATATTTGTCACAAGTACTTCCAAAATTAATGATGATAATCTGTCAAGTTAACTTTGAATTTTTGCCTATTTTTCCACTTAAAACATGTTTAAATTATTTTTTCTCTTGTTTTGTTTCAAATCTTAATACGCCGAGATATTGGGACGAAAGATTAAAATAGGGTTCGAAAGTAAATTACATCATTGGAAATTGCGCTAGAACAAAATTAGGATTTTTTATAAATAAAAAAATCAAAACCGCAATGGTTAACATGTTGGTAAGTCTACCTGCTGTTTTGCGGAAATAAAATTGAAACCCCAATGTTGTCTAACTATCGACATGTTTGTTGCCTACCGCTGGGATGTCGGAAGCTTGTTGCAACGTTTTGCTGATTGGTCGAAATTTCTCTTTTGTGAATTTTTTGCGCATATAGCTAAGATATCCGTGCTAGAAAAATTTTGAGAAATTATGGCTTATATGGTGCCAGTAATATATAATGATCATACAATTTACTGATTTTGTTTGCGTACATTTCTACTCTTTAAAACAACATTACAACACATGACCACGAAAAGGCAAGCGCGCATATGAACATATACATATGTTCAACTATTATCGTTTAGTTAGAAGAATCTGTTTTGGAGTAGCGTAAATTAAAACCAAACAAGGCTATTCATCTTTGCCTAGTGTAATTTTCATCGTTGCACGCACACCGTCTTGTTAAGAACGAAGGCTGATTCTCGGATACATCGAACAAAATGCAACAGTCTACTAGTTGCCAAATATTGTCAGTAAAACAGGAATGTGTGTTCATTCTTCAACAAAAGCAATTAACTTCAATGTCCCTGTTTTCTGGAATATGTAAGGTAAACTTTATTTGAATTCATTTAATTGCTTCTAACAGCATAGTTCACGAAAATACCTGACCCATTAATTACTTACATATGTCAGTATAAACTAAGAATTGTATTGTGTAGAGAAAGACCGGTTTTTTCCGTTTGGGAACTCATCACGTACTGGCCAGAATTTGCCGACGACAGGCCTCGAACCTGAGCATTTCTGTTTTGGAATCTGTTGCTCTATCCACTGAGCCACCCTCCAGCACACTACACAAAATTTTCAGTGGTTCGAGCACCAGATTTCGAAACAGACGTGCCCAGGATCGATCCCTGTCCGCGGCAAATTCTGGCCAATACGTGAATCATTATGTATACATTTTTCAGTATAAAATAAGCATTGTATAATGAAGAAAAGGCAATTCAGGCGTTACCAATAAGGATGAAACCGATCTGCTGGATGAATTGCCTTTTCTGCACTATACAATTCTTAGTTTATACTAACATAATTAAGTAATTAAAGGGTCAGGTACTTATATCAAGATCGCAACCTTGATTATAATACTATTAGACACCTGGTATACCGAATTAATTAGTGATGCAATTATAAGATAAAGTTAAAAAACAATGCCGTTATGCCGTGCACTACTAAAGGAAAAACATGCTTTGGTTTACATATCAATAGGAACGTGAATAACCTAAACAGTTACTTGATAACCTAAAAATAAGTTTAATTCTTAAAATGTGTAACACCAAAATGAAATTCATCTTTACAACAAAATAATTTGTAAACGTGCGTGAAAAGAATCACTTTCAATCAACTGATCAGCCATATATATTCCGTTTAAAAAAAATGTGAAGCAGTTACTGAGGTTGAAACAAAGTTTGGACAGACCGATAACCAAATAAGCGAAGCAAATTGTATTTGTCAATAAAATGCAAACCAGTAAAATGAACAAAAATGTTGCAATTTCGATGTAAATTTTGAATAAAAATTACGGCAAAACGCTGACCGAATTTCTGTGTTGCTTAAAGCCAGAAATTACAAACAAATGCGCAATTCTGTATTACGTATTGCGTACCTAGTAACAAATATGCTCAAATTAGACCAGATAGATGAACCAAAGTCAGAAAGAAAAGTGGTATAATCTCGTTTACGTGTTCGTTTCGTGCCTACAGGCAGATGTTGGTTGTCTCATTCTGCTTTCGCAATCATTTAAAATAATAAATAATATAAAACGAAACGAAGGTGCATGAGATTATACTTTCCGTTCATGCTGTCTTTGGTTTATCCTTCTGGTCACAACTGAACAAATTTGTTACTAGGTTCCAAATACCTAATAGATATTTGCATATATATATTAGTTTTCCGCAACAAACAGTATTTAAATATAAAAGGAAGTTTGAAAGGACCATAAATTGGTGAATACGATTTTTGTGTACGTGTGTGTGCCAGTGCATTAGCATTTTTGATTAGTCGATGTTTTTATGAAGCGTAAACTAGCTATCTTAAAAAATCCACTATATTATTTCAATTTAAATTAACAATAAATAAAAGCATTTAGCTCAATTTAAAATAGGTGTAAAGAAAAGCTGGCCTTTGTAATTTTTGGTGCAAGCATGCCTTGAATGGATAGTTTCGCTATATTGAAAAACTTTTTATTTTGGAGATTTCTTATATAAAGTGGTTATATAGTTATTTTTTCTGATCTTTTCTCCAAGTACCGAATACACTCTTCTGGTCTATTGTTTAGTTATATTACTTGTTGAGAATACTTAAATGCGGAAGTTGTTCGGTAGTCTTCGTCAGTAACGGGATCTTTATAGCCACATAAGCGAAAATCACCAACTTTGTCCGGCACGGAGTCCAAATGGAAATTAGTCTATCAATTTGTTTATATTCAGATTAATGTGAATTACTGCAATCTATTGCTGATATATTATTGGCCTGTATGTATATAATTATGTCAAATGATATGCACACCACCAATATCGTCTTTATATTTAGGTCGTATATAAGACATGCTTGGAATAACTAACATTAAAGGAACGCCTTTCATAAGTGGGTAACATTGTAATCGTTTGCGAAGTTTAACATAAGTTTGATTAAAATGTCACATACAAATGAGTAAGATATATTCAAAAATCAATAAACTTGGAAATTCATTCGAAAAACCTCTCGCAATCAGTGACCAGAACTAGCGCTGATGTAAATACCTAGGATATAGGACGAATTCACAAACAACGAAGCAGAAAAGGAGACTATACTATACTCATATTCTATAAATAATGTTGCACTGTAGTACAATTTATTGACTTTGTTGTTTTACAAAGAAAACATCAATCGAAAAATATCGTTTAAGACAAAGGAAGATTCCAAAAATCGGCTACGATTTTGAGAATGAAATGCACTGCTTAATAGATAAATTTAGGAAAACTAAATAATACGAAGAAAAATAATTTTTTATAAATCGAAAATCAAAGTAAGAAAAACAACATAAAAGAAAGAAAAGTGATGGTATTAAGATAAAATAGGATACATTTCCTATAGTAATTGTGAGACTGTGCAAAACAATAAGGGATTTCAGTAAGTGCGAATAAGTAAAATTTATAATGCATATTACAGTACTATGGACGTAATATTAAAATCTTTTTTCGCGCAAGCTGAAACTAACTAAGAAAATGAATATAGATATTATAAGAAATTGCATTGTTCAATAATTTTAGAGGGATTGCAAATAGATTTTACTGATAAAATTTCAAAAAAGTGTTACTCATTATTTTCAAATACTTTATTTAAAATTGAAATCGAAGATTTTTCAGTCGATAAAAATCTCGGTACATTCTCTCTAGATTTTGTTTCAATCGGCCTGGTATATGATATTTTAAACGTTGACTTTTACAAAAGACTGTCCTCTAGCTTCTCGAAGTTCATAGTATTTCCACAGATATCTGAGATTGACAAAAGTACGATCGTTTACATTTTATTAGATTACAAGCAGACTGGTACAAAAGTTTATTTTAAATAAATCGTATTTAAAATTTCCCGGATGAAGTTCTTTTTTACATTCCTTTCAAATCGAGAAACTGGTAAAATTATTAACCTCCAAATAACTCGGGCATCGTGCCATGTCGCCTAAACAATTTTCTAAGCAAAGGTTCTTATTATTTTCTCTAAACTAGAATCTATTACTTTTAGTGAGTAATATTTTATATGACATATTTCTTTTATGATTTTAAACTCGGCTGCTTAATTATTTATATAAATAAATAGCGCTAGATTTACATAATCACCTACGAAATCAATGTATGTTTAATTGTATAATTCTTCATATTTTCTGTGTTTAGAATTCAAAATCCACAGATTGCTTATTGTCATAGAATTTATAATTCTAAACCTCATTGGAAAATCATGATTGGAATGAAAATTACAGAACACTACTGAGTAGTTATTTATAACAAAATATCACATTCAAAATGATCAACATTTATCATCATTAAGACATTAAAAAATGGAAGCAAAAAATTTACCTTTAAATCTCTCTCTCTCTTTAATGTGAACATCCAACCGATCGTTTGATTGGTTTAATTATCTTGGTAAAAATTATCTCGTTCTTTCTTAAAAATCATTGAACCACTTTAATGGTCTCGATAGAAATTTCCTTTTTTTGGAGGATTGAACTGTTCGAAATTCTGTACAATTTTCATGGTTCAGCAATTTTAATTGACCAGTACTAAGGTTAGTTGATGCCAGTTCAGTAATCCTTTTATTATGGTGTAACTTTTGTCTAATAGTCTGTAGATAAATGAGTTTTCTTTCATGTCCAATTCTAATTTTATACAATTAATTATTCCGAATAATATCAGTGAGAATTTCTGTGCAAAAAATATAGTATTTATTTAAAATTAAAATTCGAAAACCTTCCAATAATTTTATTGTTGTCAAGATCAAATTTTATTTCCTCTAAATGCTGTGATAAAATTTTAATTATTCTAAGAAATATCTCTTATTTATTAGGTTTAAATGAAAAAAAATTAAATAAAAATCAGTTGTTTTAAAGTATTTATAAACGGTAAATGCGTAGGATTTTTATGATAAATATTTTTTCCATGGATGTTTCCTGTAATTTACTTAAAGATATAATCTAAACTCAAACATAGGTTAAATTTGGAGTACATTGGCTATAAGGATCAAAGGTTTGACTAAGCTAAATAAAGAATTGATAAAAAAAAATCCATATTGCACAAATTTACACATAAACAAGACTAACCTAAATATCCTGCCCAATATCTTTTTTTAAACAGTCAGACGCACTGCCCTCAAAATAAGCATTTGAATATAGCAGGATTCCCGAATGTTTGGCATAAAAGGTATAACAAGTTACGCATTGCGATAGCTGTCATTTGCAACATCGTCTTTTCGCAGCTGATTATTCAAAAATAAAGTTTACTTTAAGTGAATAGGAAAGTTAGATCTTTTGCCAGGCTTGTGCTTGTGTGATTGTGTGGGCATCTGTATGTGCGTTTACCTTCTGGTTTGTATTTGCCTACTTTAAACATGTAATCCATGTTATTCCTTCATGATTTCAATGTTTGCGCAATAATATATGGCATATTTAAATCAAGATGAGGTCTACTGGAAAGAAATTATTTCTCAACTTACGCTTAAATTTCTGTTTTGTATAGAGTTTTCCGACAACTTGGTATGCCATTACCAAATTAAGCTAAAAGCAAAGTAAATTGGAGTTTCAAATATTTATTTGTGTTGACAAGAACTTGAAACTGAATTACTCAGCAAAATGTTTCTTTAATTGTTAGTTTCTCTTCTAGAATTATATAATTAAAAACAATAAAATGTCTTACCTTCATCTTCTTCTGCCAGAGTTTGCCTTGAAATGCAGTCCTCGAATGTAAGAGATCCAAGGGTAGCCGGATTGTTTAAGAGTAGATTTTTCGTCATTATGCGCATACGTAACATGCATATGCCACTAATAGTTTATTAATAGTAAATTATTCAGGAATGGACTATTTACTCCATAAGCTCAACTGGATCCGGCATCAAAATGCATCTTAATGCTCTTTTCCAATTTTTAGGTATGCTCACGTACTAGTAGCACCATTCACAAATATGGCATTTTGTGAAATTGGAAAATGTAATTCAATTGTCAGTTGGCTTGTGGTGTTGTCGAGATCATATTTTATAGCTGTGTTAAATCAGCACACTCTCGTTTTCAGCTATCTGAATGTCCGATATTTTGCCCTTTTGTGCTAGGTATTAAAATTAGGACACAAATTTACTTAGTCATGATTGCAAAACACGTGCTTCTTCGTGTTTGCATGTCTGATCCTATTTGCTCTGTGGTAACCGAACTTTACACTGATCCTAAGTGTGCAACAATCGGTAATTTTTTTGGTTTTTCTACTTCGTTAACAATTTGGCAATTTGAATTTTTGCTCTTATAAGTGGAAAGCTGCCCATGTTGAACGCATTCCAAAAACTGAAACGAAACATTCTTGTATGTGTATTACCTAATTGACAGATTAGTGTGACAGCTGGCCTGGCATTTCATCTTTCAAGAACAATAAATTTTGTGTGCATATATATATATATATATATAAATGTGTTTTTATGTGTGCGTATATGTACGTCTCATATCGATTTGTACACCAGCGTTCTATTTATTGTGTTACTTTATTAACGGTTTCATGTACCAGTGATTTAGCTTTTACTTGCGTAAAAGAAGCAATTCTAAGCCCGCAGCTGAAAATTTACAGACGAAAATTTATAGAAATACTTACATTTATCTCTATAAAAGGAAGGTAATACAAAAGAATTTAAGAATCAGTCGGAGAGTTGGGGAAACAGAATTTGTGAAAAAAAGATCATCTTTCTTTTGAACAGTTTTTGCTTTGACTTAAATATGTGTTTAGTAATGTAAAAAATAAGATAACTAGAAAGTTTATATTTTACTATAAAAAAAGTTTAGAAAAACAGCTGTTTGCGTGATCTCTTCAGGTATGAATACAGACAGCAGAATTAGTTAAACAGGCCGAGAAGGCGAAACCAAAGTTAAAATGAACGAAAAGGATAATCTTATGTTTACATGCGTTACGTGCTTAATGGCGACTCATCAGTAGGAGTCGGTATTACGCCCTATACCCACTATATATTTAGGTGAGAAATGTCAGACAGATGAACAGTACAGTCTCGTATAAACATATGTACTCAAGTAGTAATGGAGTTAACCTTATATAAATTCTTGAACCGTGCGACTTCAAAGCCGACTCACTATATTTAATATGTACCGGACCTGTAAAGCGTACTAAGGAAATGGTTTAAAAAAAGCCAAATAGGTACGTGGTACCAACAAAATGGAGTTCAAGATATGATAAATTTCACCAAAACAGAAAATTATTACTTCTGAACACCTGTAACTTCAACATATCCATAATCTCTGGCCATGATTGACATGAATTATCACATTTGTTTTCATTCATAACAACATTCAAATAAATATATAATAATTATTTGTCGTTTGTGATTAGTTCTCTGCAAAAAAACAGATCAGAATATAAGGATCTGCTATATTAACAGGCGTTTAAGGGTAATTTTACTGAATCATTTAGTATGTTGATGGTAGTTTCTGTGTTTTTAAAAACACTTCTTTAAAGTTTCAAAAAGAGCATAAGAATTTCAGCTTCATGACAGAGCATGAGAAAGATGATTGTCTGCCTTTCTTAGATTTACTACTTATATAAGTTGAAAATGATAAATTAATTGGAAAAAATCACCATAGACCAACCTGGTCGGCACAGTATTTGCATTGCATCAGTTTCGCGCCTTTTCAATGTAATTTATCAAATGTTAGCGCCTGGTGTTTTAAGGAATGAAGAGATTGGTCAGTTTAGATTCTAACGGCGAGGTAAACATGAAAACAGAAAACTATCTAGTGTCCAATGGATATCCTAGACAGTCGACTGAATCAATTATTAAAATGGTAAATAAAAAAATAGACGTATTTTGGACAGAACATGAAAGCAATTTATCTAATGATCTCATATAAGTGGAATGCTGCCTCTCGCACAGCGCAAACGAAATTTGAACCGGCATTAACACGCGTATTTACGACAACTAAGAATCGAGAGGTATTTAAGTTAATACACGTGACATTAACAGCAATTAAAAGGAAACAGTCGTTAATTTGGACCTCAATTATTTTTTATCAGTAGACATGCACCAGCTGTCGATCAATCTACGAAGGACGATTGGACGGACAATTAATTACTCGAAACAAGGAGTATTGCAACTTAAATGCCTGTTTGAAAACAGTTTGTGAATACCCGTCTGCAATCGCGCAATATATCGTTGAAACCTCATACGTATGATCTGCAGGCTTAGCGTTTAACATATTCACTAGATCTAATACCAGAAATGTTTTATCCACATACGAATTGCTATGGATAAAAAAGCTGCAGTCGGAGCTATGTACACAGAAAAGTCATGTTCGGACATTGAGCTTGAACTGGAAGTGATGCATGCTATTGATTGTTTGGTCCTTTATTTAAGACACTTCAAATCAAAATTTTATGATTTGTTCTACTTTTCAATATATATATATATATATATATATATATATATATATATATATATATACATGATACATGTTATAAAATTTCTTTTTATTTTTGCACATGTTATGAGTACTATGAATTTTCTTAAGCCGAGTATTCCACCAGAAAATAACCGTTTTTAACTTTGTTTTATATTCATAGTACCCTTTCCATGTGCAAAAATAAAAATAAATTTTATCAGATTCATGAAACGCTTCTTTCTCATTTTCTTCTCAAGTATCTACAAATGGACATATCTTTATATATAAATCGGAAGGCAAAACAAGATAGAAATATTTAAAAATGGAGAGCATGCGAAAAAAGGAAACCAATCAATTACGTGCGTCACCTCCATTTCAAGTTCAATGCCTGAACATGCTTCTTCTGCTTGCATAAATTCGGCTGAAATTTGTGAATACATAAGGCTTCGTATATGGCTAACTCTCTTTTGTTATTGCATTTAGTAATTAATTTAAATGCTACGTCTGGAGAACATACGTGTGATGTTTCAACGATGTGTTGAGCAATTGCAGACGTGTATTTACCATTTGATTTAAAATAGGAGTTTAAGTTCTACTGGATGGTCTACTGGATGAATTGCCTTTTCTACACTACACAATTCTTAGTTTATACTGACATATGTAAGTAATTAATGGGTCAGGTGTTTATATCAAGACCGCAACCTTGATTATAATAATTGTTATCACCACCCGCGCAACCAATGTTCGTTTAATTATATAACTTTTAAAAAGTTTGCTGGAACTGACCATTCAATCAAATAAATATCCATTCTGTAAATCAAGTTTACGAGCTTAATGTAAACACAAATCCCATTGTATTTAACCAGTCTTCGTACAACATAACAAAACCACCGCCAGTCGTACGCACTGACGCGTTTTGATCCTTTATGATCATCGTCAGATTACGACGGCAAATTGACTAGCCAGGATCAAACAGCATATCTTATGCATGTAAAGCAGAATAAGTTAGTCAGCTCTCACCTATAATATTGCTTTCAATATATATGCAATGCGGTTTGATGCTCACTAGTCAGTTTGCTGTCGTACTCCGATGATCATCAGGGTTCAAACACGTCATTGCCTGCGACTGGCGGTAGTTTTCCTATGTTGTAACAAATTATTTCAAATATAACCAGAAGAATAATCCAAAATCAGCATGATCGGAATGTATAATCAAATGTGCGTATTCGTTTCGTGCATGTGTATACTCGAATTATCAATAGGTGTCCACACTACGCTCCCAACCCTTTAAATATTTTGTCAGTTGATGTGAGATAAAAAGACGCTTGATCTATTGTTTATGCGCAGTTTGCCATACCCTTTTGGCTTTGTATAAACTAACACTGTAATAGGTTCAAGATACTTAATACATAGACATTGAACACAAACTTCTGGATGTGTGCCGTTGTGTAGATATTAAAAAAAACTATAAGTAATAGTGAAATATATCAATCAGAGAGCCTAAAAAGTTTACATAATTATACTTCAATTTAATTCGCTGCAATGTCTTTGGTTGGCTGCACAAAAAGTCACGAGCTAATCGCAAAACAGGAGTTTCAAGCTTAATAGTCGTTTACTCTCTCATATTCTCTTCTTAATGAATTTTAACAATTGCCTTGTCTTACCATCATATAGTTAATTTAATATCTAAATTTGGTCGGAAATTATTTTTCGTCTTACTCCTTTCCTACCAATTGTGATCACCATGGTATAACATCATGTTAGATGTTAAGAACAAAAAAATTAATCTATCGAGTCTATTTTGACTACAGTTCTACTTAGATATCTGTATTAATTATATTTAACTGAAAGCTGAGGAGTTATATTTTCCCGCATATATGCATATTTGTTAAGTGCGCCCATCTAATGAATTGACATCAGATGTTATTGAAAAGCCCGCCCTAGGTAGAACTCGGTATCTTAGGTTGATTGCAATTCCTATATTATTTAGTGTTAATGAAATCCATCATCTATTTAGGTTACTCATATATTTAATTTAAACCGAATTTTATTATTGATTTTAAATTTGCCATTTTCGTCGTATTAACGTTTGCACATCTAACCAACCTCTGCACCACAAAGTGTTTTCGTTTCGTTATATGCCAGAACGCTGTCCATGCTGCATAAAGCAATGCAAGTGTATGCTCGTAAGGGCTTTTATGATTTTCTTTACGAGAAAATTGAAGACAACATGCTTAGCTAAAAACGATGTTTTCGAAGTAGTATGTCATCTTGTTTGATATATGTTCTCACTTCCTGCTTCGTAATATTGCTATGTATTTTGAGATGTCTTCACATACTGCTCCGGTTTATTAACCATATGTTGTACTAAATCTATACATTTCTTTTAATTTCTTCTATCAGTTAAGAGATGATTGTGGCTATCCACAGGAGACAAGGCCACCTGAATTCCCAGAGGTTCGTTTACGACGTTCCATTCCTGACAATACACCGGCAAACAGCATGAAGCCGACTCGCGACATTGAAACTCTGCCGAAAAACTTTGAATCTGGCTCGGCTGAGATGGAGCATTTAGCGCCTAATAATCGGGAAGGTTCCGAGAACCGCGGGAAAACAAGGCGATTATCGCGTAGGCGATGGCGAAAACAACGATTCATGCAACCGAATGCGACGAGTGAGCAGACTTTCATGGAAGAGGAAAATTATCAGCCTGCAAGCATAAATTTGAATTTCCGACATGGAGATGTAAAACTAAAACCCGACATGTTTGCTAAGCAAAGTGGGTTATCTGAGCGAGAACCTCAAGGATACCCACGGCAATTTGCGCCTTTCAAGAATATATTATTGTGGACAAATGTGGATAGTAATCCTTGCTTAATTCAACGGAGACGTGTTGTTAATTCTGTCGATAACATGACGATATGGTTACAGCAGTTTAAGTTAAATGTAAGTAGAAATTTGTAATACTATCTGTTAAGAATTACAGCCGACATGTAATTAAAATTTAAATTAGAAAAAAATTATGATTATTTTCTGAATTTGTTCACGTTTTACAATAAATGGCATTTCACATATCCACGATTGTCATTTGCGCTACTTTGATTTGCACAAGTTGTTCGGCAACATTCAGACCGAAACTGCACTTTGCTAACAGTTTAATAAATGCTAATGCAGATCTGATAAAGGTAGCAGAAATGAGGTATCGAAACGTCTTACAACAGTCAGCACCATTGAGTAGCTCAACATTTTCATTGGTTAGAACTAATGGTATGGAAGCCTGCGAAGTGACGCGACTAGTTAGTGTATTTGGAAATCCGGTTCAGTCTGGCAGCACGATACGCACTTGCTGATGCAAACGTGCACGAACAATTTTCACGTGTGTACTCAATTTGTTTGCAAACTTCTTTTAGTTGTTTAACTGAAAACGAAGTGTCAAACATACTAACGAAATTTCTGCTCGGCTCGCCACGTAGATTTGATGGGTCGCTGTCTAAAGTAGCAAATTGAGTGTCATTTGATGCTAAACCTAGCTGGCAAAGAGGGGACCAGTTCCGTAATGGTTGAGCGCATTCGTTTCAAAGATCTCACCTAAAACCAGGCGGATTTTCAAGTGTTTTTCAAATCAAGAAAACGAAGAAATGTGCAAAACAGAAGTTGCCAGTTTCAGTGTCATTAATCAACAAATAAATAAACGCAAATTCGCACATAAACTGAATACAACCCTGTCAATTTGTTGTCCGTGTGTATGTGTATGTATAATGTGTGTATGTGAATTAGAATGTGCGTTTTCAGATTTCCTTTCGTCGTTGTATAATGTGTGTATTTAATCCAAATTAAATCATATTGGTTTTAAAAAATTCCATTACGAGGTACTAGATATTTCGTTCTGGGGAAAAATGGTTTTATTTAAATTATGTTTTTAATACTTTCTTCATGATAAATTTAAGTCTCACTTTAAGATTTGTTTCTTACTTTAGCTATGCCTAGCTCTGTATAGCTACAATGTGATATGCAAAAATAAAATATTCACTTGATATATCGTATTTTTTTTGCTCGTGGACTATCTTGCTATATAGTTTATTGTTGAAGTTTGATGGAAGCAGTAGTTTAAAATTTTAAAAAACACTTCCTTTAATCTATAGTATGAAAATTTGGGCCGCTATTTTGACGATTTCGCGAAAAATTTGTGCCGTGCTCAGAGCCAGCGTGCTGGAAGGTGTCTGCAGAATGGGCGTATCATTTCGTAAGTCATTAATCTATAATCAACATTGCGAGCTCGCATTAAAACTTTTTGAATGCGAATTGGCTCCTTTAATTATATTGTAGTCTAAATTGATATTGTATAAAGTTTATCAATAACTAGGTTACATTTTTAATAGTTGTGCTACGTTATTCGACGGCTGATAAATTCCTAATGGGATTGGCGTTTACTTCAAACGCGCAAACTGGATATAAAGAACTTACTTTATGTGTTTTAGATGCAAGTTGTTGATGTTAAACTATGAAATGAATTTCAGCAACTATTTGTCTGTTAATAATGAATAGTTCAAATATTTTATGTTGCTCCATTTTGCAGGATATTAATAACCATTTCATACATCGATTTTATTTCAGATTTGACAAATTTTAATTGGCAGGAGTCACGGTGTTTTTGATAGAACCATAAAAGAAATCGCATTTTACTTGCAAAATGAGGAAGTTTCCTTAAAATTAAAATTTTTCTATTTAAAACTGGCCTTAGTATGGTAATTTAAGGTTCTATTAAAATTTATTAATTACTGGAATATTATGTTGACAAATGTGTATATGTGTAGAAGTTATATCTAATTGAGCATATTTTATTACGTGTTTTTCAAATGTTTAATTTAAGTATACCATTGCCCGTAAAATTAGCATGCATTACATGAAATTTTCTGATAAATTGTTTTGACGTTTAGTCCAAGGAAATGCTTTCAAAGAAAGATTAAAAAATAGCTCAGCTAGAGAACCAATTGCCAATCCATACACCTGAAATTGGTTATTCTTTAAAGGATGTATGATAAGAATCACAAATGCACATATGTTATGATGCAATAAATTAATTTATCTTAATTTATGAAGAAAATTATTATTTTACATTGATTTCTAAGGGACCAACTGTGGCATGTTATTGATAAATACGGGATAAGTATTTTTCGCCAAGCTGAATTCTTTAAGGAATATTTTTGATTAATAATGTGGTTTAGTAACACAACTATTGTCATACCATAGCCAATGCCTGCAGTCGAAAAAAAGCTTAGTCTATTAGCACTATTTGTGACAGATAATTGGACATATCTTAGCGTTTATTTGTAACTAATACGGACTTCAATACTGATTAGATGATTAATTTACTCTTATGCATAAACTACCAGACATTCTTAAATGTACACATACATGGATTTGCTGTGTTGCCAATTGGTCAGAAGTGGTTGCAATTCTCAATTGTAGTGAGATTCAACATATCTTTAAAACTGTTGTGTTGGTTCCATGCACCAACTCGGTAACTATAGTGTTGGTACTCTTTACAGACTTGGTATATATTGTGTGTTGAGAGTTGACTTTGAATTCGCATTGTCGAAGACTTTATATGAAGTAAACAATATTACTGCTTGAATACACGTTACGATAGCAGATTATGGTGTACAATTGTCTCACATATCTTGACGAAATATATAGTGAGTACAGGTCGAATTACCGGCTCCTATTGGTAAGTCGCGATTAAGCACAGATTGAATGTACACATTAGATTATATCTTCCGTTCATTTGGATCTTGGCTTGTTCTTCTGTTCCTACTTGAACTAGCTTGTTCCTGGGTGCGTAACACTGAATAAACGATTGCATATATTTTAGTTATCCGCAATCTGAGCATATATGCAGTTTTTCTTTGGACAGGGGTAAATTCAAAATATTAAACTCATATTGGACTGTCAGCTGCTTTCGTTGGTTCACATATTGTTACGGTATGAAGGCTAGGTTTTTACACTAATCTAAGGTCTTTTGTAAAATATATTGTTCAATATTTTTCCTAAATGTGTATGTGCACTGTATATAGTTGCGTTGGGAATTTTACCTTTTCGCAAGTATTATCTCGTTCTGTTTAGTTGACTCCTTCCATTGTTCAGTTAGAATGTAGATTTTAATCGCATTCCAATCAACTTTTCTAGGCCAGACAAACAGTAACCATAGAGCTTTATAAATGCCCTAATTTATGTGTTTCGAGTGCATTAATCATATTATTTTTTGGATTTGTCTTGCTTTTTAGTGTCTTGTCAAGTCTTATTTTTACTTAGTTATGTTGTGCCTAATACGGAATTATATACTTTTATTTATAAATTGTTTCTGTTTGAAAAACGCATTATTGTCAATCTTTGGCTTTCTAGAATATTGAGCAGCTATAGACCAAGTTTAGTGTTAACTCCCAAAGATACTTATGTTTTCCTATTTTCAATCCTGACTGCACTGCATAAATGATGAGATAATTAAAATCTATCAATTGCTTTGGGTTTAACAGCGTTATTAATGCATTGTTTGTAGCCGATATCTAATGTAAATTCTTTTATATATTAGGTATACCTAGTAATGAATAATGTCACATAGTGATTTAAATAATTACTGGCACCACCTGTGTAATCAATAATTATTTATCTATATAGATCTTCCGTTGAGTTCAATCGATGAACGAGTTTTTTTAACGTAATAGCTACTAAAGAGTAGGACCAACCACTGAGGCCTAAACCCTTCATGTATTTAGTAAACTATGACAAAAATATGGTGCGATATCATTAGAAAATGAATAGTTTAGTAATTGGCTCAAATAAGTTTATTATTTTCTGTGTTTTGATCGAAATTGTTACAAGGCAAGCCTATTTAAAAAAATAAAAGCAAACGTCTGGCTTTGCAACAAAACTTCTTTGGACACATCCGAAATCAAGGCATGCTTGGTATTTTGATTAATGACTTTATTCAACAAAAATATTCCTGCACCCCATTTGAGGAAGGAAAAATATTGTATGAATCGTGTTAACTTGATATACTTGGGCCCCTTTATATTGCAAAGAATGGATTAAGGTTTATTGCTTTTGTGGTTAATACAGAGATAAAGCCGGACTGTCGTAGTGCATCTTAAACAAAAGTCAAGACACTTTCAAACACACACAAAAACAAATACGAATTAGCGTGTCAAATTCACTTATATCATGTTTGGTTCGCATATATAACGCGTTTGTTTAATGAAGTGGGATTAGGGAATTTCAAAATTATTACTCCAAATATAAGACTTTTGTCAATTCCTGGTTTGAAATTCAGAGACAAATCCGTCTGGTTTGCAATGTATTATTTTGAAAAGAGGGTGTATAGCCGCACCAGATGGGTGTGGTTAGTTCTCAGTTTGAACTAAACCGCTTTTTTTTAAATTGACCAGTACTCCACACATACCACCATTGGTAAGCAACATTGGATTTCATAATTGCAGTGTTGATCCTTCTCAGTTACGTAGAGTTTGCTTTTTTGTTGAATAAGTATACTTTTTATTTGTAATAAACGTTCGAGCGGCCACATTTTGTATAATTCCGCCAATAGTTAAAGAAGGATGTCGGCACGATTAAGTGTTGCGCAATCTCGTGATTTTTTTATTTACCACGGCTCTTTTTACATTTTAAAATGAAAAAAAATTCGCTACTCATTGTCGAGTATCATCCTCATTTGAAAGCTCATCACATCAAATCTGGACAAAACACGAAATTGTGGGAAGTTTAGTTTATAAAACTTAATTTGTACTTATACATGAGGGATTTCATAACATTTACTGTTATTTAATCTGATTGGCGTGCACTACATATGAGTAAAGGTGTCTAGAACCGTTTATAAATCAGTCAAATATAACTAATTATACGTATAAGCTCATTTAAAGAAAACAACAGAGACTAATGTGTTGTTAATTACAATTTATCTGTACTGCAGGATTAGTCTTGCGATATCTCAATCCGATCATGGCCGGTGTAAAAGCTTCCAAAAAAGCAGAAAATATTCAGAAAGATTGGTATTTATTTTAAGATATATTACGGTTAAATTCACGGGATTTTCGAGTTCTCAGTATTTGACCAAATGTATAGCGTGCTTTAGTATTATTGCCAGTACCTTCCGTTTAGTAGCGATGAAATCCGTCCACATACGCCACCTCATACAATTTTTGGTATATCTTTGCCTCATTATACGAAGTAAATTTCATTCTATCCATTATATATATATATATATATATATATATATATATATATATATATAACTCAAGTGCCAACTATAAATTATTTTAGTCTATTAAATGCACCCAGTTTTCAATTTTTTCCCGATGTTTTATGTGAACATGCTACTAAAACAATAGATATATCTTTGATTATTTTGAACGTGGACTGTACTTTTATCCAAGTATTAAAACAACGTTATGCTATAAGAGGATTGATCGGAATCTGATGATATAAATACGAATAAGTTGATTCGAAATTTGATTGATACATAGAATGTCGGTAACCACGTTTATTAATAATAAGAAGACGGTTAAAAGATTTTTAAGTTAAAAATATTTCTTTGCAATGCATGAGAAAGCACATATCCACAGGCTCTTCGTGTGAAACAAACGAAACGGTCTACTGGATGAATTGCATTTTCCACACTATACAATACCTAATTTATAGTGAAAAATGTATGTACATAATGGGTCAGTTGTTTATATCATGTTCGCAACCTTGATTATATGTAATTGTTATCACCGCCCGCGCAGTATATATTCGTTTAACTATATAAATTTCCATTTCAATACCACATCCTCATGTGACGTGGTATCTGTTAGATAATGACAGATTGGGGATGGTTAGTTGGAACTTTAGTGCAAAATGAATGTTATATAGGCTCTACCTAAAGGAAAGGCTAACCAAGAAACATTAATTAGTATATAACTGAAAAATTTGTGTAGTGTGCGGCAGATTGGTTCAGTGGTTAGAGCACCAGATTCCGAAGCATACGTGTCTGAGTTCGAGCCCTGACCCTGGCAAATTCTTGACAGTACGTGATGCGTTCATAATAAGGACGAAACCTGTCTACTGGATGGATTGCCTTTCCCACAAAATACAATAACTAGTTTTTACTGACAAAAGTATGTACAAAATAGGTCAAGTGATTATATCAAGTTCGCAACCCTGATTAAAAGTAAACGAAACAAAAACATATAATCTACTACAATTTGTTGACTTTGACGCGGCAATATTGTATTTATTTTGAATTTTATGTAAACACAGGATAGTTTCTTTTTGCATAGTGCTTTTTCTGCAAAATGATTGTAATAGGCGCCTTTAAAACACTGCAGCACGTCTTGTTACCTATTAATGTGTGTATCAGGCTGTAGGGGTGAAAGCCCTGTACAATTTGCTGCAAGATTTATCTTGTATGTGACTATTAGTGATGGTAAAAGCTGTTATGTGAAGTTTTAATAGATTTTTCTTAAACTAATTTTGATTATTTATACCACATCATTCTGCAACAAAATTGAACGCACGGTTTCTGCTTTTAAAATCCGTTAATTAAAAGCTCGCTTATGCTCTTACTAACATCGGAGGGCGACGGAAAAAAATTTGATCTAATTGACTGTCTTCGAATCTTTTTAATTTCGTTCGGCTTGCGTTCAATAAGATTATAACCTTCTTATTCTATTACAGTTGGTCATATAAATATATTCACCTTTTAAATAATTTATGATGAAAATTCCATGAAAGAAGATTACGAAGAAGAATACTTTAACTGAGATGTGGTTCAGCATAACTAATCTTCGAAAATACGCAACTCCTCCATCGCGGCACTACAGCCGCTAAATGCCTAGAATTTTTGGTTAAACAACGGCTGATGTAATTTGCACAGTCGTATCTACAAATAGAGTCTATTTCGAATCACTTTCGACCTGATGTTTGAAATGAACAGTTTAAATATGGTATTATAGAACAGACAGCATGACAGTTTAGAGAGTGATATAGAATGGTGGTGTATCGCCAGAGTATTACTATATATTTACAATTAATATAAAGTAAATATTGCATAAGTTAGGAAACAAAATTTATCAAGTACACTGATTACAGAAATTTTGGCAATAAATTTACTAATTACCAATATGAATAAAACCAGTCTACACGAATAGTTGCATATTTCCTCTCTCGCAATATTTAATTTATATTGAACACTTAAATGTAATAAAATCCGGTCAATTTAATTTCAGGTTTTGTATAAATATAGTTTAACCGATTGTATGCGTTTTAGGTTTAAGTAAGAAATAACACTTTGAATTGAAGCCCAAACTTTAAATCAGATAAAAACAGCACAGTTAGAAGAGGTCATTTCTATTTCAGGGGAAACTCAACTCGACTGTAATATTTTGTATTTCTCATAGTGACATGTTGTCAAGCAAGTAGGATTAATATGGATTGTATACTTACGTTACACAGCAACAAACAGGAAGGAGGAAATAAATATGTTGAGGCAAGTCCACATGCGAGCCCACGCATGTGCATAAAAAATTTACCAGTTTACGTAGAAATGATGCACAATCCTCTTTATATATTAAACTCGGGAGAAGGATGATGCATAAATTATCTTTCTCTGTGCGCAAATCCTACCCGTTTTTCGCTTTGAACAAGAACCTGAATATACGACTGATTTGCTGTGTGATTGTGACAGTTCATGTGTCCAGCGATTGTGGAAATTTTATCCTTTATGCAAGCTATGTTTGGGGTTAAATAGTCTTGAATTTTGTACCTTTAGTAATCGGCCATTTCGGCCTACATGAGGCATTGAGGCTGCGATGATATTTGAGTAAGTAAACCACATTGGACAGTTCGATTGCAAAGACCGAACGCTTTAGGTTTATTTTAGGAAATTGGTTGTTTAAGCAACCATCAGTTGTGTAGTAAGCTTCCGAGAAATCATTGCTTTTTGAGCTATTAGAAAATATGTTTCGAATGGTGCTTTACTTTAAAAGTTATTTTGACACCTATCGTTCTTAAGGTGGATACGGATTCATTGTTTCCTGTTGTTGTTGTTGTTTATTTTTCATGTTTGCTTCCACAACCATTTCGAAATACTCGTTTTACAATTATGTTGATTCGAGTATCGCTAGTTTTTGACAACTCAATTTTTCACGACAGATTTTCTTCATTCTGTAGGTTAATTTGCGTATAAAATTTCACTTTTGCGAAATTGGGACAGCGTTCTTGTAATTGATGTATTTTCAAGTCCTTATCCGCCTTTGGCAAAGTTTGCTTTTTGACTGTCAACCTTCTGATTTAATAGCAATAAATCCAGGTAAAGTGCTGCACTAGATTGATTGTTTTCGCGATCCCTAATAAACTGAATATGAGGGTCTAGTTTATTAACATTTTTTAGGATATTAAAAATTGTAATCAAACTTCCTTAGTTGTTTCTAGCAATTCTTTTGAATAATTGGTTTTAAATTTGATACTTTAAATTTTATCACACAGAACATTAGCTAGTAGAGGATTTTAACGGACTGCCAGTCGCCACTCTATCGGCTTGTGTGTGAGGTATTGATAATTTGAAGTTAATTGAACATCTTTAGTGCACTAATTGATATAAATGCTTAAATGCCTTTTAGGTATGCGGAATGATAAGTCGTTACTATCGATGAATCTTAAGAGGAAATTGATGTCGTTACAACAGATATTTAAAAAAATAAATTTTCGACGTCAAACGAAATCATTTATAAATTCATTTTATTGTATAATTTTCCTTCTTATAAGACGCTTTTTTAATTATGCGCCAGAAAGTAAGTAGCTCTAATAGAAGCTCGCTTATCTTGGTAATTTAAAAATGTTCTTGGAAATATTCACTTTTGTATAAATTTTGATAATAAAAAAGTTGTTTTAGATACAATTAGTACCATTTCTTCTGTTTAATACAGCATAAAGTCACCAGATAACGAGGCCTAATCAATACTCTATCTCATTTATGAATCGAAATTACAGTGTAAATTGTTTAGAGCGATAACATTTACAATTTAAGGAGCGCGCACTATTAATTAATGAAGAAGTTCACCGTTTGCAAATTAATCTTAAATTTCAGTCCTTCCGTTTAAATTGAATAACTTTATTTAAATTCATTCTTTCTACCTCTGAAGACGCATATTTTCGTTATTTTTTCGTTAGGAGTAGACTCACCAAGATAGTTAAATTTGTTTTCACCAGAAGCCTTTGCTAAACATTAAGTCAATTTATAAATAAAAAGCTCATGCACTATATATCTTTTTTCAAAGTTTAAGGTAGTAAATTCTAATTTATTGTGTAATAATCAAACGGGATCTTTTAATTTTAGCGCATTTTTTATGACAAATAAAATTTTTAAATCACATGTTATTGTCAATTAATTCACACAATTTGAATAATAGACCGAATAAAATCAAGCATTGATTAATACTTTCAGGAGAATTTTGCAGAATTGTTTGTTACAAGTGATCAAGTTCCAACAAATTTTTTTATTCGCAAGGCGTCTTTTATTCACTAGGAAAGATATCTCTGTATTTTCAAAATTCCGATATGCCAACATCCAAAGTCTACATTCATGTCAGTTTGGAACATATGTTTCTCAGTTGAATGCTTGTTTGTATATAATATAAATGGTATGGAAGGAAGTTTTAACATCAGTGATCAGTTTCATTCGTTCTTAATGGTTACTTAACTACTATTTGTTAGTCCATTAAGGTATGGCAGGTGGAAGTTATAAAGATTAAGACTGATAAGTAGCTACAGAGTGCGGACCGCAAATGGTCACTTTATTAACACATTTTTGTATTATAATTTTGGCCCACCCGCCTTGTCCCGTATGAATTAACCTTTATTTGAACCAAGCCCTATAAGTTAAAAAAACATATGTCAGTTATTATCGGCAAAAGAGATATCTGAAACTGCTTTCCGAATAAGTTTTTATCAAAGTTTAACAATACTTTGTGAGTTATCTGATTTTTCTAGAAACAAAACAGCTACTATTGTCAAAATTCGTCCAAAGTATTATCGACAAATAGCATTTTAATGTGCGCATGTCCATATATCTTGTTTTGATAAAGTTTAAGAAATCCATATTTTAACATATCGCATAACATTACTGATCATACTATAGAGTGAAATTCTTTCAATTTCACGCAGTGGTGTTTTTCAGCTTCCTTTCATTTTACCTATTTTAGGATAGGACACAAAGGACTAGAAGCTAAACACAGACCCGCGCTCTCATTGTTATCAATCTTGTATATTCTTCGTCCACAGGAATAAAGTGTTTATTTATTCTACACTGTCTCCGCAATCCGTTATATGTGGCATGGCTAACATTGTATTGCAAAGAATGTTATATTACATTTTGGAATGCGAGCCTTAATAAAATTCATGGTACTATTTCCATGTGCAAAAAGAAGAAATTTAATCATATACAAGAACAATCTCTTTTTCATTTTTGTCATCTCTTTATACATAAATTGAAAGGCAAAACAAAATATTTAAAAATGTAAACATGGAGAGTGTGTGAAATAATGTAAAGGCCAATCAATCGCATGTATCACCTCCAGTTCATGCTCAATGCTTGAACATGCTTCTTCTGCTTGCATAAATCCATAAAGCTTCGTATGTGGCTAACTCTCTTCTCCTGTTGCTGTTAGCAATTATCTTAAATGCTACGTGTGAAGTTTCAACGATGCGTGGCACAACTGCAGACGTGCATTCACCATTTAATTTAAAACAGGCGTTTCAGTTGAAATGTTTTCTCATTCGAGTAATTAACCGTCTGGTCGATCGGTCTACGTAAGTTGATCGAAAAATTGCGCATGTATATAAGTAAATAATATTTGATGTCGACAATAACGGCTATTTCTCTTTGATTATTGGTAACGGAAAGTGTTTTACATTAAGTAACAATCGTAGTTTAGCTGAACTAATTGTGCGTATCAATGCCGCTTCAACTTTCTTTTGTTTTTTCTCTTTATTAAAATAATTGAAGAATTTTTTTCCGCCTCACATATTTACTCTTATTCTTCAATATACCTTTCTGATCATAGTGTAAGTATTTACACCTTATTTCGGCAGTTAACAGGCAGAACTGAAATACCGACTGGCAAAGTTCAAATTGCAATGTTTACATATTTCTACTGACTAATAATCCCAGGTTGGAGGCACATTTTACCAACTCGTGACCTGGAGTGTTATCTGAAAATTATAGCACGATATAACTTCATTAGCTACGAAACTTAAAGATGACAATCTGTGCTATTAGCTAGGTTCTTTAGCCTAAGAGTAAAATTTGTTAAATTATTTAAAAAACATATTTTGTTAAGGCAAAACCATCTTGACCTAATATGAATAATGGAAAATCAGTGTGCTATGCAACACTATGTATTTGACATGGGGCCTGTTCACATTGGCCTGATGGCTTCTTTCATAATGTTGATTAAATGGACAGCGACTATTTTTTATGAACAATGCTAAACAGCTGTACCGCCGTAGTTGTCTTCAAAAATGCTGACTGAGACCTTTCCGACGTGTGTTTATCAGTTGAAATCAAAACACGGACTCAAGGCAGCCCTCAAGAAGAACTAAATTGGACAATTGGAAATCTAATTGTCGTTTTAAATAATTATGTGAAAGCTGCCAGAGTTCGGCTGAATTACGCGATTTTTTACCGTAGGCTGGCTAATAGATCTCTCCGATGAACGAGCAATTTCCTACAAATAGGAGGAAATGCATCAATTTTGTTGTTCCTTGCGCAGCGCTGGAATCGGCCATTTGGATTCCGCAATTTTTATGTGCTTGTCAATTGATAGCACTGGTAGGTCGGTAAAATCTTGATTCTTTTACATTTCCAGGTGCACAGGTTGTGTTTGGTGTTGGTAGATGGCTTCTCACTTGCCCCGTCAGGTGCGTGTCTGGAAATGACGTGTGAAACCAGATTTTCCGAATGTTTTCAAAATTTCCGGAATTTCATTTCCAGTTCCATCTTCCAGGTTGACACCGTACACACTTACTATAAACGTTAAGGAAGTTTACTAAATCTAATATAACATTATTTCGGAAATATGTTCCGAGGACGTACCATAAGTAAACTAGCAAAGATTCAGTTACGATTATTTAAAATTGATTTTTGCTGAAAACTTCACGGGTCTAAATATTTAATCTAATTTAGACATAAAATAACTAATATTAGGTCAATTTCTCTAATGTTTGGAAGTAAATGGACGTCAGCGTGGCACAATGCTGTTGTCTTATTGACGCAAGCATTTCTCGTTTACTGGGCCCCCATCTGTTAGAAGGCTATAATGCGCAATATTACACAGGATATATCATTTTCTTTTAATGACATAATAAAAGTGGATCTTCCTAGCTACATTTGCGTCTTTCCTGCGTTTGAAGAAGACAGGTAAAACTGATTGACAACACGGCTTTCCTAATACATTTCTTGTCAACAGAAACAGCAAAATACTTTCAGGTACGGAGTGAGTCTCGACGCAAAACAGACCAGCAACCAATTCGCATATCACTAACTTCAGCATAATCTCCATAATTTAGACTCAACAAAATTCATTGATCCTTTTCCGATGTTATCGGTGAAATCCTATTGTAGAAAATTAATATTGTTATACTGTTTTCGAGGGGCAATAAAAACGTAAGTATGTATTAGGTTTTGCGAACCTGGTAACAAATTAGTTCAGTTGTGACCAGAAGGATAATACAAAGACATTATTAACGAAAAATAGAATCTCATGCACATTCGTTTTGTGCTTCCTGGCGACTCATCAGTAGCAGCCGGTAATACGCCCTTTAACCACTATATATTTGGGTGGGGAATGTGGGATATTAGGACGATACCATCCACTAGACGAATGTGTAAACCTGCAGTAGTGAAGCTAATATTATATAAAGTCTCGGCAATGCGATTTCAACGCTAACTCACACCATATAATATATATACGGAGTCTGTAAAGGATACTAACACTATGGCTATTGTGTTAGTAACCGATACAAACATTATTGTACTGAAAAGGTACATGGTACTAACACTATTGTTTCCGAGTCGGTACATGGTACCAACATGATGGATATCAATTTATGCTATAGTTCACCGAAATTGAGAATTACAACAATTTCTGAACACCTGTTACTCCAGTAAATCCATACACTCTGGCTTTGATCGATATCAGTTATCACATTTCGCGGTAAGCATGACATCATTCAATTCAATATATTACAGTTAAATACTGTTTGTTGCGAAGAACTAATATATATGCAAGTATGTATTAGGTTTTGCGAACCTAGTAACAAATTAGTTCAGTTGTGACCAGAAGTATAAACCAAAGACAGCATGAACGGAAAGTATAATCTCATGCACATTCGTTTCGTGCTTACTGGCGACTCATCAGTAGGAGCCGGTATTACGCCTTTAACCACTATATATTTGGTAGAAGAATGTGGAATAATATATATATATATATATATATATATATATATATATATATATAAGCTATATATATATATATATATATATATATATATTTATTTATTTATTTATTTTTATATATATAGCAATTAAATTACGCATACTTTTAATATAAATATATTTTTCGTTACAAGTTTAACCATATATATACAGAGAGAGGGTGGAGGGGAAGGAGAGAGAGAAAAAGTGTTTTTAAAGCAATTGTTATTTTCAACATGTAAAATGTTGTAGGTCAGAATAATAATTATTTCGTTCGAAAGCTATCATGTGAACATCTCGCAACAGGTCGCGCTTGGCTCATAGATATTGACTTTTAATCAATCGCTTTGGAGAATCTGTACGCAATACAATATGAATTGTCAGCTTACAGCCAGACAAATAGTTTAAATGTCTAAAAATTCGTTGCCAACTGTTGTCACGAGCCAGGAGTTTGTATTGTTTAACAATTATCTCTGCAATATTGTGTAGTGGTCTAATTGTTTCGTATGTTAATATAAAAGGTGTCACTTGACGCGAGGTTGTGCATTTTGTGCTTTATACATTTATATATATATATATATATATATATATATATATATATATATATATATATCGGAAACTATGTTGTATTCTATCATTCCGATAGGCGAGTCTACAGCCTTCTAGAAAATATTGACTGTTTGGATGTGTGTGTGCGTTGGCTTTTAATTAAATTAATCTCGAAGACAAAATCGGAGGTTGTATAGATTTTTATTTCTTACCATAATAAACAAAAGCATGACACTAGTGAACATTATATTGTGAATTCCCCAAGTACATTTCTCTGCAAAGACTGTAATGGCAAAATACAATACTATTGCTGTATTGCATATACTAGAAGTAATAATAATTATATTTGCATATTACCGAGCATGTCTTATTATTTATTGAGCACAGCTTTGAAATTGTTTATTTTTCCCTCGAATTTCGCAATTCTGATTTTTTTGGCAGGATTACAATGTTTTGGGGGCTTTCTACAAAGTAGCAGGTTTTCATGATACAGGTAGATTTCTTTCGCCTCACACAGTGCTTAAAATTATTGACATTTTAATTATTATTGTAGACTCTTCAAATACAAAATGTACATTTATTCCCCGATATGAATTTTAAAAACAAGTTCATAATTGTACATTAGCACGTTCGCTCCACCTTATCAACTGATTCACCAGAATTATTCTTTTTGAAATGGAAAATAGTACTTCATGAAAAAATTACACAACGATATATTTCATTCCAGATAAAGACATCAGTTTTGAAAAGAAAATCAGTTTTGCACGGGTCTTGGGAAGCGCAAAATAATGCCAGTGCACAAACAAATTTTCTTGTACATTTCTTGGCAACTTCTAGTAATTGCGCCAGTCCCCCCCCAATGGGGCTGCTTGCCCACAAATCCAGGCTCAATGCAAATTATATAGTGTTTACTTAGAATGTAGCATTTTTAACTGGAAAACCAGTTAAGTTATGTACTTATGTGCTGTATCAAGCTTGTATTGGAGGCACCACGTTGTCATGTTCTCTGACAAGCGTGAACACACTATTTTAATTCATATGTCCACATATGATTGGCCATAGTTATGATTCCAGGTATCGGTAATGCCAGATGCAGATTACAGCGGCATTTTGGCTTTCACGCTAGTTAGGATAGATTTGAAGATAGAGTTCATGAAAACTAAGCCAGCTACAATAATGCAAACGTCATAGCAGAACGCGGACTCATTTTTATGCGCAGCATTTCTTCTTCTCTTTTGTTTTGTAAATGAATATACACCACTTGCTTATTAACAATACAAACATCCAAAATGCCAGTTGATTGTATCAGTCGATTTTTGCTCATTTTGTAATTTAGATGGGTAATCGGTAATGATAAGAGTATTGGGCACACCATCCAATTAAACACACAAACAGTCAGGCAAACAAATACGCAATATCCTATTGTGCAATGTGTTTTTCATGATTGTTTTTCCATTTCAATGGGCAGTAGCTATTGAAATTTAAATATTGCGCAGTCCTCGTTTGTTTATACAAGTCTAGTCAGTATTGTTTGCCATGAGTTCTAAGTTTGAGCAAAACATCACGCGCTTCTGGTGCATCATTCTCTTCCTTTTCGTTTGTAAGCTAAACACTAAAATGTTGCTTAATAAGGTAATTAATTACGGCTATCTCAAACCAAACATATGTCATCAACATAACGGCTGTAAAGCTTCACTGCACTCAATAGATTAGAGTTCTTCAGTTCCAACTTGCACATTCACAGATCGGCCATGATCGGGGATAAAGTCGAACTCATTACAAGACAACCTATCTAGTTTGCGAGCTTGAAGTAAACACCAATCCCATTGTATTTAACCAGTCCTCGGACAACGTTACAAAACTACCGTCACTTTTGTTATGTTGTACGACGAATGGTTAGATACAATGGGATTGGTGTTTAATCCAAGTGCGTTGCGGCTGGCGGTAGTTTTGTTATGTTGTCCGGCAACTGGTTAAATACAATAGGATTGGTGTTTACATCAAGCTCGCAAACTTGATTTAAGTAATTGTTACCACCGCCCGAGCAATCAATTATTGTTTAATCTATGTAGCTGTTTAGCGGATCATTCACAATGAATTTAATATCTTAACGTTACAAATATAGTCAAATTTTCATCTGTGCTTCACCTAGTTTGTAATTTGGAAAATTACCCCGGACTTAATAAATTACAATCTTTATAGTTTAATTCAAAAGGAAATTAGTAAGTAATGATGCAAAATCAGACGAACAGATCAAATAACTTTAAGCATTCTCAATTATGCTTCTTTTTTATGCGAATTGCCTCTTTAGAAATAAATCAAACTAATTCCTGGTTTATATTTCTCCAGTTTATCTGTTGAATAATTGAAATGTAAGCGCACTTTACAATTACGAACATGTTTTTTGAATTCATCTTTGGGAACAAACATATTTTTTTGTTTTGAAGACTAACTAATCGTCAATCATGGTCATTAAATGTGATGAAATACTGTAGAATTGTTTGTATCTCTCTCTCGGCTGATTTAGCAACATTTATCTTCGTCCAACGCATATATAAATGCTCTCTATTGGCGAAAAATTGTTTCTTGTGAAGTTGCGTTATTTGAAGAACGGCATGGATGAAATACAATTTGGGATAATAATTATTTGTACCAACGTCAGTTTTTTTAGAGCGACGCTACAATAAATCTATTTTTCTTTGGCTTTCTCTTTCGGACTAAAAATTATTCTACCAACACGCGCCATTCTTGGCTATATCATAAAAAATTTTAAAGGTTATAAGTAAAAGTCATATTTACTTTACTTATACTAGCGAGCATTTCATCGTGCATCTTATTACATTTTCCTTGCCCTTTTTGTATCCCCGGCAGCTGGTAAATCTGTCTATGCCAAATAGGTCTATAATGAGCTATCATGTTACGCTTTGTGTCTTCATAAAATATCCACGTCTTTATATAACCGAAATTTTACTCTTTGAGCTGCATTTTATTCTTTTAATATATATATATATATATATATATATATATATATATATATATATATATATATATATATATATCTTAATTTCATTTATCGAAAAGATTTCACAAACTGGCTTCATGCGTTAAAAATATAGTCCGAAGCACGCGAGATATAAGAGCGAGTGTGGTTATGGCCATTATCTTTGATTTGGATCATTTGAAAGGCATAGGTAAAGTGTAAAACAATGAATGTTAGTCTGGTCTGTCGTTTTTTCCGTATGCCCTGTCCTATAGCTATTTTGGTGACTACGTTCATAGTTGACATTGTCATTTGAAAATCCTTAATACTGATAGTTTATTGATTCAAGTTTTCGAGCTTGAATTAAACACCAATCCCATTGTATTTAATCAGTCGTCGAACAACATAACAAAACTACTGCCAGTCGCACGGCTCTGACGCGTTTCGACCTTCCATGATCATCATCAGAGTACGCATTGTATATATATGGAAAGCAAAATTAGATAAGAGACTATCATCTCTATTAGTCTTGCATACGTTGTACGTGACTGGAAATGTTGGCTGCACAATTTCTAGGCAGTCACGAACATTAGTTGTTTGTAATTTTGCTTTCCATATATATGCAATGCAGTATGATCCTCGCTAGTCAGCTTGCTATCGTACTCTGATGATGATCATGGAAGGTCGAAACGCGTCAGAGCCATGCGACTGGCGGTAGATTTGTTATGTTGTTCGACGACTGGTTAAATACAATGGAATTGGTGTCTACTTCAAGCTCGCAAACTTGATTTAAAGAATTGTTACCACCACACGCGCATTCAGTTATTGTTTGCTAGTTTATTATTCTGTCGTCACTCGTACAAACGGTAGCTTTGCCGTTTCCCAGACTCATAATGCGATCGTCGTTACTGCCTATTTTATCTGTCATTTGTGTTTATTTTACTGAGATGGCGAAATTTAGCACACCTTTTATTTATGGTTTTGGTACTTGAAAAAGATTGCGTTCGAAGAGGATAATGCATTAGTAATGACCGCAATCGACGACGTGATAATTTTTAACCAACTTAACTGAATATTATGACAGTAATAGCTTTGAAAGTACGCCTGCCACCTTCTTTTTAGATGTCATTATTGAAAAGGGTTGAGTTCTGTCAGTGATAACTTTCACTTTAAGCCCCTTTCTGCGCTGTGCGGTTTGGGTACTGAAAGTTTTACAAATAGTTGAATATTTAGTCTTTGCGTTTGAACAATTTGAGATAAATTGTATATAGTATTTGATCGAATAGCCATTTATGCACAGAGAATAAAATTAACCTCGACATTACTAAAAAAGCTTATTTGACTTGGAATCGCATCAGAAGACAAGTCGTCCAAAGCCAAACATATTTTTAAGTCTGGACACAACGCCAGTAGACGAAATTGATTTTACTAAAACATGCACGATCGTCAACAACTGAAAAATATACGTGAGACAGCTAGGAGCTACAAAAGTCATATGAGGCAGACATTTAATATTTAAAAAATTAATAATGCTGCAATAATAAACAAAATAAAATAGGACAGTTGATCAGAAATAAATCTACTTAGTTATGTAATAACTGATTATTGCATATTAGCTATAAAGAGCTGAACGCCCCGTCATTATCATTAATATTAGTTTAAGGTGTCATTGGTAAGTTAGACAACTAATGATGCATATTGTATATTACAGAATCTAGAAACAAACAATTACAATATGAAGACTGGTTTGTTACTGTAGGAGTGGTGTTGATCTCAAGCTTGTAATATTGATTAAAATAGCCAAGTGAGTTTCGTAAAGATTTCTAAAAAACAGAATTTTGGTGTGCTGAATGTTACGCAGTATATTTTATTTCACAGACAAGTCCCTGCCAAACCATATGAAATATGAATAACAAACAATCAGAAACGATATATTAGTATATTTTATAAGAGTTATGGGAGATGAAATATAAACTGTATAAATGTCAAGATTTTTCCGTCATGAAATGCGTTACTGAACAAGTGACGCGAATTTAACGTTGCTTTATTTGATATCTAATAAATCACGCAATTTTGACAATAAAATATTTTCCTCAATAAAGTGCACGAATACAAATATTTCACAAGGCATACAATGAAATACACACACGCACACACACACACATATATATATATATATATATATATATATATATATATATATATATATATATATATGCAATTTTGAGATGCAAGCCATAATAGATTTCATAGTACCTTTTGCATGTACAAAACGAAAAAGAAAATTTATTAGATACAGGAAATGTTTCTTTCTCATATTCTTCTCAAGTATTTAAAAACGAACAATTCTATTTATATTAATTGAAAAGCTCAACAAAATAGAAAAATGTAAACAGTGAGAATATGAGAGATAATCGGTTCGTGTATCTGATGAAATTTATTTTTCTTTGTGCACATGCAAAGGGGGCGCAAATGAGCCGAATCTTTAGGTTGATAGCAAAGCCATATATGACTAACGGTAGGAGGGGATGATTAAAATTGCATACAGTGCCCTTTTATCGCGTAGTGGAGAAGTTAAAATACTCTGAGGCAAGTGTGTCCCATAATTACGAAATCTTTCACTTGATGAATTCCAATTACTATTTTGTGCAGTATTTCACGTTTCCAGCAAATCACTATAGCCCCTGTTGATTTTTGAACTTTCTGGACTAGCTGCGCCGTTTTATAGTGATAAAAGTACCTTTTGAATTTGAAACGGATAGTCCAAAAAAGAATATTTCCACGTATAAGCTCCTTTTTTACGGATTTGCTAATTTGTGTATAGCTAATTTACTTGCTGCATTTTCATGATCATCACACAACGGTTCCTTCGAACGAAAAAATACATACATTCTGGCTTCGACTTTTGGTTAGTTGTAGTTCTCAATTTTAAATAGATTTTGCCTACTTGAAAACCATTGATTTGATACGACTTACAGTCGCGGTAAATATTGTGTTCAGTGTGTTGGTTTTGAAGTCGCGTTTTCGAAAAATTTATGTAAAGTTAACTCCTCTACTGCTGGTATACACATTCATATATGAGATTGTACTGTCTAATTGTCCAACATTCCTCACCAATGTATATTTTGGGTATGGGGCGTAATACCGACTTGTACTGATGAGTCGCCAATAAGCACAAAATCCGTGTGTTCATAAGATTATACTTGTCATTCATTCTGACTTTGGTTTATCCTACCGTTCATATTTGAGCTAATTAATTACTAGGTGCGCAACGCATAATAAAAAATTTCTTACATATTAGTTCTCTGAAAATGAGACTGTATAATTATTATAATTGAATTAAGTCATGTTTACCTCGAAATGTAATAACTGATAATGATCGAATTCTTTCTTGATTATCCTGAGTAAATTACTAGTTTTAATTTTTATTTTGGTGAAATGTATCCTGTGTCGGTAGGCCTTACAGGCTCCGGTTTATATTATCTATATTGAGTTGGCTCCGAAGTTAGATTACTGAATGTTTTCTATGAAGTCATCTCCATTACTACTTGAATTGACACTTTTATAGGAGATTGTACTGTCCAATTGCACAAAATTTCTTGACCACATCAATAGTGAGTATAGGGTGTAGTACCGGCTCGTACTGATGAGTTGTCAGTAAGCATGAAATGCACGTATTCATGAGATTATACCTTTTGTTAATCCTGACATTGTTATGTCCTAATCAACCTATTTGTTAAGAGTTACGCAATACCCGTTGGACTAAATCACAGATTTCGTCTAAAGGTGTTCATTTATAATTATTAGTATTATTGCTATTATCTAAGATATATTACCAATGCTTTACTAGTTAAATTTATGTAATGTATATTTGTGTGCGTGCGTATGTGTATAAGTGAGAAACATTCGGTTAATTGTAATTACATGCACGCGTATATGTTCGTATAAATGAGCCAACATTGATCGCATACTAATTAATGTGAACAGACATCACACATGTAGGTGTGGGTGTGGGTTTATTATAGCTAACGTTTGCTAATCCAAGTGAACCTACAGTAATTACATATCGTTTTAACTTTGCACGCGTCTGATGAATTGTTTTATTCTCACCCTATGATGTTTTGTGATTACGATTGACCTCACTTTTTAGTAAGCGTCAAACTGAAGCTGGAAATTCAAGGAAAGATAATTGGTTACCAAAAGGTAAGAAGTAAGCAGTTAAAAGTAATTAAGGGAGAGAAAAAAGTTAAATGATTATCTGCTGAAAGAAACATCATAATGATATTGGAATAAAAGTCGATATTTAAAAGAAAGGTGCAAGATTATGCTTTGTACTCATTAAAAGACTTTAGTACATAGATGCAGCAAAATAGCACGATTTAATCGATGAAATATGAATGATGGGTATTCATAAATTGTATAGAGAAATCTCGAATTTATGCTATCACAAATAAATTTATCTGAACCCGACGTTCTTAATCTTCCACTGGGACCAGTTTCCGGTTCTAAACCACGCGCTCCTCGCTTTCAAGCAGTCACAAGAGATTTATAGCAAATAGAGCCTGGGGATTGTCCACCAACCCTTCATTGAATATGTCATTTCTTTCTTCAATTCCGCTGAAATACCCTATTTATCTTGCCGATCTATTTTGACTACATAACGATAAGCGCCGACGATCATCCCAATTATTAGAAAAGGCATTTCATCCAGGAGACCGGCTTTGGTCTATTGGGAACTCATCATGAACTGGCCCGAATTTGCCGCGGGCAGGGATACAACCTGGGCACGTCGGATTTGGTATCTGATGATCTAATCAATGGGTCACTTTGCCTTACACGAAACAAAATTTTTCAGTTATAATCTATCTATTGTAACTCAGTTAGCCTTTTTTCTTTTAGTTTGAGCTTATATGGCACCCATTTAGACCCAAAGTTCTAACTAACCATCCCCAATTTGTCATTACTGAACAGACGCCACACTACATGGGGAATTGGTATTGAAATAAACATTTATATTATTCAACGAACATTCGTTGTGCGTGTTCTTAATTTATACCGACAAATGTATGTACTTAATGAATAAGGTGTATATCCTAATTAATTGTGTATTAAGTTTCCACGCACGTCAAGTGCATGGTCTGTTTGGTTAGCGTCCAATTATGCATGCAATTTTGTTTTCCCTTACCTAACTAAATTGTGTACATGGGTTGGCCCAATCACATGAGCTTATTGTCCCTGCATGGAATTACATACACTCCTGTTTTACCTAACGTGTCATTATTCTTATTTTGGTTAGGAAATTCAGTGGCAAGAGTAAAAGACTGTTTTTAAATGATACTGATTTGACTTTCCTTCTTTTTTATAGCACTTTATAACAATGGTTCTGTGATCCTCCTTCGTTCAGTTAGGATTACCGTAATTCAGCTTATTAAATTTAATTATGATTTTCATTATCTTTATTTCTATTAATTGAGGTTAGTACACCTTGGCACTCACCGTTTGTCGTATCCCACATGATTCGATTTCATTATGTTTTATGTCTGTCAGCCTAAGAATTGTTATTTTCATTGATTTTAAATTACCAATTTTCTTCCTATACAAATTTGGATAAGATCATTGTAGTTTCACTTGGATGACACTTCGCATGCCTGCAATTCCATTGAACAAAATGATTCTCCATCAAATTCATGCACACAAACATTCATACATGACACACGTTTTTCGGGTGAAGCTTAAGCTATATTTATAGAATCAACTAATAAGAAAAACTGAAATGGCTAAAAGGAAATTTGTTTTTGTTTTATTGCAGGTCTAAAATGTTTTTTATAAGCGAACCAATAAAAAATGCCTTTCAAAAATAAGAAAAAAAACTTTGACCGAAATTGAAATATCTTTGATAAAAAAAGATTAGGCAATAATTTTGGTGCCATAATACCATTACATTTATAAAAACAACTGCTTTTTTATAGTTCTTTAAATTGGAAAGTGGGATTAACAATTTTATTATGGCCTTTTGCCGAGCTCTACTATTTGTTGTTTAGACAGTTTAAGCTGAAAAATCTTTTTTAAAGCCGACTTCGAAATACCTTATGTTTTTTAAACTTTTGTTTGATTAAGATGGCCGAAGGATAAAAAACACCGTCAACGTAATGGTCAATTGCCCACCTTCACTCCAGAACATACTCCAAACCAGCCCAATATGAATGTATTTATGAATGATGCTGCCGTATCCGATTCCGACAAAGACGATCATCCGGACGATGGTGACTTTAGCGTAAACTTTAACATTTCAGATGAAGTCCATTCGCTAAACAAGCCACAGGAGATGAGTATTTTCATTCAGGAAAGTGTCAGTAAACTGCGCGTCATCACACAGCGCATCCGTAGAGTTCTTAACGTGAAGTTGGCAGATATCAGTTATTTGGACAACGGACAACAGAGGAGCGGATTAGCCGAACAGGCAGATCCAGCGTTTACCCCGTTAGCCAGTAAGAAGCCACTACTTGAAGTTTGCTTACCAGAAAATTTGAAAGCAAGGCGCCAGAAACGCAGGAAGCGCAGACAGCAATATAACTTGGATAAGGTAAACGAGCATAATTTTTTTGATTACAAACTAACTTTTATATGTTGTGTTATCCTCTTGCACTGCAGCGAGTGCAGTTTTATAAGGCATTTACGATTTGAGTGTGGTAGCATCACAGTGGTAGTTATAAAAATACATTTCGCAGACCACGGCATATTTTATTTTGCCAATGAACGTAATAGATCCTTATTTAGTAATATTCTGTAATGCAGGATGGTGTAATAAATTCTAAGTTGTAAAAATTTAGACGATTGGTGAAGAATAGCAGATGCTACACAAATAAGCAGATTATCAATTTTAAAATGAAATCGACCACTTATCTTAAATTACGTCGCTTGCATTGGATTAAAGACCCTTTTTAAATGATTAAACATCCCGCAAACGTTAAAAAAATTTCCGTTGAGTCTAACTACATTCGTTAGACAACACAGAGTTTGGCGCTTTTCTCATGCTGTAAAACTCAATTTTAAGAACTATTAACACCCGCGCAATCAAGGATTCTTCATTGGAAAAACTTACATACTTGTGGCGGTAGCCGCAAAGATTTTATTTTAGCGACCGCATACAAATTGTGGCGTCGGTATTTCAACTCAACTACAAACAATTTGAAACTACTATGGATTAGAGTCGATGATGATAATTATGATGCTGATGCTGACGCTGATAAGTAGGTGCTAATAATGATAAAGAAGACGATGATGTTAATGATGTGGAAGATGATAACGATGATGATGATTATGAAAACGACGCTGATGATGATGACGACGATGATGATGTTTATAATGATGAAGAAGTGATAAAGATGATTATGATGATGAAAATGATGATGTTTATAATGATGAAGGTGAATTCAATGATGATGATGATTAAGTAGATGACGATGATGATGATGATGATAACGATGATGCTTATAATGATGACCATGAAGTAGATAATGATAATGATGAAGATGATGATGATGCTGATATTTATAATAATTGACTATACTACAAATCTGATAAATAAAAATCACATCCACGCCTCCGAATCTTTTATTTCTCCCGAGACCTAAAGCATAGAAATAGCAAAATGATTAAATATAGTTTATCTATTTGTAACCAAACGTTCTATAAAGATTCGTTAAATCAAGTTTGTGAGCTTGAAGTAAACACCAATCCCATTGCATTTAACCAGTCGTCAAACAACATAACAGAACTATCGCCAGCCGCGACGTACTTTAGTTAAACACCAATCCCATTGTATTTCACGACTGGCAGGAGTTTTGTTATTTTGTTCGACAACTGGTTAAATACAATGGGATTGGTGTTTACTTCAAGCTCGCAAACTTGATTTCAATATTTGTTACCACCACCCGCGCAATCAAATATTGCTAAGTTCTATAAAGATTGCCATAAATCTCCAGATATAATTTTTCTGGCCGTGTTAATATTACCAACACCATAATTATGGAAATAGACTTAACTTCAAAAAATTTAGAATAGAAAACATTCTAAACAACAACGAACAGCATTATATTCTGGCCAAGTTCAACATGATTTATCAAATGTCGCGGTATCCATGATATCAATCATTTAAAAATATATGATTTATTTATTCTTAATTGAGGCTGAACTAATATTTAAGCAGTTTTTTGGGTATTGCGCATCCGGATACAAACTATTTTAAATATGACCAGGAGGATATGAACAAATTTAGCATGAAAAACTGTTGTTACTTCAAGAAGATGTGCGATTCGTGTTTAATAGCGACATAGCTGAGTATTGCGTGGTTTTGGAGCGTAGAACCGACATCTGCTGTTTTGCTGAAGACCTGTTTTCGGCAGCCAATGATATATAAGAATTTGAAAAAAACTTGGGGATGTTATATTTAAAAATTTACTCCGTTGTTTACATAAGAAGAACCCTACTTAACTTTTATTGTTTGTTAAATGGTATTGCACGCCACAACGTCATACTATAGTAAATTCAATTAAGCAATCATTGATTTCGTGGGTGATGGTAAAAATTCTTCAAATCAAGTTTGCACACTTGAAGTAAACACCAATCCCATTTTATTTAATCAGACGTCGAACAACATAGCTAAACTACCGCCACTGGTTAAATACAATGGGATTGGTGTTAACTTCAAGCTCACAAACTTGATTTAAATAATACTATAGTAAATGTTTCAAAGTTTAAGGCACAGGAAGTTAGTTTCATTTTATACACAGGTATAGTTTCGAATCCAAATACAGTCCTCTGCACTATTACAAAGCATTTATCAGTATTTGTGAATGACTTATGTTGTGCGTGATTAACTTAAATCGTTTCGGTGTTTTTTGCGCTTTCTGTGGGTTGGCTCTTGTTATTCGTTTTTCCACCATCAATGCAAGTTCGCACATTCGTTGTGTGGTAGTGCCGACAGGACAGCCTATTTGAGAATTCGATTTCGCTGACTAATGTTGTTTGCATATGCTTGTGTTGGTTCTGATGTGCTTTTATTTCTTGCTTGTGCATTAGCGGCAATAGGCGATATTTATATTTGTTTCTTTTAGTGTGCGGAAGCAATGCATTCTTCCAATATTTGCGCTTGTCATTTCAACCTGACCTGCTACTCATTCAGGTGCTGTTTGTTTATCTCAATTTGCTGGAGTATGAAGAAGCCTGTGGAAAATCGAAAGCTTTTCTGATTACAAAATCTGCGCCAAAATGATTATTTGCATGGAATTTCGAAATTATCCAAATTTTCTCGTAGCAATTACTGACCAATTTCAGTTACTTGCATAGATCAATGGTTAAATCAGCGAAAAATGAATAAACTTTACTTGATACACAAGTAAGCTGCCAGTTCAGTTTTATCTAGACAAGGCGTCAACAAAGGTATATCTGACTTCCAATTTATCTGGTATTGAATTAATCCTGCTATCTGACGTTTAGAATCCTGTATCCAATTATTGGTACATAGAAAATGTTTAATTAGCTAAATTTGATAAAAAATGTTCAGATTTTACTCGACAGTCAGTTCGTCGCCGTACTATGACATAAACCAATGAAGATTAAACCGCCTTAGCACGTCAGTTTACGATAGGTTCTTGTTGTAGGGCTACTTGTTAATTTCACTAAGATAAGTTGTCATCTTCAGCTCAAAAGCTCTATTTAATTTATTGTCATTAAAACTCGTGCAGTAAATGCTTGGTTAATCAAAGACTGTATTATTTTTTTATTTAAATATTTATGGTTTGTTATGTCTACCTAATTAAATTATTCAACGTCACTGTGAAATTCGATAGTTTGCGCCTGGCGCTAGTTTTGTCATGTTGTTCTTTGACGACTGGTAAAATACAATGGAATTGGTGTTTACTTCAAGCTTGCAAACTTGATTTAAAGAATTCGATAGTTTTGTTTGTTTGTGTGTGTGTGTGTGTGTGTGTGTGTGCACGCTTACTTTGTGCTGTGCTATTGCGGAAATAACTCGGACCAGAATGAAATGGAAATCTTACTTGGACTTTTCAATTTATTCTTCCAACTTTTATCTGATCGTACTTCCATAGTACTAGCTAACTGAAAATTTATTTATTGCCTAACTTCAAAATATTTCCGATTACACTTCATGAAGTATAACATTAAATTAGCCAATACCTATTTCATTGCATTTACTGTGCATGTTGTGTTTATGAATTCAGACAAACCTGCCATCGTATTTTTGTTTGAATGCGTGCATGCGTCCAAATGTGGGGAAATTACAATAGTCTGCAAGGTATTTCAACTTCAATAAATTAATGCACTATAATCTAACATCAAATTCAAATTTATTTATTGGCACAAAAGAATGCGCATTCACTTTCACAATCAACCTCATGATTCCGTATGTACTTATCTAATACGTCAGCTTAGTAGTTTCTTTATTATTTATTTTTATTGGTTGTCATCTGTTTTGCTTTGTACTATATCTAATGTTATGAAATGTTACTGAACATATCAATGTTGCTCAGTTTTCTTTAGAATAACCTGAACTGTGAGTCCGTGATCGTGCTAGAAGTCTGAAAATGCAAAATATTTGAAAATTCCATTGTCGTGCATTTGTTGCTGAGCCTTTCCTTACACATTTCTTACATGATTTGTTTTTGCCTAGCTGATTGCCATTGTAGAAGTATTACTTTCGAGCATAAAATTTACTGGCGATCTACTCAACTTGTAGTTTTATCGTACTAAATCATTTATTTGCTTGCATTGAAACACCTGTTAATAGCAGAGTCGCTCAATGGTTAGAGAACCAGTTTCCGAGGCAGACATGCCCAGGTTTGAGCCCTGTCTGCGGCAAATTCTTGCCAGTGCATGATGAGTTCCAAATAAGGACGAAACCTGTCTACTGAATGAATTAACTTTACTACACTATACAATTCTTAGTTTATACTGACAAATGTATGAACTTAATGGATCAAGTGTTTATATCAAGATCGCCAATTTGATTATAGTTAATATTATCACCGCCCGCGCAATCAATGTTCGTTTAACTACCATCCTGTTCCATATAACTTAAGTTCCTACGTTTCGTAGTTATGATGATAACAAATTTCACTCTGGAAATTTGTGTACCGATTGGACTAACTTGGATATTATATGGTAACTTGACTAGATTATCCGCATAGTTTACATATGTATATTGCTATTTTTCAAAATTTATTGATATCGTGTGTTACGATAACAATTTTTAAAGTAAACCCTTAGGACTTAGGATAAACAAAATCATAATTTATACATCCAATCGTACAACACAACATCAATTGCCTGCTCCGCTGCATTTTGAACTTCGAAGGTCATCATCAGAGCAAAATTTTTCATATGCTGATATTTTCACTTCCATTTACAGTACTCAAAGGGAGAAAAGTTACCCATTCCCTTGTAAAGTGCACCTGTTCGATAAAAAAATATGTATTTCATGTTCAACGTGTCATCTTAGTATTTTTCAAGCTTAACCGTCTAATTTAAGTAAGCAAGAGCGAAGTGAAATGCGGTACAACATTCAGACTAATACAATAATCCAATGAACTGCCTACGGCTTTACAAATATTGTCATAATTCTTTCGGTAATAGTCGTGACGTTTAATAATGTTTTGATACATTCAGAAGAATAGCAATTTATCCGAATTTTTAATGTTTTCACTTGTTATGCGATTTTTTAAGAAGAAAAGCATTTTATTCTTTTGAGACATTGCAATATATAGACGTCATAATTGCCTGTGCAGATGGTTATTGGTTGGATAAAATCGTCTATCTATTAATCCATGGTTTCATGCTTACTAAATCCTTTTGAATGTACCTTGTATAAGATTAATATCTGAAAAATAAGACGCTCACGACTACACAAATTAGCGCATTAAATAACAACTGACCAGTTCATTTTTGGCAACTCAACCGCCTGATCCTCTATGTTCGTATATTTTTCAGTATAAACTAATTATTATATATTGTAGAAAGGGCAATTCATACAATAGACCGGTTTCGTCCATGTTAAGAACTCATCCCTTACTGCTCAGAATTTACCGCGGACAAGGCTTGAACCTGGGCACGTCGGCTTCAGAATGTGGTTCTCTAACGAATAAGCAACCGTCATATGGCGTGCATTTAGACCTGAGGTTCCAACTAAACATCCCCAATCTGTCCTTATTTAACACACATCACACTAAATATGGAAGTGGTATTGAAATGAACTTTTATATAATCTGGTTATTTATTTTAATTGACAAGTGCGAATAACGAAATTGAAGCTTAGTTCTGTTTAAATTGAAGGATGCCTAATGTGTCGCTAGTTCGAACTCGTTTTGTAGTCCAGAACTCTAATTACAAGATATTTCCATAAATCAAATCCAAGATCTTGTAAGTGAGTTTTTTTATAACACTAATTAGTTACTGTGTCGGAGCATCTGAATAAAGCTTATGAATGCTCCGTTCATTTTTTATCGTTGCCGGAACTTCAATGAATATATGTTAGTTTTCTCAAACAAAAATGTATGCGGAATAATATGATCAATATAACGAAACGAAAACAAAATTTGGAATTTTAAAAATATGTTTATCACACTTATAGTTATGTCTATTAACACAATCGCATATTCTACGAATTCATTACATATAACAGTTTGAAAATGCTTAAAAAGTGTTCGGGTATTTATGAAAATGCCAACTAAAAACGTTTTTCTGTTTTTTGAGTTCTCATTTTAACGCCAATAATGGTATTTCCTAACATGTTATAACTGTAATTAATTTTGACTCAATGGCTATTCAGATTCAAAGATGGCAAAACCTTGAATTATATTCATTTAATTGTAAACAAATACCTACTTTAAAAGACAAGTCAATGAGAAACTGATCATTGTTTGGTGTCAAAATATGGACAGCGAACAAAAGCTTTGTTTTGCAAAAACAATGACCAGGTAACTATTTAGTTCCCTGTCGAGCGAGTTACCTTTTTTTACAGTTAATGACACTTTAGGTGGATATTCTTTTAGTGTGGATTTATTTGGTAAAGCTGTACGCCTGATTCCAGACAATAGATATGAAATTAACACCAATCGCTTTTTCATGAGCGGCACCATTTAGAAAAACACGCTCGTTGCACTTAACCTGCCGTGGTCATTGAAAGAACACGATAGAAGAAACTTTAAGAGAGATAATAGCGAAATGCTTCTATAAGACTTCAGGTAGACAGTGAATGCAAACACCTTGTGTCGCACCACAAGGAACAGGAAATTAATCTATTCCCTGACGTGCAACATATTTCTTTTACAGCTCAGATATGACTTTCACGCCTAACAGCATAATATTTATCGTCTTTTACTAGAAGGTCAGTTACACAGTTGCTATGAAATTATAATGATAGCTTTTTTGTAGCTTCAATTCTATGCATCTTAGGTGTACTATTTTTGCAATAAAAGTGAACGATGGATTTGGTAGGTTCATGCTACTCCAAGAAAAGTCTATTTTATATTCTATATTCTTAAATAAAGAGAACTAATGTATTTGGGTATATATTCTTTTGAAATGCGAGCTTTAATAATTTAAATATAAATTATCAAAAGTTCGTCGCTACTTTTCAAGAATTGACAGGTTGGTTAGTCAAGATTCAAAATAAAATGAATATAATAAAGCAATTAACGATTTAATGTCTAATGGCTATCCCAGACAATTAATTGAATCAATTATTAAAAGGGGAATTAAACAGAAACAGACGTATTACGGGCCAGAAAAGAAAACAGTCTGCCTAAACATCCCATTTAAGGGGGATGCAGTTTCCCGAATGGCACAAAAGAAAGTTGAAGCAGCATTAACACGCACATTTAATGCAGCCAAACTACGAGTGTTATTTAGGGTAACACACTTGCCTTTACCAGCAATCAAAGAGAAACAGCCGTTAATGCCGATATCAAATATTATTTACCAATATATATGCACAAGTTGTCGATCAACATACATAGGCCAATTGACCAGACGGTTAACTACTTGTTAAATGTTCGTTGAAAGAATGTTCTAATTGCGGACCTGGATTAATTGAAATTATCTGATCTGCGTTTTGACTAACGCAGCTTTCATTGTTCCAGTAGTTTTCTTTTTGCAATATATTTCGGCCTAACTTTCCGTAGGCCTTCATCAGTTGCATTTTGTTTCACAAGTTTAACAAACGAAACAAACGAAGCAAGCGCGTTATTTCCTTTAGCCTTAATATTTATACTCATCAACTGCACGCGTTAACTATTCGTTTTACACACTTAATGTAAATGACGTAACTGTGATGGCCTCACTTTCAGGTGGGACAGACCCATAGTTCAGAAACACTCGTCATAAAAACATGCCATGAGTGATAAAACTAGAAGTCCGAAAGACCAATGCACATGTTAAATTTCAATTCAAACCACTAGGGCTGTACTTAATATAGAAACGTTAATAACAGTTATGAGAGAACATTGTAACTTAAACGCCTGTTTTAAATCAAATGGTGAATAAACGTCTGCAATTGCGAAACATATCGTCGAAACATCTAACGTATGTTATCCATACGTAGCATTCAAAATAATTACTAATTGCAAAAAAAATGGAAGCTAGCCGCATACGAAGCCTTATGGATAAACAAATTGCAGCCGGATTTATGCAAGCAGAAGAAGCATGTTCAGGCATTGAGCTTGAACTGGATGTGACGCACGCAATTTGATTGGTTTCTATTTTTCACACTCGCTTTGTTCACATATTTCTATCTTGTTTTGCTTTCCAATTTATGTATAAAGATATGTTCATTAGTAGATACTTGAGAAGATAATGAGAAAGAATTGTTTTCTTGTATCTGATAAAATTTCATTTTGTTTTTGCACACAGGAAGGGTACAATATATATATATATATATATATATATATATATATATATATATATATATATATATATATATATATACAGGTCGGAAAACTACAGATTAGTAATCGATAAGCACGAAGCGCATGTGTTTTTAAGTCTTGAATTAACAGTTGAAGTTTCGTCCATGGTATTTTTCTCAATGTGCCGTTATTGGCATCTCTAAATCGGCCAGAATGAAATATTGCTATCTTATATAAAGGAAGTATTCATTTGATGTCAATTGAATGTCACTATTTCGAGTTAAATTGAAACTCAGGATGTTTTCAATATCTACAATTTTAAAAGTAGAACTGTAAAGTTTCATAGCATCTTATTTTATACAAATGTGTATAAAGCTCGTGCAAAGGAATGATGTGCTTATAATTGAAACTTTTCTAGTGTTTGGTGAAAAGTGATAAATCTGAAGAACCCTTTCAAATGCCTAATTTGAATACATTATTCATCTGAAAATTTACGAAACTTTGACCTTGTCTACAAAACTAACTTAACTGTCATTGGAGGAGTTATACACTTGTTAAAACACACATGTGCCGCAAAAAGACAAATTTGAATTTGTACTACTGTGAGTGGCAGCACAATGTCGTTACCGAAAGTCATTCGATGGCAATTGCGGTCGATCCTCAGGCAGTCTCGCTGTAATGCAGAGCTTAGGCGGTAAAAACGTATCAGTACGAATAACCGACGATTGCCTTTCTCTTTTGTGTGACTGGCTATAAATTAAGATTGGTGCTTATCTCGACTCAGCAAGCTTCCTATGTTGAAATGCTGCTGTATATTGCGCACTGTTGTCCTTCATGTTTGTAATCTCTCCGCCATTTTCTTGTGTAGAAAAAATTGATAGCATTTCTGTTTGCTGGTTTTTTTAAACTTCCGTCAATAATAAATAGTTTTTGTCCTATTAAACTCTTTATAAAAGCAAACCGTTTCTGTGAAACAACTGAATGGGTCACGATAATATTTGCACATTTTACGATATTATTTTCCAGCAAAATCTTGGGTTGACATAACTTCAATTATCTAATATTTACAAAATGAAATATCTTTTCAGAATATTTGCTTCTAGAACAAAGCTTTTTACTTGAGAGGGTGGGAGGTAGGGAAGGAGGGAGAGATAGAGGGAGGGAGGAAGTTAGGGAGAGAGAGGGAGGGAGAGTCAGAGAAAGAGCCAGTGAGAAACAGAGAAATAGAAAGAGAAAATGTTTGAGAGAGATTAAAATTTCGAAGTGGACAACTGGAAAATAGTTATGTTATAAACGTTTCGTGCTTTAAAATTTTTTTAAACATGTCAATATCGTTTTGAATAAAACATGTATTAAACTTAATAAAGTCTATTGTTAGAAATTTCCAAATACAATTTTCCCGTAACCGCCATACAAGCCAAGAAAAAGTCGATTTCTTGCAACCCACCTTCGTGGATAAACTGTGCTTTCAAAATTATTCTGAGTTGATAAACTAAAAAAAGTGAAAATAACTATGAATAATAAACGAGAGCATAAATTGTGTGCCATGTATGATTTAGTAACCAATTTAAACGTTAGTACTGGTTCGATACAGTTTACCTTAATTATTAATGTGAAGCAATTCAATTTATTCTATATTTCGTGTTTGAAAAATTATCCAATCAAAATGTCCATTATTCTTGTCATCAGATGCAAGGCAATTATTCTCCTAGAACTGATAAGCGCAAGAAACAACGTCAATTGGGCCTTCAACAGAGGCGTCTTCACCGATTGGGCATTGCTCCCAGTTTCGAGCCACCTGTACGACATTCTGCAATTTTCCGCCGATCAGTGCCTCTGCCACAAAACTTTACTTATTCTGAGAACAAGATTAGACAAATATCTCACCGCGAAACTAGCCAAAACGACCAGTATTCCAGTAAATCACGGCATACGCTTCCACCGCTTTCGCTGTCACATTTATCGTTATCAACAGCTGCAACAACAACTATAACACCGTCAATAACGGCAGAACTCTTTGCAGCTGTGTCTCCTCCGACAAAGATTTCTCAAAGGACATATCCATCATTTCCATCTAGCCCGAAAACGGCTACAACTTCAATTATAGGTCCTGCGAGAAACAATGCGCCTGAGAGAAGAAGGTTTATGCCAAAATTGGATCAGGTACGATTGTACACATGTGGCTTTTTTAATTTACTCTAGTTTTCAATCTATTCATATTTTCCGCCTATACATCGTCTCTAAAATTTTCTAAAGCTCACTTGTTTGTTTATTCTTATCCAGGTTAATCTTTGTATTGTATCGTGCTTTATTATCTAATTTTATCCTAAGTGTATCTTCAATGGAATTATATATGTTTGACCTGTTGTTTACTGTTTGTATTTTCCTTTTATGACTGATTTGTTTCCGCGCATTCAAACTGTTCAATTTCATTTCCATGAAACAAGTTTGCCAACTTCAGTCAGTCACACGTACTGATGCGTTTCGAACTTTCATGATGATCATCCGACCACGTCGGTAAACTTACTAACATGGATCAAACATAATTGAATGTATATCGAAAGCAAAATTGAATACGCAGCTCTCACCTCTAGTAGTTTTGCATATATTGTGCTTGACTAGAAATGACGACTGCAAAATTTCTATGCCTTCACGAACATTAATGCTTTTGCAGGTTTCGCCGCATATATACAGATAATACAATTAAACAATCATTAATTGCGCGGGTGGTGTTAACAATTCTTTAAACCAAGTTTGCGAGCTTAGAATAAACACCAATTCAATTGTATTTCAACAGTCGTCGACAAACATAGCATAACTACTGTCATCTCTATAACTCAATTTGACATGTTGTGGAAGACATACATCGAGGCTCTATTGACTTTAACAGTTCTCGTGATGTAATATTTGGTGACCTGGAGCACTAGGCCATATGCGAAAGCGTACATAGTGTGAAATTTACTTTACCGGTTTTATTTAAATTTTAAAACCTAGTGACGTCTCCTACTGATTAATTTTCATTTAGCACGAAGCTCATGTGACAGTGTCATAGCGTCAATTTTTTGCGAAAACGTTTTATATCCCTAACTTATAAACATATCTTGATGAAAATGCAATTTTAAAAGATTACATCTTGATATATATTCTCTTATATATGCGATAGGTATATAAAAAATATTTTTAATCACTGGACAAAAATTGCATGTTAAATGGATTCAGGAACAACTTTGTTGTCCTTTATTAAATGTCTTTCAGTGAAATGTCGATAGTATACTAAAGAAGATGAAGCTTCTCAATTTGATTAGGTCGATTATGCGAATTATATACGCGAAGATATGTCCTGTAAGACCACTTGAATTTATTTTCGGATTATATTGATTTCACTGATAAAAAAACTTGAATTAAACCAAAATACCGTTGGATAATGACAAAGATACACCTTGAAATATTTTATCAAATTCATAAGTTAATATCATGTAGCACAATACGAATAATAGTAATAAGGTGTGATTAACTTTTAAAAATGATCTCAGGACCGAATAAAACTTTGATAAGAACATTTTAAAGCTTTATTATGCTAGTTGTAATCTACGCAAATCAGGAACCGCCTAAAGACGAAGTTTCATTGTATTTATTTGTTAAATATAAGTCCAATTTTTATTTTGAGATTCAATTAAAAATAAAATTCAGTTAAGTTTGGTATTGTCATCATCATCCTCATCAACAGCAGTATTGACAGAAATAAAGAATTTGTTAACAATCTATGCATCAACGTAATATAAACATGAAAGAATAATTAAATAAATGAAAATAAATAGTTAAAATTAAAATTAAGTAACATATTGAAATATATTTAAAATAAAAAAGATTATTGACGGAGAATGCTTTGTTTAGTGGAGTATCTAGTTTAAGTGAGTTTATTTACTTATGCTACAAGCATAAATGTGGCAATTTGATATCGATCCAGGCCAGAATGTATGGATTTACTGGAGTAACAGGTGTTCAGAAATAGTTGTAACTCTCAATTTCGGTGAACTATAGCATACATTGATATCTATCATGTTGGTATCTTGTACCGACTCGGCAACCATAGTGTAAGTACCATGTACCTTTTCGGTACAATAATGTTGGTATCAGTTACTAACACAATAGCCATAGTGTCAGTATCCTTTACAGACTCGGTATATATATTATATAGTGTGAGTTAGTGTTGAAGTCGCATTGTCGTTGACTTTAGATGATGTTAGCTTCACTATTGCAGGTTTACACATTCGTCTAGGAGATTGTACCGTCCTATTATTCCACATTCTTTGACCAAAATATATAGTGGTTAAAGGGCGTAATACCGGCTCCTACTGATGAGTCGCCAGTAAGCACGAAACGAATGTGCATGAGATTATACTTTCCGTTCATGCTGCCTTTGGTTTATCCTTCTGGTCACAACTGAACAAATTTGTTACTAGGTTCGCACGGATAGCATTGAAACCAGCGTTATTTAACAATAAAAGATTGCGTTATTGTTAGATTGAAAATGAAAAATAGACGGAAAATAAGCAAGATCAGAAATGGAAGTGTCTGCAGTAACCTGTTTCTCTTATCTATTTTGCACGACTCGGTATATGCAGTAACCCTTTTTATCCAGCGCGACAGCTGATGTAGCATGAATTTTTCATAGTTTTGCATGGGCCGTAGAAGTACACTAGGTCGCCAATTTCCAATTGGGATAGTTTCTATTCGGAGTTTTCCTTGTCTTTGATAGTCCGATAAACAACTTTGATGACTTTTGTCTGCCCAAGTCACAGTGGTCAAATATTCCCTCAGCAGCCTAAATTTAGCCTGTGCGTCTGGTATTCCTTCCTTCCTTGTTTAGCGTAAGGTTTTACTGCGTAGATCAACCGTACTCAACGAGTACGAATGTAAATGGGATAATGGCTCTGTTCCACGCCACCTGACTTGGTTCACACTACAATTTCCGGGATGACTAATTAGCCCCGTTGGTCGTGAGGCCGGAAATTTATATGGTTATGGTCTAATACAATATAAAATCATATTTGCTTCTGTTATTTTAACGAATGCAAATTAAAAGTTACATTTAGGTACCGTCATTTTGCTTAGATTGATGCACAAGCATGCATATTTATAATTAACTGAATGATTAACAAATGTATACAAACAAGCACATACGCGAGACACGCTCAGTTAGTGTAACATCAGGAGTTATTATTAGCCCAGCCCGATACAAGAATAAATGGACCCTTTTAAGCCAAATTTATCACTTGTATTATTATGTTTCATTTGTTTGATCTGATGAGCTGACGAATCATGAATTTATTCGAAAACGAATATCGATCTACCTCGAAAGAAAAAAAGAACTGGGATATAAACTATTTACTTTATTTATATTTTACATAGTTATATGTGGGTCCGCAAACAAGCGCTTGATTGCAAATTCTTAGTGTAGTTCTCGTTCCCTTAGATTGTCTGCCATCGGAGACCGGAAAAATAACTTCCCTGGAGTAATGGTTTTAAAGCGTCACTGGCCTGTTTTCGCTAGCAGTCGATTCTAGCACGCTTGCTCTATTTATACATGCTCTTATATATATATATATATATATATAGCATATATATATATATATATATATATATATATATATATATACGAAATAGTTAGCAAAATTATAAAACAAATAGGCTAAAAAATACATCCTCATTTAAATCAAAAGCGGTGTATTCGTTTTGTAACGGGTAATGAATAAGAAAATGCAAGCCAGATGTTGAAAAATCATAGTCTTCTACCGAAAATGCGGCAATATACCAGCCTTTAATAACTGATGCTTCATTGTCATATAACCATGAAATAAACTGGGGAAAAAGAAAATGAGAAAAATGTTATCTTGTAAAATTAACAAAAAGAAACAGCAGTTCCACAATTCAAAGGAAAAAAAATTTAAAACAGATTTATTCAATAACAATATCAAGCTCGGACTCGTTAATAATATAATAAACCACAGTGGAATATAATAGAATTAGATGTAGCAAAATAAGAATAGACAAGAAAATAATGTAATAGTATAAAAAGAATAAAATAAAAAGGAGCCAAATGTAATACAATAAAATAGAATAAAATAGAATAGAATAGAATAGAATAGAATAGAATAGAATAGAATAGATGAGAATAGAATAGAATAGAATAGAATAGAATAGAATAGAATAGAATAGAATAGAATAGAATAGAATAGAACAGAATAGAATAGAATCAAATAGAATAGAATCAAATAAAATAGAATAGAATAGAGTAGAATAGAATAGAATAGAATAGAATGAATAGAATAGAATAGAATAGAATAGAATAGAATAGAATAGAATAGAATAGAATAGAATAGAATAGAATAGAATAGAATAGAACAGAATAGAATAGATGAATAGAATAGAATAGAATAGAATAGAATAGAATAGAATAGAATAGAATAGAATATTAGAGAATAGAATAGAATAGAATAGAATAGAATAGAATAGAATAGAATAGAATAGAATAGAAAAGAATATAGAATAGAATAGAATAAAATAGAATAGAATAGAATAGAATAGAATAGAATAGAATAGAATAGGATAGAATAGAATAAAATAGAATAGAAAAGAATAGAATAGAATAGAATAGAATAGAATAGAGTAGAATGGAATAGAATATGATAGAATAGAATAGAATAGAATAGAATAGAATAGAATAGAATAGAATAGAATAGAATAGAATAGAATAGAATAGAATAGAATAGAATAGAATAGAATAGAATAAGATAGAATAGAATAGAATAGAATAGAATAGAATAGAATAGAATAGAATAGAATAGAATAGAATAGAATAGAATAGAATAGAATATGAATAGAATAGAATAGAATAGAATAGAATAGAATAGAATAGAAGAGAGTAGAATAGAATAGAATAGAATAGAATAGAATAGAATAGAATAGAATAGAATAGAATAGAATAGAATAGAATAGAATGGAATAGATTAGAATAGAATAGAATAGAATAGAATAGAATAGAATAGAATAGAATAGAAGAGAATAGAATTGAATTGAATAGTATAGAATAGAATAGAATAGAATAGAATAGAATAGAATAGAATAGAATAGAATAGAATAGAACAGAATAGAATAGAATAGAGTGAATAGAATAGAATAGAATAGAATAGAATAGAATAGAATAGAATAGAATAGAATAGAATAGAATAGAATAGAATGAAATAGAATAGAATAGAATAGAATAGAATAGAATAGAATGGAATAGAATAGAATAGAATAGAATAGAATAGAATAGAAAAGAAAAGAAGAGATAAGAATAGAATAGAATAGAATAGAATAGAATAGAATAGAATAGAATAGAATAGAATAGAATAGAATAGAATAGAATAGAATAGAAAAGAATGAGATAGAATAGAATAAAATAGAATATAATAGAATAGAATAGAATAGAATAGACTAGAATAGACTAGAATAGACTAGAATAGACTAGAATAGACTAGAATAGACTAGAATAGACTAGAATAGACTAGAATAGACTAGAATAGACTAGAATAGACTAGAATAGACTAGAATAGACTAGAATAGACTAGAATAGACTAGAATAGACTAGAATAGACTAGAATAGACTAGAATAGACTAGAATAGACTAGAATAGAATAGAATAGAATAGAATAGAATAGAATAGAATAGAATAGAATAGAATAGAATAGAATAGAATAGAATGAGAATAGAATAGAATAGAATAGAATAGAATAGAATAGAATAGAATAGAATAGAATAGAATAGAATAGAATAGAATAGAATAGAATAGAATAGAATAGAATAGAATAGAATAGAATAGAATAGAATAGAATAGAATAGAATAGAATAGAATAGAATAGATAGATAGAATAGAATAGAATAGAATAGAATAGAATAGAATAGAATAGAATAGAATAGAATAGAATAGAATAGAATAGAATAGAATAGAATAGAATAGAATAGAATAGAATAGAATAGAATAGAATGGAATAGATAAGAATAGAAAAGAATAGAATAGAATAGAATAGAATAGAATAGAATAGAATAGAATAGAATAGAATAGAATAGAAAAAGAATAGAATAGAATAGAAAAAATAGAATAGAATAGAATAGAATAGAATAGAATAGAATAGAATAGAATAGAATAGAATAGAATAGAATAGAATACAATAGATAATAGGAGAATAGAATAGAATAGAATAGAATAGAATAGAATAGAATAGAATAGAATAGAATAGAATAGCATAGAATAGAACAAAAATAGCATAGAATAGAATAGAATGGAATAGAATAGAATAGAAAGGTTTGTACCATTTAAAATTAGTGGTAACTCTTTAAGTCCTCGACTGCAGATCAAATTATTGCTGATTATCAGTTTGTATTTAGATTTATTTTGCTGTTTTTTATTGAAGAATATGCTAGTTTTAAGGATCTTATTTTATAGGTAGTCAAGATTGGAAGAAATTTACAAACCACAGCAAGAGCTTTAGTCGCGAAGTTTTTTCATAAATTAAGAAATAATCATTTCTTGCAGTGTCAAACTTGTGGTTAATTAACTAATGTTTTTGTGACCAAAATCAGAAAAATTCAGTGCACTTTAGCTGCATTTTCATTTTGCTCCGTTACTTTACTAGCAATTCGTCACTCAGCTACCTCCCACAACGGAAGGTGTGAGTAGCACGACACTGCCTGTTTGGACTTACGCAACGAATGGCACTTCATCGAGCAGTGAATCTGTGGTCACTCCCCAATTGCCATTGGCAGAACTGATCTCAGATGACCAAATGATTGTAGGTCAAATCCATTGATAACTTATCATGATATGTTAAAAAATCTTGATAGGGGCTTGTTCTATTTTTATTAAAAATTTACATAGTGAGGTGTTTTCAACTTTCATGGCATTAGATTCTCTTAAATGTTGTTACACTACTATGGTTATTTTGTGGTAAACAGTTCAAAGTAAAAGGGGTTTGTTATGAACTTAATTGTACATTCCCAAATTTATGATTTAATTTGGAATGTCTTCCAAGAAGTTATTGTCTTGAGGCTTAGGAGCTGCGCCGGTCGAAAAGTGGAATATTGTCTATACACCTTATGCATACTACAAGAAGAGTTTTTTTAGGTTTGAGCATGTATATTACAGTCCTTTTGGAGTTAAAACGAGTTTTGCACTACAGTAAATTTTATAGCATATTTAAAAGTTTCATGCTTTGCTTTATTTATATATATGTGTGTGTGTCTCTATGTATATATGTTTATTTTTGTGTACAAATTTTGCACTTTTAAAAATTAAAAGAAAGCAAATCTTAAAATTAATATGAAGATCATGTAAGAAATAATTCTAAATGCGCATGCAGATTCTGTATGTTTACTTCAACAACTAGACATCAGATTCTTATACTAAGTAATAAATTTATCTAATAAATAATAATTTAAAAGGCCTATTTGAAAAAGTTGTTTTTTTCTCCACAAAACTATGCAGTGGAAATAAAATTAATTTAAAAATAGAATAATAATTTGATTTAAGATAGGTAAATCAAAATGTGTCGACAATAAAACAAGCATGAAGTGAACAATTTTAAATAAATCACCAGAAACAAACTTGATAAAAAACCATTCAGATTTTTTGTGTAACTGTTTGCACGACATGGATTGCTTCATAAAACGTGCTTGGTGCTTTTCACAAGTTCACAGACAGTATTGAAATATTTGTTATGGACACCGCTGCGACAAATTATTGCCAAATTGACATGTATTATACATTCAAAACACCAAATAGCTCAACCAAAATACTCGCCCATTTTACAAAAGACAAAAAAACATTTAACGACTTTCTATAGCTTACTTAAAAATGGATACGAATTTGTATCAGTTCCTAATTTATAGTGTGATTTTGTGCTGCCAGACTATCTATCTCTTAAATAGATCGTTTTGTTTAACATCTATATTGCGTTTCATTTTTATCACACTAGAATTTCAGTTAACGTTATTTTGAAACGAAAATTTATGCGTACTTAAATTGGATTTGTTACAGGGCAATAATTTGTATTTCTTTTAAAAAGCAAGAGCCAGATAAAACATAGCATTAGAAGATACTGAATTTTTAGTATGAGCAGGTTATTTATGTGTAATATTTTAAAGCAGGTAATACGTATTTGTAAAATTACGATCATTTTGGATGTGGCGAGTACAATTCACATTTATAGAAAGAGTCGTATATATCCATTGATCATTTGAAAGGGACGCACCACCCAATATTATTAAACCAACATTTATGCCCCGCGCCGTGACGACAGTGCTTTGAATAGCGTTTGCGGGCTTGAAATTAATACGATAAAATGAGATTTGTGTTTAATTCAAACTCTCGAACTTTATTTGAAGAATCAAAATTGATTAGTAAAATAATTTAAAAACAATGACTATTTGGAAGTGTTGCCAATTAAGCTTAAATGTAAACAAATAACCATGTACAATCTTACATTCAAACATGGTTCATGTTTATACTGTTTCTGGCAAAACATGAGTTGGCATACGAATAAAAATTAAATGTTGTGCACAGCCTGGTTGCCGCAGTGGACGATCACAAGTCTCAAAAATAAATATGCTCTTTTTCGTGCGCAGGTCACTGAAAATTTTTACATGGCGATTAGAACTCAATCTTGGCGGAAACGGTCTACTTCAAGAAATTCTTTTGTTACTGTCTGCAATGTTAGCGTAACGTAGCATATACATATATATATATATATATATATATATATATATATTTATGCATTGCCTTCGAATATTACACAATATATTTCTTAGTGGAAGGAAAAAACATTAATAATTAAGTGGATATCGATGATTTATTTTAGAGAGTATTAGAAATCACTTTATAATCTTTCATTTATATATATGCTGTGCTTTCATTTGATTATGTGGGTGGCAACTAGTCTGACTCGGTTTTACTTCTATTTCCTGTTTGATCTGATTTGTAAGTTTACATGCGTATGTATCTATTTGTGCGTCTATTTGTCTGTTTGCATTGTTAAATGTCTATTAGGTGTTATGCAACTAATTACAATTTAGTTTAAATATGACCGCATGCTCGGGAAGTACAATCTCATGCACATTCGTTTCGTGCTTACTGGCGACTCAAGCAATCCATTATATTGCTACCGTATACCGACTTGGCAATGATGGTGATAGTACCACGTACATTTTGGTACTATAATGTCGGTATCGGGTATCGACATATAAGTCTTATCTTTGGTACCCTTTACAGACCCGGTATATATTTTATACATTTTCGAAACTTTAAATAAAATTAACTCCACTACTGCTCCTTGGTAACAGCGCAGAGTGGGCAGATTGCAGTGTAGAACGCTCTTTTTTTAAATCTGTCGTAGAAATCTCATAAAAATGACAACCAACAATGCGTATGGTTTTAATTGCGCCACTGTTTTCTCGTGTGAGACAATTAATAGCACTCATAGGTCGGTAAAATCTTGAATCTTTTACATTTCCAGGTGCACTGAATTTTGGCCTTGTTTGATGGGTTCTCACCCGTTTCTTCATTTTGAAGCCCTCCATCAGCTGATTGTATGAAAATGACGTTGTAACAAGATTTTATACTCTTTTTTCTCCGAATTTACGGGACTTCATTTCCACTCCAATCTTCAGGGTTGACACCATATTCACAGGAAAAAAAAACTTGTGGCAAATGTGGTATTCTCATTCAAGACAAGTATTTTTTGTTGAAATAAACATTTAAGAATGCGCATAGTTGGTTTACACTTAATCCATCAATATATAACTAACCAGATCTCAGACATCACTGTACAAAAACAAGAGAAGACCCTTACATGCGAACAGACACACATGTAGACACATGCACTCAAAAACCAGCCCAAACTAGAAATAGTAATAAAACCGACTCAGACTAGTTGCCGCCCACATAATCAAAAGAAAACCCAGGATGTAAACAATTAAAGAATTTAAAGCGACATTTAGTTGTCTCGAAATAAGTGGACATTTTCCAATTTTTATTAATGTGTTTTATCTTCCTAATAAAAAATAAATATTGGTTTATGAATTGTTTATCGTCGATGATTTACAGGATGATTTGACATATTCTGCATCTAATGGTCCTTTGTACGATTCCTAGCTGCGATGAGTTTAGCAGATCCTCCTAGGTCTTAATGAAGTATTGTATAGGCAATATATATACATAGTACTGGGATCTTTCTTCCATAAATTGATTTTCTGAGATTATTGTATAATCTTCATTTAAAAAAAGTCTTTTCTCATTAATTTATTTATTACTAACCGTTGACTATTTATCCTGACTTGAAGTTAAAACTGTTTTACCAGTATTATTTGTTCCTCTCTAAACAGTGATATCACCCTTAGGTAATGCATATGACATTTTCAGAAAACACATTTAGTCAGACGAAAGCGAAGTGAAAATGACATATGGTGACTAAAGCAATCACTGTACTCATTGCCATGTCGTGCGACTGGCTAGATAAAGTGGGATTGGTGCCTATCTCCAGCTCACAAAAATTATTTTAAATAATTTTTTTTATCACAACCCGTGCAATTAAAAATATTGTTTAATTTTATGACTTGTCGTTAATATTTCCTTTCTATATAAGAACGTATATGTGCAGTTATATTTATTTCAAGGCATCACAGTAACAAATTTGTTCGAGTGAGACGTCTGTAAATTATATTGCGCCACGTTATTTTCACTTAAATGAAAAATTTTGTGCATTTTAAAAAATTCAACTGAATTCTTCTAAATTATAAACATAATCTCACATAAATGATGCATGCTTATCTAGTGTAGCGTCAGTAATAGTTGTGAGATTCCACCGAATATAAACGGAACAATATAAGGTTGGTTTGTGCTTATTTTATCCCTTAATTCCAATTTTTGTAATGAGCGCAATATTGAAAAAGGTTTTTGCGTCTGATAGTCAAAATATCAAGAAAAGAGACATAAACGAGAAATCTTCAGCCGATGTATGAAAAAGAATTAGGGTATTAATGAAAATGGGGAAAAAATCATTTGCGTTAATACGCAACGGTAGGAGATTTTGAGGAAGATCCCGCACAAAGTACGTGATCACAGAATTCACTGTATAAATTTTAAAAAACCTAGTTTAACATGAACCGTGAGTTACAAAGCAGGATAAGAAGAAATGGAGACAAAATTTACTCACCAGACTGCTTATTATAATTAGAGGACAAAACGGAGGGCATGTATGAATGAACATTTAGACTTAAAATACTACGTTCTGGCTAGGTTTATCACAACGGAAAAAATATTTGAAGCACGCTACAAATAGCTATGTAACTAGGTAATCCAATTTATAAAAGTTTGCATCTTTGCATGGTGGAGATATAATATATTCGCAATTTTGTATTAGATGTTGCGCATCTAGTAACAAATTAGTTCAAATATGACCAGAAGGATAAGCAAAAGACAGCATGAACGGAAAGTATAATCTCATGCACAATCGTTTCGTGCCTACTGGCAACTCATCAGTAGCAGCCGCTATTACGCACTTTACCCAATATGTATTTGGGTGAGTTATATGAGAAAACAGATCGGTGCAGTCTGTTATGCGAATGTGTAAATCTGCAGTGGTTAAGCTAACTTCATATAAAGTCTTTGACAATGCGACACCAGAGTCCCCTGACTACATATAATATAAATACCGTGTCAGTAAAGGTTAAAAAACTATGGCTATTTTGTCAGTTCCCAATACCAACATTATGGTACCGAAAGTGTACATGGTACCAACACTATAGTTGCCGAATGGGTACATGGTACCAACACGATGGATTGCAATTTATGCTAATGTTCACCACAAATGAGAATAAAAACTATTTCTGAACACCTGTTTCTTCAGCAAATCCATTCAATCTGGCCTTCATCGGTATCAGTTATCACATTTCACGGTAATCATGATATAATTCAATTAAATATATAACAATTAAAAACTGTTCTTGACGGAGAGCTAATCTGATGTTATATGATAAACATGAATAGTAGCATAATTACGTTTGCGCTGTTTATTCTACAACTGGAAGTGTAACAGGTGATTAATCCTCTGTATGAACTGATATTGAATCTGAATTATTTTAAATGTCAAGTACCACGTTTAGAGAGGAGTATCTTCAAGTAATGTGAAATATAAAGGGAGTGAGTTTACTTTTGGCGAATCTGAGAACTCGATGATCAAATCTTTACAAAGAAAACCAAAACGAAGCACATACGTAATGACACCCCAAAATCAGAATTTAATAACTCTACTATAGTTTAGTGATAGGAAATCAGTGTCATAATGGAAAGTTTGCACGAGTACAAATAAATTTACAAAGAACACATCAGCTTTACCTAATCCACCTGTACTAAAAGAGGTCCGGGTAGTTAATCAATTAATTGTCGAAATATATTTCTTAATGACCAACTAGTTTGTCGGTCAAGCCCTGATTAACAGTTAAATACTGTTTGTTGCGGAGAACTAATATATATTCAAGTATGTATTAGGTGTTGCGAACTTAGTTAAACATTAGTTCAGTTGTGACCAGAAGGATAAACCAAACATAGCATGAACGGTAAGTATAAACTCATTCACATTCGTTTAGTGCTTACTGGCGACTCATCAGTAGGAGCCGGTATTACGCCTATTAACCACTATATACTTGGGTTAGGAATGTGGGATAATAAGACGCTACAATCGCCTAGACGAATGTGTAAACCTGCAGTAGTGAAGCTAACATTATATAAAGTCTCGACAATGCGACTTCAACGCTAACTCACTCTTTATAATATATATACCGAGTCTGTAAAGGATACTAACACTATGGCTATTGTGTTAGTAACCGATACCAACATTACAGTACCGATAAGGTACATGTTACTAACACTATGGTTTCTGAGCTTGTACATGGTACCAACATGATTGATATTATTGTATGTTATAGTTCACCGAAATTGAGAATTAAAACTAATTCTGAACACCTGTTACTCCAGTAAAGCTCCGATTAATACTCATACTGCTATTGGTATTAGTTAGTGCGTCATTATCAGGAAAAATCAGATTATGCATGAATTAGCAAATGAACCGTTTAAAGTCACTTAGGTTTCTTTAAAATTCGCTGTTAAAAATTGTAGGTTTGGTGCATTTATCATGCAATGCAGGAACATATCCGGCTTAATATACAGGACTTATTTGAATTCAGTACTGATAAAAGTAAGCAGCGGAAGCTCAGGTCTATCATATAGATAAACATCCACGAACGACTTCATTTTTTTGTCTGTATCAATTATATCCATATTCCTTATTTTCTCCACTTCTTTGCTTGTCCAAATGGTTTATTGCAGCTGCAGTATAAATTATTCAATGTGAACAGTTTTCCACCTTGATAGTTTATTATTGTCTTTGCGGGCGCCTGAACACACATTTCATGATAGCAAAAAGGACAAGACTTATTGTTTTGTTGGCTTGTAAATAATTTCACACTCTTATAATTCTTTTCTTCTTACAATAGTGTGCTTAGGTGTCCAGTGAAACAATTTGCTTGTTTTGCATTATTAAGATTGACTTCAGAAATGTTGAATATATTTGATCAGCATCGAATAAAATAACAATTTTCTTGAATGTTAATATTTCCTATGGAATAACTAACATGCGTGCTAGAAAAGATTTCCTTTTCTAAAACTTTTACGCCAAAGTACAAAACAAACTGTAACAATCCTAGAATTTCATTGCGGTTGAGCTTCAAACATTATTAAATTTCTTTTGATATCCGTCTCCCCGAGACCACAGCAACAAAATTTAATTTTGTCGAGTTCAGTGGGCGGACATTCCATCAATAATTTGAAAAAGATGAAGGCTATTGTTAGCGCTGGGTAGCCTAGCTCTCCGGCAGACCATCCAATCAAAGTTAGTCTATGGGCCTAAATTTGTCACCGCATACTGAAACATATTTAGGGATAAACCTTGAGAAACAGCGAGCTTCATTCAGTCGGGCAGATCAAACATGACAGTGTTAATGCTAACGATGCAACATCAAATTAAAGGCCGCCTGATACAGTAGACAACTCCTGTATAATATTTCCACTAAACCTTATGTTTAAATTTATGACGGTGTGCCTATTCGCTCAGGTAAGCTGCCTAAAATTAAACAACTGGCCTTTCTTAACACCCTACTTAAAATCACACCACCTTTTAAGATTTAAAGGATGATCTTTGTTGTATTGTGCATTATGTTTTAAGTTGTGTGCAAGGGTTACTTTCTTTTATTTCTAGGTCGTAGATCGAACAAATCGGAGGATCACACGCAGAGAGCGAAACAGCGAGGCAACCCGTTTGACTGGCCAGTCGTTGGGTTTTTTGGTGAAAGCAGGCTTTGAGCAAAATTCAGCACCTCGTCAATTTCTAAGCAACAGTAGCGTGTTGACACCTGTTGTTTTACCATCTGGCAGTCGTGTACCTGAATCAAATGTTAGACAGGCTAAAGGTAATCAACAATTTACGTACCGCAATCCAACAGGTCAATCGACACTTTTGAGCAGAGTAACCCCGTCACATAGTCGCGTTACCGATCAGCCGGCCACGTCAAATAACGGCAACAGTGTACTCGATGTCAATGCTGATGGCACCAGAAATACGGCTAATGGAAATGCAGACAAAATTTCAGCAGGCGGAGAACCCGGAAAGGAGGAAACTTATGCTGTAGGTCTAAAATAAGTTTTAACTTTTAAGTTAATACTCAGACTTTTTCAGGCGTTATAAAATTTTCGGTGTGAACGCCAAATTTTTCGTTACTTTTATGAGGTCTGTTACGCTTTGCAACTTGCCTACAATAGTCTTGTTTTTATTTTTATTTCGCGAATCGAATTTACTCAATTTGATCAAATGACGCGCAATCCTCTGTGTAGTATTTTAGCCGCTTTTGCGTGAAGCGCTGCTGTTAAAACGTAATGACTGCAATAAAAAAGATATCAAGTGTCGTACATTCTCGTCAATAGCATGTCTTGAAGACTAAAAGCGACGGTAGCCGTAACTTACCTTTCAAAGTTATTGTTAATTTATTGCCGCTAGATCCACGTTAATTAGCTTTCAATGGTGCGACATTAATTTTTGCCAAAATATTGAAATATATTTAGATAATCAATGATAGTTTGCGTGTTTAGAAAAACATCGATTCAGATAAAAACGTTTGACTGAAGGTAAACAAAAGTCCTACTAATTAAGCCGGTTCACTTTATTGCCAATCAGCTTTTATTTCACCCATACTGACTTTTGTGAGTTTCCGTGGTCATCCGAAGTGTGCGGCTGCAATCATTGGTTGCTTAATTGAGTAAATTATATAAATTTGGGGAAATCTGCATAAACAATCATATTCGTGACCGTTTGTAATCATTGTAACTGACATTCCATTGAGTTGCAATTTATATTAGGCCACTAGAAACGAGAGTCGCATTTTGGTTTTCAATAAATTTTATTTGCATACAGGTTAAAAACCCCGTTATCCAATTAGTTGTTGTAATTTGCTGTTGGACACTGATGGTTGAAACGCGCCAATGGTATTTTTACTAATTTTGCTCATGTTCTCTAATTTAATTGAATTGAGCAACCATATTTAGGCTTCAAATTTTCATCAACTGACACACCACCACCTTAGAACATGGTCGATTTCGAACACCTAACGGTACGAATGTTCAAATGACGTGCAGCAAACAAAAAGCTGATTAGTGAGGGGCATTAAGCGGATCTAGCATAAAAACACGAAGGCAAGAATAATTGAAGTTCCTTAGGCAACTAATTAGTATCGTCCAGCATTATTTGCACAAATGTCAAGTTAGTGTAAGCTTAGTGCCCGTTCCTAAAGCTGTTGCTTGAATAGGAATACGAGCTTTGGTTCCGCTGACGTTAACATGATCTTCTAATTCGCGTTGAAATTTACTTCTACTAGGTCCGATGTGCGATCAAATAAGTTAATATATGCCTGGTCACTGCAACCACGAATATATTAATTTCTATTGTACAATTTATTTTATTTTTTAAACGATGTGTTCACTACCAATACAGAGCAGTTGGTATCTACTACTACTAGACCGAAATAAACAATACAGTATTTTGTTTAAATCCGGTATGCGCGCGGTTACACAACATAGCAAAACTACCTTCAGCAACACTAGCAGACGAGTTTACAACTTCCGGATTACGCTGACAAATCGATGATGATCTGGGAAAATTAAAACTCGTTAGTTTGTATGGCTGATATTAGTTTTACCATGTTGTGCAACTGGTTATATCCAATTGGATTGCTGCTTATTCTAAGGTAGCAAACTGGATTTGATGAATTGATTTTAAGTTTTTTTACTACCACTTATGCAATAAATATTATTTTTAAAGAAATTTTGTTTTTGAAATTCATTTCACATTAATCTTTATAGTAGGCATCAGAGTATATTTTGTTTATGCTATTCTCATGGAATGTAAATATTTTCGTGTTAGGAAATATGTTTCTAAAATGATAATAATAAACATTGTTTACCAGATGGCAAGCTGAACAAACCAGCATAATGTTTATAGTCTTTGTCTTTAGAGAACATAATCTTAGTAATATGACTTTAAAAATAAGATAACATTTTGGAACTCAAATATTCAATTAGTGTTTATAAGGAGCCCCATCAGTTTTGTTCACACTCACCAGTATTACTCAAAATGATTACCAAAACTGATACTTTGAACGCAGTAACCAGTTTGGCTAAGAGATGGTATTCGCAGAATTGCATCATATATTAGAACACACTTTGACGTGATTGCCCAGTAAATTATGACTAAGTGATTTTTCTCTCGTAGGCTTTCCATCCGACGTTTTGCTTGGTCGTTATCTTTTTATGGCATTTCAAGTACAATATAAATTATTTTAACCGTTGTTACATCGATGTATAGTTGGAATTTATGCATAATTTTTAAATGCTGCCTTAAAATTTGTTGCATTTTGCCTATATAAATAATTGAAATTATCATGAAAAACTTGCGAAGCTGGATTATTAAATTTATTTCAATTAAAGAAATATTTGGATCGCCATCGGTTTTGAATTTTCATTATTCATTTTTAAATTCACCTTCAATCAATATCACACACATTTAAATTATGCGCAATTCTCTGAGGGAGTAGTAGATTTTTCAGGCTAACAATTTGATAACTAAAAACTAAGCTTGTCTTCCATACGCTTGCAATGTATACACGCTTTTCTAAAGTTCTAACTGTCAATCTGTCTATATAAGTTTTTATTTTAAGCTCAATGCATTAATCAACTACTTCACGTCAGAGCAGTTTTGTCATTCCACTAAGAACACTAAATTTTGTTGTTACTCTAATAGATTTATTGCAAGTTTCTCCTACATAGTGCATAGCAACTTCTCTATAACTGGAGTAATAATACAACTAAGTTCAGATCTATGAACACGCACTTCCGGTATATGCGTGGCATATTACAAGAGCCATAAAGGCAAAAAATTACTAAATATAGACTAATAACAAAATAATTATACAGACATATTAAAATGTTCATTTAGTAAATAAAGTGGATACTTAAACTATTATCACTCTTTTTCTCTTTTTTCTCTCTTTCTCTCGTTCTCACAATATATATATATATATATATATATATATATATATATATATCCACTTGATTAATTGCTTTTGCTTACTTGTGCAATGTTTAGTTTATAACTGAATAGTTACCATTAGAGTCGAATTTTCTGTGCTACCTTATATATTTCTCGGTTTATACTGTCACATGCATATACAATGGATAGTATAAACAAAATATCAGGTAAGTATGTACTAGGTGCTGGAACCTAGTAACAAAGTAGGTCTTTGCGACCAGAGGGATAAAACAAAGGCAGCATGAACGGAAAGTGTAATATCAGTAAGCACGAAACGAATGTGCATGTGGTTATACTTTCCGTTCATGCTGTCTTTGGTTTATCCTTCTCATCGCAACTGAATTAATTTGTTACTAGGTTCGCAACACCTAATACTTACTTGCATATATATATATTTATTCTCCGCAAAAAAACAGTATTTAACTGTTAAAAATATCAGGTAGTTTAAGATATTCAACCAGTAGATCGGGTTCGTCCTTATTTGGATCTATTCAAATTACATTTAGAACTTTTCACGGTAGCCTAAATTTGTCCTTCAGCTGACAATTGATTTCTGTGTGTACAACGCTTACTCTCATTCTGACACTAATCATTTGACTCTACGTAGTAACTGCATTGTCAATCCGAACCTTACGTTCTGATTAGGTGAAATTGCTTGCAGCTCAAAAGTAACGACAAGGCACTCGCTACTGTCTCCGAAACGACCAGACGGGGCCCGCTTATGGTTAGTTATAATAATAAATTAAATTTTTAGAACACATTTAGATCCCTCATCTATACTTCTATGGTGCTATTATGATTCAGCCATCCTGCACGATGTGAAGTCTCCAGCTGAATTTGATCAAGCGATTTATAAATTAGTTAAAATTTTTGTTAATGGAATGCGAAGCGCGTGTCTGAATTGGAATCAAAGTTACGTTAGCTAATGAAAAATCCAATACTTGAGCCAAATACAAGATCCTTTGAACAGATTATGCTTAGCAGCCCTGTGTGGTCAGGATCCAAAATATGTGCAGTCCGAGGCTAATTATTTGAGGAATTCCAAATAAAGACCAAACTGGTTTAGTGGATGAATTTCCTGTGCTACCTGATTCAAAGTGTAGTTTATTTGGACAGCTTATTTGTAGGACAATCCCGCCATTAGAATTCAAATCATCATATTTTCACCAATTGGCTGGATGTTTGTTGTATCATGGCAGATTGGAAGTCGCCGGATAGAACTTCAGGTTTTACGAGATTAAAAATAGGTTCCACTTGAAAAGAGACTAACCAGAAGCAGACATCCGTATATGACTTTAAAATGCGTTTAGAATACGGCCTGAGTGGAGCAACGAATGGGGTCACACAGGCTGCAGCAAATGTGCTCCGTTTCGAGTCCCATTCGTGTCAAATGTTGGACACTACTGGATGAATTATCCTTGCTAACTGATGATGCGATACTTAGTTTATACCTGACTGAGTACATTTGTTAACCACCCTGCCATTAGAATTAAAATCAATATAAGGTACAAAATTTGCATGGTGTATGTTGTACAATGACAGATCGGAGGTGCTAGTTAGTATTTCATGTATTAAGAGATTTATAATCGGTTCCGCATGAAAGAAATGCTCTCGAGAAAGATATGAGCGTACATGAGTTCAAATGGCCTGTCGTATGCAGCACTGGTGGCACTGTGGATAAAGTCACAGACTCTGAAGCAAATGTGTCTGGATTCAATTCCTGTCCACGGAAACTTATTGACAGTCTTTGAAGAGTATCAAATAAGGGCGACACCTGTTTATCGAATGAATTTACTTTTGTAATTTATGCAGTTTGTAGTATATTTTGACATAGGTATATACATATGATGTGAAATAAATTCATGGTTGAATGTGTGTATAATAGATAACTTGTAATAAATATGAAAATATTAGTATTTTACTAAAATGCAAGAACTGCATATAGAAGGTGATGAAGCGAGTGATTAGGTGATAGATTAATAGTGACTAAAAAATGCCGATAGATATTATTTTACTGGATATTTTGGTGTGGTTTTGCTCTGCATTACTTTTAATTTTACATGCTTCGGACATACATTCGTGGTCATAAATCATGCAATTCCGTTGTGGTGGTTACATTTTCGATTCAGATAGACAGAAAATTGTGAAGAGCGCACCATATTACATGAAGCTACTTGACAATTTGCAGGTGCACTCCCGATTTTCGTTAGCATATTTTGATCTGATTTTTGCCGACATTCGTCTATTTTTTAACCATATTACGCTATCATGTGCTTGATTAATTCTTCCTTTGTGCTGTCTCTTTATAAAGTGTTTTTAAACAATTTTTTACGATTAAATAGTGTTGTAAATGTACTTACGTATTCTGGTATATGTAGTGTAAAGAATGTTGTGTAAAAAATTAAATCATTAAATTATTTAGATCAGCCGTAAAAAATTGTAAACTGACTAACTTGCATCAAACTGCAATTCAAATAAAAAGCATGGGATATTAGATATGCAACACTCATCCAAAGCGGACTCGCATAAATTTAACTTGAAAGGAAATGTCGGCTGCAAAATTTACATTCGAACAATCACATACCTGCGTTTCATCACAGAAGGACTAAATGCGCCAATGCGTGTGATAGGTTGGCTCAGAGGCCAGACAAATACACTCCGAAGAAGACGTGTCCAGGTTCGAGGCCTGCCCAAGGCACATTCTGGACAGAAGGTAAAGAGTTCCAAATAAGTACAAAATCGGTCTTCTGAATGAATTGCTTTTTCTACATTGTGCAATGCATAGATCATATTGACAAAGGTATGTATATAATGGAATTCGTGTTCATATCAAGATCACGACTTTGTCTTAAATAATACGTTAAACTGATGGTATTTAAGACACGTTGGGAAACTTATTAAATGGGGCGTTCAATGTTCATCTAAACTCCGCGAATATGATTTAAAGAATTTTATTTGCAACCTACGAAAACAACAATGGCCAAATTAAGTCAACGAATATATCTACTATGTACTTGTTGTATAGCGGATAATCCGCATGCCATGCTACACGAACAAATACACCTAGCTGATTAATGCAAAAACTATTATAATCCGTGATAAAGTATTTAACAGTACAGTTTAAAGTCATTTCACACTAACTCTAAAAATTTTAAATCATTTTATATATTGAGTATTGCATACCCACAGACAAGTTAGTTTATTGCTAGCACTCGCAGGTCAGTAAAATCTATATTCCTTTACATATACAAGTGCACAGATTTTGTTTTGTATTGAATGTTTCTCACTTGACTTTTCACTCTGAAGCCGTCCATCAGTTGCTTATCTGAAAATGATGTTGAACCTAGATCTTGCGATTTCCCCTCCCCCCCAATTTTAGAAAATTCTTTTTCAGTCCCATCTTTAGGGTTGACACCATACTCACTGGAGAACAAGCCAGATCGATTTAAATTTTTTTAAATCTGAATGTTTTTTTTCTTGTCTGCCCTAACATCCGGAATCAAATTGAAAAATGACAGCGCTGCGCAAGATACAACAACATTTAAATTGGTTTAAATGTTTCTTGACGGAAGTTATTAATTGCGAACCTTGATTAATTGAAATTACCTGATCTGCGTTTTGACTAACGCAGATTTCATTGTTCCAGTAGTTTTCTTTTGTCAAAATATTTCGGCCAGACTTACCGTAGGCCTTCATCAGTTGCATTGCACGAAATAAATGAAGCAAATTGGTTTATGCATCATATGAACGATATACCAAGGTCAACAATAAAAACGTTATAATTTTATCAGTGCATTCGTCATTAGTCTACTGTCTACTCACGATTGGGAAGCGGCATTTCTCCTCAGGCTTTCTATATAGTTTGGCAATTTTCGTAGGACAAATTGACGGTACACCATGCGTTGGTATTTAAGTCTTATCTTTGGTTAGAAGAATAAAATAGATTGGAATTCCAAATAAGTACATAATGGTGTTAAGTAACAGGAATTTATAAACAAACACTAAATAGTAATCTACACTGGCGACTAGTTTTCTTTGGTACGTGTTAATTATTAGTATTGACGAAATAAATTAAGTTTTCCGTGCTAACTATCACTGATAAGTCTTCAGAAATGCTATTGTTCATTTTATAATTTGGTATTAAGAACATTTAAACAAAGGAAGAACATTTCGAAGCTGAAATTTATGCCAGTTTCATTTATTGTGTGGGACAATTAATAGCACTCGTAGGTTGGTACAATCTAGATTACTTTACATTTAAATGTGCACAGGTTGTGTTTGCAACTGAAAATAAAGTCCGAAAAAATTGGAAAAATTCGGAAAATCTGGTCCTTACGTCATTTTCAGACAAGCAACTCCTGCACGACCTAGGTTAAAGGAATAAGTGAGAACCCACCAGTCAATGCAAAACAAAATCTGCTCACCTGGGAATGTAAAGGAATCAAGATTTTACCGAACTACGAATTCTACCAATTGTTCCGCACACGAAAAGTTTTGAATAGAATTAAAAGTTGGCAGCGCTGTGTAAGGCACAAAAACTTTTTTCCCAACGCCAAAGAATTAGGCTTAAATTTCTGGCGAAAATTCTATTGAAGCAGTTTTCTAGCCTCCTATTTAGTGAATCGATTAAAACGCTGTTGTTCCCAGTTCTTTATTTAAGGACGGGTAGGATGAGGTGGAGTTTATAGATAGTGCTCGTGAAATGAAAATGACAATAAAGACAGATTTAGACAGGTTGGACTGTATATTTTCTTATCGGTGCCGGTCAGAGATTTCGCAGAATTGATACCAATTATATTAGTGTGTCACAGATTCATTTCTTATTTAACGTTTTGGCTACTGCCGAAAAATTTTCCTATAAAACCGTAAACCTAAATTTGGTGGCCAAATCACTTTTATTTTGAGGCTATGAACAAGAGCTTTGCACATTAAGTTAATGCGAAAAATGCCGCTGAAGAGAAACTTGTGTCCAAAATTTGCTAGTTGATTCTGTAATAATGTAGAATTATTTTTCTCTGGAAAGATTTATTTTCCAATTATATACATTTGTTTCATTTCTATAAAAAGCATTTTCTTAATAATCTTAATTAGACTCTTCAAATCCTTTGAGCGTTGCAACAAATTCAGTTGATGATACAAATACCTTGAAAATTAAATGTTTACTAAATAAAAAGCCTACGTTGACCGCGCTCAAACTACATAATTTTTAAATAAAAATGAACACCAAGTTTTGCATTTATCTTATTCCTGTTTGATTGCGCGGTATTTGTGCTTAATTTATGTGATTTATACACGGCTGGATTAAAAGATATTTTAAGGCAAAAAAAACTTGATTTAAATACTTTTTCTGTACATCCAATCAGTGGTGGATATCGTGCGGTATTTTTTACATTTAAGCCACAGAAAGCATTGCTACGAACAGTGACTAAATTTATTTTAATTTATTTATTTGCAATGTCTGACAATATTTCATTCTAATTATGCTTTAATGCGCATGATTCAGATTTTTTGGCCTTTTTTGTACTTTGTCATGCGCACAATAGGAGTAATTACATTCACACTTGCAGTTTATAGTACTTCTACCACCTGCTAAACAGCATTAACTCACCAATTAACAATTTAAGTTTCTGACGCGCATAACCACAAAACGTGTATTGGTGTGTGGGTTGCAGATGATCACTAGGTCGCCCACCCCTAGCTTGAAATTGATAGCAACTCATATATTTAGGTTTTCGTTTCTGTAGCATGCTAAAAGATTATGTATTAACTAACTTAGTTTAAATATAGGATAAAGGATAAAGGATAAATCAAAGTCAAAATAAACGGATAGTATAATCTCATGTGCACATTCATTTCGTGCTTACTGGCAACCCATCAGTAGGAGCCATTATTACGTCCTACGCCCAATATATATTTGGCTGAGGCATGTGGGACAATTAGACAGCACAATATTCAATAAAATCTTTAAACATGCAGTACAGCAGCTAACTCCATATAAAGGCATCAAACATGCGGCTTCCAAGCCAACTTTCGATATAAAATATTAATACCGAGCCTGTAAATTTTACCAATACTATGGGTGTTGTTTCAGTACTTGATACCCCACTGGTTGCCGAAAAGTTACAATGTACCAACACTGTAGTTACCGATTCGGTGCAAGGTACCAACACAATTGATTTCAAAGTATGCAAAAGTCCACCAAAATTATGAATTTCAACTTTTTTGAACAACTGTTACTCCGGAAAATCCAAACACTCTCGCCTGGGTTGATATGAATTATCACTTTTCGCCGTAATCATTACCTAATACAATTATTTATTAAACGGTTTAATACGGTTTGTTGCAGACATCTTATATATATATATATATATATATATATATATATATATATATATATATATATATATATGCAATTATATATTCGTATGGAGCACCTAGCAACAAATTAGTGTGCACATTCGTTCTGGTGGTTACTAGCGACTCATCGCTTGGAGCTGGTAATATGCCCTATACCCACTATATATTTGAGCGGCTATGGATTTGCTCGAGTAACATGTGCTCAAAAGTAGTTGTAATTTTCAATTTTGGTTAAATTTAGCATATCGTGAATTCAATTGTGTTAGTACCATGTATCGACTGGGGAATCAGAGTGTTGTATCAAGTACTGACTTAGCAGCTATAATGTTTGTACGTTTTATTGGCTGTGTAATATATATATATATATATATATATATATATATATATATATATATATATATAATCTGGGTTATCATTTGATTATGTAGGTGGCAGCATATATATATATATATATATATTGAGTTAGTTTTGTAGTCTAAATGTCGAAGACTTTATATGAAGTTAGCTTCACTACTACAGGTTTACGAATTCCTATATATTATTGCACATTTGTTAGCTCTCCAAAACAAACGGTATTGAAACGTCAAGAAATTGTTGAGTTTTGCACTGCTAATTTGGTAATTAGAGAAACATATTTTTCCTTTTGAGTAGAACTGTGAAATAGCGCCATAACAAAGATATTCTTTCTTATTTAAAGTTCATGGATGCCATTTTGAGCAAAGTTTACCGTCGTCTTTGTTAAGTTGCACTCACCTTGTTCTATAACAACTAGAAATATAATGACGGTAATCTGTTTGGGTGTTTGTTAGAAATATATTTCGTCTCAAAAGTAATAGATTTTTTAAAAACATTAACCGATAAAACCTGGCGAAAATATATTTTAATGGATATACTCTCGTTCATTTGGTTAGGCGTATGCCAGATTTAAGAGCATGTGTCCATAGCTGCTAAAAGGACATATATGATATAACTTCAAAATAAGCGAGTCATTTCTAGTGCACATAAGCAATGTGTGTAATTTAGTAATCTTGTTTTGTTCGCGTGGTCGAGTCCTCGTTGTTTTCGTACATCTATTTATGTCAAACATCTATTCAATCTATTACCAGTTTTATTTCAGGAACTATTTTATGATCAGGGTTTTACTCAATGTGCTTCACAACTACAGATTTGACACAAAACTACAGTTTGGAAATGGATCACAAATAGTTTATTTCACCATTTCTATTCAGATTTATGCTGATTGGTTTACAAATAGTTGTTTAATTTTCCGCTAGTTCTAATATTCCTGTTGGACTTAATTCGCGCGTATGCGAAAAAGCGGACAAGAGAAATTTCGGATATGCCTACATAGATATGTTGATTTAATACACTGGTCATAAATAATAATTATGTCATTACATTATTTTTCACTGTTTTTAATCATTGGAAATGCTCATTAACCAGATGCAATGCATAATGTAGACGTTATTATGGGAAGATCATTTTCCACATGTATATGTAGTTTTCAAAACAGTGATTAGAACCGAAAACGATTGGTATAATCAGACTGTGTATTTTTTAGGTAATCATGCTACATATAGGAGAAATTATTTTCAATGACCGTTAATTTGCGATTCCATGGAATTATGGGAGGTTAAACAAACATTGGTTGCGTGGGCATTAAAACCAATTACTTATTAATCAAGATTGCAAACTTGATACAAACAGAGCACCAGATTTCGAATCAGACGTGCTCAGGTTTGGGACCTTACTGCGGCAAATTCTGGACAGTACCTGATGAGTCACCAATAAGGACGAAACCGGTCTACTGGATGAATTGCCTTATCAACACTATACAATTCGTAATTTATACTGACAAATTTATGTACATAATGGATCAGGTGTTCGTATCATGATCGCAATCTTGATTAAAAAGTAATTGTGAGAGGTTGCTGGTGGCCATACAGTCATTTATAATCCAGCACACTACTTGGCACAAAGAACCTAAATAGAATTAACGTGTTTTCATGCAGTATTATGGGAACATTTTTACTAAGCAATTGCAAATGACTACTTCTTTAATTGCTTTAACAACAATCCAACATCCAAACTAAGACTATGGTATAATTCGCAAAATTATTTCTTCATATATATATATATATATATATATATATATATATATATATATATATATATATATATATATAAAGGCTGGAATGCTAAATGCCAGTTTATCGGATTCAAGTTAAATATTTGACCAATTAAGTAACGCTGAAAATGATTTATTCAAATATCGGCTTCTTAACAATGAGATTGTTTTTATCAAAATTAAAGTTATTCAAAAAGCTTCGTCCTCTGGAGGTCTAACGGTTATTGATGTACAGAATTTAAAATCAATTGGATCCTACATTTTCGAACTTCTTACAAAAAAGTATACACGACTGAAACAAATTCTCTCCAATGGCTTGTGTATAATCCATCACTGATTTGTATGACAAACTGCGAAATAAAAATGAATGAAAATTTATATCTTTGTTGAATTGAGTTTGATATTTTATAATTTTGAATCTTAATGATGGCTTCAGTAAATAAGCACCGAAACATTGGTGCATGAAGATTTATGAGATTTATATCAAATACCATTGTGAAAAAATCAAGAATCTTTAATAAGTTATGGATACACTAAGAAACACTAATTTAATGATTTTTTTAAACTCATCTTAATCTACGCCATTCCAAAAATCTTACCAGCATTTTAATGAGTCTGTATTAAATTAATTGTTCTACAAATTTCAATGATTTCTAAATAAATATGTACGACAAATGAATTATTGAAACACAGTTTAAGTTGTTAAAAATTTCCTCAGAATAAATGTCTTCAGAAAATGCCTATTAATGAAACAATGTGTTACAAGCCTGACATACCAGAAAGTAATAATTTATTCGCTAATAATTAAACAATCGTTGATTTCGCATGTGATGGTAACAGTTCTCTAAATCATGCTTGTGAGCTTGAAGTAAACACCAATCCCATTGTATTTAACCATTCGTCAAACAACATAGCGAAACTACCACCAGTCGTACTCTGATGATGATCGTGGAGGATCGAAACGCGTCAGGCCGTGCGACGGACGTTAGTTTAATTATGTTGTTCGACGACTGGTTAAATACCATGGGATTGGTGTTTATTTCAAGATCGCAAACTTGATTTAAAGAATTGTTTCCACCAACTGTGTAATTAATGATTTTTAAAATCTATTATATATATATATATATATATATATATATATATGTATATATATATATATATATATATATGTATGTGTGTGTGTGTGTGTGTGTGTGTGTTGGGATGTGTGTTTTAATGTTCGTGATTGCATAGAAATTGTGCAGCCGACATTTCCAGTCACGTAAAATGCACGCGAGACTAGTAGAGGTTATTGCCGAATACCTATTTTTTCTAATATTCAATTTGTTTTGATTGACGCTGGTCAGTTTGACGTCGTACTCTGATGATGATCAAAGAAGGTCGAAACGCGTCATTGCGTTGAGACTGGCGGTAGTTTTGTTATTTTGTTCGACTACTGGTTAAATACAATGGGTTAGTGTTAACTTCCAGCCCGCAAACTCTATTTAAGAAATTATTCGCTTAGTTTAAGTGTAGGTTTAGATTGTTGTTACCAAATTAAAAAAAATTGTAGACTTACTTCTTTGTATTAAACGAGTGTATCAAGATGAGTACCTCAATCTAGCATGGAATGTTGAAATATGTGATTAAAAACTTATTTACGTAATGAATTGACGCATGTCGGATTGATGGCGGTACTTTAAGTCATCGGTATCATTGTGGGCATTGGCGTTTATTTTTATTTCACCATTAAACCGCACACTCTAAAATCCGAAAACGGACACATTATAGGTTAAAAAGATCTACTTTCCTTGGTAAATTCGAATTTCAATATGAATAGGGAGATGAACGATTTTTATCAATATCTTATCTGTTGTTTCGTATACATTTCGATGTTATAAACTACACGAGTCGTACCGTAACCATGCTGTTTGAAAATAAACGTTTAAATATTGGTGTAAATCTGCTGAGTGAATTGACTTTGCTACCTGACGCTATATTGCGCTTAATCCGATAATAAGCACATAATTATGATCTTTCCATTAGACTTCAAATATATATATATATGTATATATATATATATATATATATATATATATATATATATATATATTCATTGTTCCCTTCTTGTGTGCAAAAACAAAAAGAAATTTTATCAGATATAAGAAAATTTTCTTTCTCATGGTCTTCTCAAATATCTACTCATGAACATATCTTTATATATAAATTGGAAAGCAAAACAAGATAGAAATATTTGAACATAGAGAGAGTGTGGAAAATAGAAACCAATCAAATTGCGTGCGTCACATCCAGTTCAAGCTCAATGCTTGTACGTGCTTCTTCTGCTTACATAAATCCGGCTGCAATTTGTTTATCCATAAGGCTTCGTATGTGGCTAGCTCTCTTTTGTTTTTGCATTTAGTAATTACTTTGAATGCTACGTCTGGAGAACATACGTGCGATGTTTCGATGATGTGTTGCGCAATAGCAGACGTGTATTCACCATTTGATTTAAAACAGGCGTTCAAGTTGCAATGTTCCCTCATTCGAGTAATTAACCGTCTGGTCGATCGGCCTACGTAAGTTGATCGACAACTTGCGCATGTATATTGATAAATAATATTTGATATCGACATTAACGGCTGTTTCTCTTTGATTGCTGGTAAAGGCAAGTGTATTACCCTAAATAACACTCGTAGTTTGGCTGCATTAAATGTGCGTGTCAATGCTCGCATTAAAGCTCGCATTTCAAAAGATATATATATATATATATATATATATATATATATATGCATATAAAATCTTTCTTGTAGTTTATACCTTTAAATTAATTGTTTTATCAATTTATGCCAAGAGTCTAAAAAACTTTTTGACATTTCAAATATTAACCTCATTTATCATAATGGGCATATTTTTCGTGTCTCAATCATATTATTTCCATCCTACTTTGTGGTCTTTATGTCACTTTGTTTTTATTTAGCGATTGTTTAATGAGTCTTCTATGACGTTTACTCAATTTCTCCTAATCTTTTACCACTTTTTATTCATGTTGATGTTGATTCTGACAGACCTACGTATAAAATAGCTTTTTTTTCTCTATACAACACATCTTTACTTCAAATCTTTTGGCATTTCCTCCTGTCTAAATTGAAGTATCGGCATACGTGACAGCCAAAACTGTGTACGATTTTATATGTTTTTTTGCATCATATGTGGAAAAGTATAGTTGTAGCTATTCTAATATTGCATTTTCGATTATTCAGTGCTTGAATGCCAATCTTTTTGGTTGCGTGTTGACTGGAGTCTAAGAAAATTTGAAATGGGGAGTTTTGCATTCACCATGTTGACGTATACACACACACGAGGAGACAGACAAACAAAAATGCGCATACAAATGCCTCTAAGTGTTTTGATTTAGTCGAATGCAGCGTGTGGTAAAGCAAAGTGACACCATACAGAATAGGCCACTTTGGAATTTTGCCCCAGCAACTGTCAGTCACTGCTAATTTTAATTTTCATCTCAAAATAAGCACCCAAATGAATCAAAACTTTATCCGCTTCACATTACACATCACTGATTTCGACTAATTATTCATTTGTGATGAACTACTTTACAGTTTTGGTCCCATAATTGTTATGCACCAGATTAATGAAATAATTCTCTATGCTTCGACTTGCGATCAAAAATAATTATAATTGGAGGTGTCCAAAAGAGACACCTTTTGTGGTTCAAAACGCCACAGTAGCCCAAATTTACCTACGGTTCTTGGATGACATATTATTGGTATGTAATCATAGTGAGAATGAAGAGTTAAATTTCTTAACTTTAACGAATCGAATGAGCGAATATTAATTTAATCTTGTAAGGGAGCCTTCTGGTGAATTACCTCTTTTGGATATCAAGTTAATTATAAAAGGCCGTATTCTATGAAAATTGGTATCTTAAAATAATTAATATAAAGATGCCTTAGATTAACAGACATGAAGCAAGGAATGTTTGAATTTGGTAGGCTGTTTGATAAATTCAGGTGCTATTGTTTATCCACCTAATTTAACAGAAGCAACAATGATGGATATCATAAGAATATTTAATCCTTATTTGAGGTAAATAAAAGCTATTAGGCGGAAGGACGATCGTAAGATCTTGGTTCCACCGGACTCCAAACCATGTTGTAAATTAAATTAAGTAGACTTTTAAATATTATATAAGAACCGTTTTAAGACAGCCCCTTATTCTGGATACAAGAATTTCTAACCAAAATCGAAATAAATGAATTTTTAAAAACTTAAGCAACGTTTGAAATCTCATGCAATTATTGAATTCTCATGTGTGTTGGTGAGAACATGCGCCCAATCGAGGTTACTCAGGATGGTCGTAATTTGCCCCAGGATTGTTCGTAAGTAATGATGAAACGTCAAGTGCGACAAGTTTGTTTCCTATCATAATCTTGATAAGTGAATTCGTTAACAAAGAAAAGTAGCGCGTGTATGTTTCGCTGCATTAATTATTGACATAACATGCGACATCAGCCGAAATACTGCGACTGCTGAACATTACACGAAAATTCAATCGCATTTTTGTTAGCCTTGTCTTTATTTGGAGCCTGTTTGGCATCTCATTGGTGACTCGACATCATAACACCTGAGGAAGTGATGTGAACTTGTAGATTGATTATATTTGTTTTCAGTTTAAATTAGGCTTTGCTTAAGGTAGCAAATGCAATTCATCAAATATCTTGGTTTCGTCCGTACTCGTCAAGTACTTTCTAGAATTCGCGTCAACACATTGAAATTCTTTTGTGAAGCATCAATAGATTTATTTGAGACGAAATTTTTTTCGCTTGTCTTGACAAAAAATCACTCACATATTGAGTTGCATTTTACACATATTCATGGATAAATATTGTCTATCGGTTTATGTTTATTTTTGTACATATTACTCGAGCAGAGTTCCGGCGCTGTGTCACTTGCAGATTTGGAGTATGATGTGCGCAACCAAGACGCTTATACCAATACACCTTACTACTACTCATACGATCACTATATGCCTCCATCTGATCCGAGTAGTGGCTTAGCCTATCCTGGTGGTGAGTATGCAGATTATTCTGTACCGGAAGAGCAACTGAATGCGTTAGAGCCTGACGTAGCCGGTGCTTCCTCTGCAGCTGGTAAGCACTATGATGCACATCATTTTTTGGTTTGGCAGGCTTGATATTTTTCATTTACTGCAATTTAATTGCCATGTTTAAATGACGGGAAATCGAGGCTATTTTGGGCAAGCTAGCAGGCAATAATAATCAAATAATGCCATTGTCTTATAAAAGAATCAAACTCCACATATTGGGCTGTAGAAAAGCAAAGATTTGTACAATATGTGCTTTTATTATTGATCATTGACTGCACAGGTTCCAGAAACATCAAAGTGCATCTCTTTCTTAAACTTAAAATACAAACTCCCCTCATTTAGAACCAATCACACAACAGCAAACTTCTAGTCAGTAACATGGTATGATACCTGCTAGCTTTCTTGTTAATTATCAGATCAAGTGGAGAAACTGACTAAGAAAGTCTAAACGGAAAATAAACTTCAATGCTTTCAAAGGGCGAGATCTTACTACTAGTCCTTTTTAGTCAAACGAACTGTACCTAAATATTGAGCACATATATATAGAAAATACAATTAAACAATAATTGATTGAGCGGGTGGTGCTAACAATGCTATAAATCAAGTTTGCTAGCTTGAAGTAAACACCGATCTCATTGTATTTAACCAGTCGTCAAATAACTTCACAAAACTACCGCCAGTCGCAAGGCACTGACGCGTTTTGACTTTCCATGATCATCATCAGAGTACGACAGCAAACTGACTAGCGAGGATCAAACCGCATGGCATATATATATATATATATATATATATATATATATATATATATATGGAAAGCAAAATTATATATTCGGCTCTCACCACTAGTAGTCTTGCATACATTGTACGTGACTGGAAATGTCGGTTGCACAATTTCTATGCAGTAACGACCATTTGCTGTTTGTAATTCTCGACACATATATATATAGGCAATACATTTAAAAATTAATTGATTACGCGGGTGGTGGTAACAATTTTTAAATCAAGTTTGCGATCTTGAAGTAAACACCAATCCCATTGTATTTAACCTGTCATCGAAAAACGTAACAAAACTACTGCCAGTCGCAAGGCAGTGAGCACATAACTTCTATTCAGCCAGGATAATCAGTATATTCTAACTACTGCTACATGTATTTAAGTTTCAAATTGAGCAAAAGTTAGTGTATTATGCAATTGTGTATAAGGTGTTGCGCACCTAGTAAAAAAGAGTTCAAATATGACCAGAAGGATAAACCAAAGGCAACATGATGAAAAAATAATCTTGTTCACAATCGTTTCGTGTTTACTGTCGACTCATCAGTTGGAGCCGGTATTGCGACCTTTACCCTTTGTATATTGGACTGAGGAATGGGGAGGAAATAGTACGCTACAATCTCCTATACGAATGTGTAAACCTGCAGTAATAAAGCTAGCATCATTTATAGTTCTCGGTAATGCGACTTCAACGCTAACTCACTCTATGTAATATATATACCGATTCTTCAAAGGGTACCAACAGTAAAGATATTGTGTCAGTATTCGATACCATCATCAGGATAACGGAAAAATACAAAGTAGTAGCACTATGGTTGCCAAATCGGTAAATGGTACCAAAACGTTGGATTTCACTGTATCCTAAAATTAATCCTAAATTGAGAATTACAACTGTTTCTGAAAAAATTTTACTCCAACAAATACATACACTCTGGCCTTTATCGATATCAGCTATCCAAATTCGCGGTAATCATGACATCATTGAATTAAATATATAACAGTTAGATACTATTTGCAAGGTTTACATGTGTTCAGAAATAGTTGTAATTCTCAATTTTTGTGTACTTTAGCATACGTTGAAATCCATTGTGTCGGTACCATGTACCGACTCGGCAACCATATTGTTAGTACCATGTAACTTTTCGCTAATATAATCTGGTTGTCGTATACTGACACAATAGCCATAGTGTTGGTACCCTTTTCAGAATCGCTATGTATATATATTATATAGAGTGAGTTAGCGTTGAAGTCGCATTGTCGAGACTTTATATGATATAAGCTTCACTACTGCAGGTTTACGCAAATAAATAGTGGATAAACAGTATTATAGCGGTTCCTACAGATAAGTCACCAGTAAGTACGGTGTCTTTGGTTTATCCTTCTGGTCACATTTGAACTAATTTGTTACTGGATGCTCAAAATCTAATAAGCAATTATATATACATATACATATACATATATATATATATATATATATATATATATATATATATATATATATATATTAGTTCTCCGCCACAAACAGTATCTAACTTTTTAATCATTATGTAGGATAAACTCTATTACATTAAAATGAAGTACGTTTGATTTCTTCCTTGGCTTAGAGAGATTGTTGCGGAGAATCTATTTCTTTATAAATCTCTTGCTGAAATATTAGCTTTCATGAATAATTACATTTTTTTCTTTTATGTGAGTTATACCATGAGGCTATATAAGCTAACGGTGTTTTGTCATTTTGTCTGTTATTGCTGTCATTAAAATGTTGTCTATTTGTCTTGATGTATTCGTGGGAAGTCGTTTTAAAGGGATTAGATTAACTGTAGAGGGAAAGGAGCCTACAGTATACGCGTCATACTACGGTATTGTGGTAGCTGTTGATCATTTGACGCGCTATGATCTAAGCTACCTCGTGGTTGTTCGAAACACATGATCTTTACCAAACAATTGCGTCAATCAGATTGTAAAATTTATTCGTGCTAACTAAAGTGTTCTCTGTCTCCTATATCGCCTAAGATTTTAAGAGGTACGCCAGGCCTAATGCATTAAAGGATATACGTATTAGTTCACCATAGACAATAATCTATTAATAATATAGTTTTAATTTGGTTGTGCTAAGATTAAAGCGAAAACACCTACCGGATGCCAATGGAGGACAGATTATAAGATTTGGCTACAGTAGCAACTGATTGTTACTCTCAATTATGATGCATGATAACTTTGTATATTTGTGTTCTTAACTTGTTTTTTACAGGTTATAAGTGGTGAGTTTTTGTTGCAAACGCATTGCTACTCAATTTGTTCAAACTTTATAAAATTATTGCTTTAACAAGGATACTTTTCGGATAATACACTATCACTAAATTCCACGTTTTGAGCGTAATACCGCCTCGGTAGATTCATCACCTGTTCTTTAGAAATGCAAAGATGTATGAGCTTATGCCTTTTATTCATGCCTTCTGTTCTTAATAAAAAGCGTCTTACTAGATACACCGCATCTATTAGACATGTGCACATGTGGTAGTTCTCCGTAACAAGTAATAAATAAATATTAAGCCAATAATTCCAGCGTGAAGCCGATCATCAGAGGGATCATACATTAAAGTAAAGCAAACTTTGTCATCTCCATTAGCCAAAGCCTTAACATTCGTAATACGGAGAAATTGAATTGTTTTTAAAGGGCCAGTTAAATAACTGATGTATTCCACAAAATTTGCTTTAATTATATCTTCTGTGTATGTTTATTGGCATCAGTTCTATCACGTCATTCTCTTTTTAACTATTTTAGTCATCTAGTTTTTCACATAAGAGCATTGAAATATGACTTTATAAATGAAACCTTGTAAAGCTGTGTATGGGCTTATCGTTTTTGTTTCAATTGAACAACTGGTCAGGTTGTAACGGGCTCTGTAAACTAATTACACATTTACATGACGAAAGAAAATAATGTTTTTGTTACAAAAATTTTAAAAATAAAGTTAGCTTGTAAATGTTGAAATCAACCTTCAATCATTCACTGCCGCTATATTTCAACGCTTCTTTTTATTAAGCAACTGCGTAACAGCACCCATGTTTTCATTGCAACAAATAGAATAGAACTTATCTGCCTAAATGCTTGTATGCAACATAGTTTCATGTAATTATAAAATTATTTGTTGCACGAGTTGGGATAATTTATGCGAAACTACTACTACTAATAATAATCATTGTGGTTTGATCCTCGTCAGTCAATTTGCCTTCTTGCTCTGTAATGGACTTGAATGCCAGAAAAAATAATTTAATTAAAGAAAATTTTATTGCCATTTTTACCGAATTAGTGACCTGTATTGGGCTTAAATGAGCGCTACTTAAATGTAAAATATTAGCAGTTACAAATCTTGGACCTTTTTATTATGTGTTTTATTTAAATACCATATTAAAAACGATTACTTTATTATAATTGGCTGATATTAACACGTGATTGCGAGTTATAATTCAATACCGGGTCATTTACTCGATGTTTTGCATTAACCGTTATAAAAATTGAATTAAGAAATATAAACATATTACATACGTGCATGCATAAATATATGTGGAAATTCGCACATAATTCGTTTATGTCAACTACATACATAAATACATACATACATACAGACCTGCATACAGACATGCATGCATTTTTATGCATACATACATGTCTGCATAAATACATACATACTTCAATACAAACATATAATAAAGGATATATACTTGCAAACGTACATACATAAATATATACCTGTAACATACATAACCAAATATATACATGGATAATCACGTATATGCACACATAAAAAAGCGACAAACGCGTCCCAACATTAATACATACGCATACATACATACGCATAAATACGTACAAACATCAATAAACAAATACATACATTCATATATGCATACATAATTACACACAAGCATATACACTTACATGCTTACATATATAAATATATGCATATATACATGAATAGATACATAAATGCGTATACACATACATATGTATTTACTTATACATAGATGAAGTTATTGACCTCGATGCAACTAAGGGGGAATTATTCACGCCTCTTTGCTCTTACCTTTGTTGCGCAATATATCGGACGATTTTAATTCCTTTTAAGTTCCCCTCTAGTTGATGGGTTTACAGCGAGATTCGATCAAGTTTATGATGTATAAATTTTGAAAGTTTACCTAACCGCGGAATTTGCTTGGGTATTCCGGTTAGCAGAAGGTATAACTGGTTTTTTAGTAAATTTATCCAAGTCACGAAATTGCAATTATTTATTTACTAAGTTGGTTGAACATGTTGGTAAATTTCAATTTTTTTGCCGCTGATTGATACCTCCTTAGGCTTAGTTTACAGTGATCTACGTCAAATGCAATGGTAATATGGCCTAAATAAAAAATTTCTCACGAGTACAATATATTTAGCTATTACAAATATTAAAAATGAGCGTGTTGACAAATGCTACTAGAGGCCAAATTAATAGGCATAATATGGTGCTTAATAATCCCCATTCGTTTTATATTGCGGGCAATATACCGCCAGTCAAGCTAAAATTTTATATTTAGAGTGGTTTTCACTGCTTTCTAAAAAAGATAAATAAATTATGGTCCAAAATCTGTCAGTCAATTTACTACTCAGCTTACGTGAACACCAGTGAAGACCGAAACGCATTAGTAAATTTAACAGATGATTGTTATTGAAATTATATAATTCGATTTTAATTCGATGTTTATAACTTTAATTTAACTTTTCTTGAAAATAATTCTTGACTTCATATAATCAAATCAAAAGCAACCAACCGAGTCTTGCGTATGCAACCCGTATTCGATAGTATGCGAGATTTTATGTTACTATTAGCAAGGATACCAACAGTTCAGAAGTTCAGTCGACAAGGTTTCTTCGCATTTAGATAAAAAATAAGGAAATCGAAATTACGTATGTGCAATGGATTTCTTGTAGGGCTTTTTATAGTACACATGAGATTGAGACTTATTGTAGGACTGCTAACTAGGTTTTTTTAACTTCAGCTAACTTCCGTGCGATTACCGTTTATGGCAAGCATGTTACACTCATCGTCAAACTCAGCATTCAATAGTTCAAAAATAAAAGTAGACACTGGTTGATTTTACCCTGTTTCAACTACAATGGTTCAATTTCAAGGGAGAAAAACTATTGATTTGTAAACATTGTGAAATTTATGTCTTCCTGTGGTAGACTGATCAATGCAGCTTTAAATCGGTACATTATATCGTCAACCACTTGCATTTAAATTTTAAAGCAAATATACTTATATGTCTCGGCATATTAAATTAAAAATAATTTTATATAACATTTTTAGTCTTTTTATTAATTTTAGACAAAAAATGTTGGTAAAATACTTTTAAACAAAGATTGGTGAAGTATATAAATAAGAAATGATATTCAATGCCTTTTAACAAACTGCAGATTATGTATGTACATAGATCACAATAAAATTTCCATGCGAAAAGAAAAAAATAAATTATATTAGGCACAACTAACCTTACTTTCTCATTTTCTCCTAAAATATCTCTAAATAACAAACGTATATGTTTAAGAAAGACAAATTAGGCAAAACAATATGGTGGTGAGAATGCATTAATAGGCAAACGATGTCCAGGCATCGTTTCCAGTTTCATAAATTACAGCTTTTTTTAAATTCATAATTTTATTGTAGTTATCTATTTTTCCTGTATCATTTGCTCTGAGCTCTTACATTATTCTGATATGTTAAACCTTATTCTTCATCATGACCGCAGTTTATATTTTGCAATGACGCACACAAGCAAAATACACACGTTGATTGCATAAACGACCAATTTTTAACAAATCAATATAGAAAGTTGTGCTTGTTTCACTAAAAACAGAAATCCTGATGTCGTATATCTTAAATTATATTACTTAAATCGAGGTTGCGGTCTGAATATATACATACATTTGTCAGTATAAACGTAGCATTGTATAACATAGAGGAGGCTAGTCATTCAGAAGACCAATTTATTGGACCAATTATTAGAAACACTTTATGTACTGTACAGGATTTGTCATGGATAATGATCGAATCGCGGCATGCCTGCTTGCAACCCTATCCGAAGTAAGTTCTGGAAAATACTTGAAAAGTTCCCAATGAACAAAAAAACGGTCTACTGGATGAATTTCCTATTATTCATTACGCAATGTTTCGTACATATTGACAGATACATGTATATAATCAGATTTGTGTTTAAATCAACGTCGCATCCTTGATTTAAATAATTGTTCTCACCACCCGCGCAACCAATGATCGTTTAATTGTCTTAAGAAAATAATCAATGCACACCTTTTGACAAAAATTTCAGATTAATTTGATTTCGCATCTTGTCAAGCCTTTCTGTTCTACTTCAAATGATAAATTATAAGTTTCATCAGAAAAGATATGTGGATATGCAAAAAATAATAAAGGATGACTCATACCTGGCTTTTAGACGAAGGGCACCTCCGATTATTGGATTGGCTGTGGTGAAATTGAAGAATACAGTATTTATTATAGAAAAACTGCCATATGCTTTATTTGTCTTTATATTAAATATGTGTATTGATTTTATTTCCTTCGAAATAAATTTCTGAATTACAACGTAATCTTTATAGCTGTAATTAGTTTGCTATCCATCGTGATGATTCTTCGTTATACATACAGAATTTATAACATCTTAGGTCTGCATTTTACTTGTAGATAATATTTATTTTATCTGAAGTTTTTTAATACGCTTAATTGTATCTTGACTAAAGATGAAATCAATCAAAATGTAAATATTACTGACAATGGTCGGCAGCAGAGTTTAGATCATAACTCGTCATTGCGGTCTGGGGAGACATTAGATATTGTAGAACAACCTAACAAGCTTGTCAATAATAACAACCAAAATGAACAGGCTGTATCGTCTTTAACAGGAGCACACCTGCCAGCTCTCCCCAACCCACGCCAAGATAACTCGATGTCCTCATCTGCTGCATCGCCCTCCTCTCCTGCTGAATTATCCTCTGTGGAAAGCAGTCCCGCGGATTCTTTTCAGTCAATGCATTACCAGGACCAATTTCTTCCAATTTTATCAGCCGGTGAACAGCCGATTCTGATGAACCCACAACAGGAATCATCCCAATACCCTCCAATGCTACCACAGGGTTCACCTATCAGTGAGGGTGGTCATCCAGGAGCTATGATGCCCGGACAGCCTCCAGTGTGGCTTGGTGGTGTTCCTGCTAGACCATATGGTAGGTATTACAATTTAACAATAATTGATTGCGCTGGTGGTGGCAACAATTCTTTAAATCAATTTTGCGAGCTTAAAATAAGCACCAATTCCATTGTATTTAACCAGTTGTAGAACAACATAACAAAAATACCGCTAGCCACAACGCACTGACGCGTTTCTACTTTCCTTGATCTTCATCAGAGTACGACAGAAAACTGACTATCGAGGATCAAACCGCATTGAATTTATATGGAAATCAAAGTTAGATACGCTGCTCACACCTCTTGCACTATCGCATACATTGAACTTGACTAGAAATGTCGGCTGCACAATTTATTTGCAGTCACAAACATTAGATATTTGTAGCTTTCGCCACGCATATATATATATATATATATATATATATATATATATAGACTACAACGAAACAATAAATGATTTCGGTGGTGGTTACAATTATTTAAATCAAGTTTGCGAGCTGGAGGTACACCAATCCCAGTCAAATATTTCTTGAAGGAGTTGAATTGATGCGCACCTGGAACAATTGTAATTACCTGATCTGCGTTTTGACTAATGCAGCTTTCATTGTTCCAGTAATTTCCTTTCATCAAGATATTTTGGCCAAGCTTACCGTAGGCCTTCATCAGTTGCATTTCACAAAACACTTGCTTCATTTGTTTCGTGAAATGCAACTGATGAAGGCCTACGGTAAGCTTGGCCGAAATATCTTGATGAAAGAAAATTACTGGAGCAATGAAAGCTGCGTTAGTCAAAACGCAGATCATGTAATTACCAATCCCAGTCGTCTTACAACATAAAACTACCGCCATTCGCACGCACTGACGCGCTTGAACCTTCCATGATCATCATTAGAGTACGACGGCAAACTGACTAGCGAGGGTTAAACCGCATTGCCAGTATATACATGGAATGCAAAATTAGTTATGTGGCTCTCACGTTTAGTAGTCTTGCAAACATTGTACGTAACTGGAAGTGTCGGCTGCTCAATTTCTACGCATTCACGAACATTAGCTGCTTGTAGCTTTCACCACACACACACATATACATATATAGACAATTCAATTAAACAATAATTTATTGCGCCAGTGGTGGTAACAGTTAATGTTCGTGACTGCATAGAAATTGTGCAGTCGAAATTTCTATTCAAGTTCAATTTGTGCGAAACTGATCGAGGTGAGAGCCGTATATCTAATTTTGACTTCCATATATATTCAATGCGGTTTAATCCTTGATAGTCAGTTTGCCGCCGTACTCTGATGATGATTAAGGAAGCTCGAAACGTGTCAAGGCGTTGCGGCTAGCGGTAGTTTTGCTATGTTGTTTCACGACAGGTTAAATACAATAGTAGGTATTAGCTTGAATTCAAATATTGTTTCACATAATTCAATTTATATAAAAATTTAAAAGACTAAGGCCTATTTACACACTGAAAATAATGTTAAAACTTTGTCATATCAACGTTAATTCCGTAAACTTAGGATGTTTTAGAAATGCATTTGTCACAAAGAGTACGCTGGTTTACTTTATTGTGAATGCTCAAATTCTAGAAGTTGAGTGCATCGGTAGTACAATTTCAGGGAAAGCAAAGTTGACGAACTTTTTATTTTGATACATTCATGATTAAGAACAACTGGTATGTTTGTAATTTTGTAGTAGGCTTTTTGCATCTGTTCACGCGGTAGATGACACACCAGGGCCAGAATGAACAATGTGAGCAATCCCGTTGTTGTACGTGCTTTGTGTGGAAAGGTAAGAAGACAACTATATAGAAGTTTGCACCATAGACTTGTCCTAGATTGCATGGCCATCTTTGTGGTAGATTTGAGGCTACTGTTTAAAATTTGGCTCCTAAAAATGGCTTCATGTTCTGATTAAAGGTGGCATTTGATTATTATTAGAATTGCAATTGCATTATTTGCTTTATGTTCCCTTGCATCTAAGTTTCAATGAAGCACTTAATCAACTTGCGCCTCTCAATGTTTACAGAAATATTTCTGTATTTCAATATTAAAGAAATTTATGAAATAATAACTCCGCAAATGGTAAACGTAATAAACGCATTTTTAACAATCTTGTTCGAACGAGCCTAATCTTAGTTAATGCATTTATTATTGTTATATATATTATTATATTATATATATATTATTATATATTATTATTATATATTATTATTATTATTATATATTATTATATATAGATTATATATTATTATATATTATTATTATATTATATTATTATATTATTATTATTTATTATTATTATTATATTATATATATATTATTATATATATATATATATATATATTATTATTATTATTATTATTATTATTATTATTATAGTTATTCACAGATGTGTTGCGCCATTGGAGACATGTAGTCACCATTTGATTTTAAACAAGCGTTTAAGTTGTAAAATTCACTTATTCGAGTAACTAACCGCTTGATCGTTCAGCCTACATAAGTTGTTTGACACAGTTCAGTGATTTAATGCTTAATGTTTATCCTGGACAATTTATTGAATCAACTGTTAAAAGAGGAAGTCAGCAGAAACAGACGAGTTTCTGGGCAGAATAGGAAGCAGATTACCTGATCATCCTATTTAATAGGGATGCGGTTACTCGCAAAGCACAAAAGTGGCATTACCATGCACATTTAATGCGGCTAAAATAGGATTGTTGTTTAGGGTAACACACTTGTCTTTACCAGCAATCAAAGAGAAACAGCCGTTAATGTCGACTTCCTATGTTATTTACCAATATACATGCGCAACTTGTCGATCAACTTACGCAGGTCGATCCACCAGACGGATAATTACTTGAATGAGAAAACATCGCAACTTAAACGCGTACTTTAACTCAAATGGTGAATACACGTCTGCAATTGCGCAACGCATTGTTGAAATCTCACACGTATGTTCTTCATAAGTAGCATTTAATCTAATCACTAAATGAAATAACAGAAATAAGTTAGCCCCATGCGAAGCTCTATGGGTTATTATTATTATTATTATTATTATTATTATTATTATTATTATTATTATTATTATTATTATTATTATTATTTTATTATTATTATTATTATTATTATTATTATTATTATATTATTATTATTATATTATATATATCATCATTATTATATTATATTATTATTATTATTATTATTATATTATTATTATTATATTAATATTAATATTACTTTATTATTTATAACATTGATTTTATTATTCTTCATATTGTTAAAATTTGAAAGGAACAATTATTACTGATAATATGATTATTTATTGTTACTTAATTCTTATCATTCTTTACACTATCACTATTATTAAAATAATTATGAATAGATCAGCCTGATCAAGGTTGCTAATTTGGGATATAATACAGTTTACTTGTTTTCAGAGATATTGCGTTATTCATTTATTTGATATGTAGTAAAGTAAATAGGACCAGAAACGGTAGAAGTTATGAGTTGAGAAGAAGCTCCAATGAAACAATGTTGTTTTGGGAATATCAAACAATTAACAAATAAATTATTCATTTACGTTGTATGAAATGTGCAACGCTATATTGAGACAGAAATCAAGGCGTGTTGAATTAACAATTGATAAGTCTGCACTCGATGTGCTTTAAGCTGAATTTTGTGCAAACTATAATTGAAGTGTTAGTAATCTTTTCAATTTTAAAACAGATTTCGAGCATAGCAATGTCGATGGTGGGTCTGGTGTGTATTATCCAGCCGAATATGAGAGCATTCCGCAGTGGCCCGAAGAGGCGGACAAAGCCGAGAGAAACAGGCCTTCGTCTACCGTAAATAGAGGTAAGAGTAGCGCTGTTTCACTTAAAGACCTCGTTTAGTTCTAGCTAAGAAATATTGGTTTGCTTGTATGCACATAGTTTTTATTTTTTCTGCATATTTCTACGAAAAAAATGCTCCTCAATCGTTTTTAATACCTCTATTGCCAAGGTTGCAAAAGTTTATTTAATTTCTTTGACGATTTTAATTAAGGCGCGTAATGAAATGTTTATTTCAATAGGTCCAAGTAAACAGAAAGATTTTACCCTGAATCTAGGGTTTGACCTGATTGACGTTTGCGTTCCCTGCCTAATGGCTGTTCAACATTGAAAGATGTTACTGTGCATTAAATCCACGATACTGCTGGTAAAATACGTGGGGCAAATGGTGATATGTGAGATTTAGTGCGTTGCATTACTGTTCCCATTTGCAAACGCATAGAATGTGGTTTTTAATGCATGTAGCATATGTATTTATTAAGTAGTTCAATTGGTTTTTTTGTTGAAAAAAAACTAAATTTTATTTTGACATTGCCATTGTTAAAACTCGTGTTAATCGAAATGATGGCATAGAGCCTTTTCCAACAATACCTGAAAATTTATCCCATATACGATTTACGGACATGGTTTTATCAACTTGAATGGTAGTCTCAACCTAACACATTTACGACCAGGGTACTTTTCACTTGCTAAATAATCTGTATGCTATATGTCTAGAATTTATTGAACAACTTCAAGGCTGTCCCGTCATAGCTCGCTATAAAATACTGCTTAAATGAATTCTATTTCTTGGTGCCCTTATTAAAATTTTCATGTTCACAATTGAAAGACGTGGTTCACCGATTCGAATTCTCATTTCTGCAATACATTAAATCACCTTTATTTATGGGCCCCGTCATTTAAATGATTCAGCGTGGCGCTTAATGCCCAATAATAATGTAGGTGTGTCAATTTCTGCAGATTACCTGACGACGTTTCAAGGCGTTAGTTCCTGCCTCATCATCAGGTATTCATTACACTACTCTTACAAAACGCCAATTTTATTAACTTTTGACAAAGCTATTTATTTAAGAATTATCTAGATTGATTTCAACAACGTATGCTTTATCAAATACAATCTGATAGAGGGCACTATATACTTCAGGAAAGACTAATTAGTCAGATTATTATATATAATAAAACATTAAATTAAATAATGTATATATACAAAATATAACTTTAATTATTGAGGCATTTAACCAATATATGCCTGCACTATTAAGTTATGGACATAGGGATACAAATTTTGTATTGTTTCCAATAGAAATTGCACCTCGAATCAAAATAACAGTTTTTTTCTCAAAATATGTAATAAATTACGTTTAGACTGTGCGTTTGTTCAGCCACACACGCCTATAGTTATAATCAAATTTCAGCACATAATTGGGATTACATATATTTACAATTTCAGTAAAACTCAATTTATTGGACATCTTAGAAGGAGACTGCTCTCGAAGTTCTTTTGGCAAATTATTGTAAATGTTATATTTTTTTTTTAAAAGGAATAAGTTTACCAGCGTCTTCCCCCCACCATAGGACGAGGGATCGTTGCTAGTACAAACGTGGTCCCTGATGAAAATTTTTTCTATATCGGACTCATATAGACACCCGTACACTTGTTCATATTATATACGTTTATACAATACCATCACATTCATAGTAGAATTAAATTATAGGAAGTCACAAGCTGATATGACATCAACTATGAGTACTAGCGAATCGTTATTATTGCCCAGTGTTATGACATAATTCCACGTTGATAGAATAATTGTTGTGACATATTGTCATTTCCGACCTGACATATTTTTAACACATTTATATGAGAGAAATCAATATTTCTCGATTCAGGAAAATTTATATATTTAAGCTAAAAATTTCCAAATATGATTTGAAATGCTATTCCTGCGATACTCCAGTCGTACCATTTATCAGTCTGGGTTGCATCTCAATTTCTTCATTTATCATGCTTCGATTATATAAACAATAATTAGGTAATCTAACTATAACCGGATCAATCATCAATCTGCAAGTCACCTTCATAGTAGAAATAAAATATAGAAAGTCACAAGGTGTTATGACATCAAAAATGAGTATTGGCGAATCATTATTATTATTGCCTAGTGTTATGACATAATTTCACATTGATAGAATATTTTTTGTAACGGATCGTCATTTCGTAATCTATGCTAGCATGAATCCAAATTAGTAGGTGAAATAGAGTCCAGATGGCCTCGCATTAATTGTTCGCTTACCTTTAAAAAATAATGAGATTGTTGACATTAGAGCATAATTATTGTCATTCTGTGGCCCATTAACTTTAGGAATCGGTTTAACCACTGTTGTTGGAAAACTAATTTTAATGTTAATATTCGTAATTTAACACGATATTTAACGAATTGTGGTTTCTGGCTATCTGGAAGATCAGGTAGCTCAATCATACAGCTGTCATTCTAAGCATTTCAAATTAAATTATCGAACACCTAACGAATATATATTACATATTGGGTAAATTGTAACAAATTAGTTCAAATGGGCCAGAATTATATTCCAGTATCCACATAATCGGTTGGTAAAGTACCGTACAAAATTATAGAATAACATCTATGTCGGAACTAAATTTTTCTCCGGTAAATGCGTAAAATCTAGCCTCGATCCATAACTCTAATGAATTGTATATACAATGAATGTTTTTTTTGTCGAGGATTCATATATATGTAACTGTTTATTAAACATTGTGTACTTAGCAACAAATTAGACAAAATAAATCCAGAATCCTATACCAAGATTCAGCATTTACAAAATATGTAATTTGATAAAAATTCCACAATTGCTGCTATATCTAAAAACTTGTTTTTCCAGCAATTCGAAACACTCCGGCCTAGATCGAAACAATTATACTATTTTTCCGTATTCAAGATGTCATCCAATTGCATGAATAACCACTATTTATTCTCCTTTACGGATAACTTATATTTATGCAACGGTGCTTAATCTTGTGTGTACTTTGTAACAAATCTGTTCAAATAAAGTCAAAATAATAAACAAAAATCAGCACCAGCGAAATTTGTGATTTTATACCAAATTGGAGAATTTAGACTTAGTCTGAACACCTGTTACTGCAACAAATCCATAAATTTTGTTCTCGATCAACATAGTTTTAATATGTAACGTTGAGCATGACATCAGTCAATTAAATATATCAGAGTTATATATATTCATCTATGTATCGAGTATTTTATATGTAGTAACATATTCGTTTAAATTGAACCATAAAAATTTACTAAAACCAGCATAAATATTTCTCTTGTATATTTAATCGAATTTCGTCAGGATTACCGCTTAATATCTGACACATAATTAAATGCATAATTTTCTTCACGAAAATATATAACTTTAAAAAATAAATAAATATATATATATATATATATATATATATATATATATATATATATGTATGTATGACCTTTATCCGCTTTGTTATTAAGGTGTTTTTTCTTCCTAATTCGAAATATAATGCGTAATACACACACACACACACTATATATATATATATATATATATATATATATATATATATATATATATATATATATATATACTCAATAGTAGATTATTCATGACCTATTTTAACTACGCAAAACCAAATTCACAGTTGCATATATATTATTTCTCCTCAACAAACAATATGTAACTTTTATAGATTTAATCGAATTAAGTCATGATGGCCGCGAAATGTGCCTACTGATGTCATTTGATGCCAATGTATATGGATTTTCTGGGGTAACACGTGTTCACATTTGGTTGCTATTCTCAATTTGACTGGAGTTTATTCCTTTCGTTTATGATAAACTTGGTATACCCTTTTCGTCCAATTTTAATTAAATACCAAATACACAATTGTAATTATAGTATTTCGCTTCAATAAAGAATATATAACTGTTATAAATTTAATTAAACAAAATCGTGATTTCCGCGAAATATTTCAACTGCCGCTGAAAACGATACCAAATTTGATAATAATAGTATTGGAATTTCGTGAAAAGCTAAAATATGAAATTTATTAAAGTGGTAACTTCGTTCAATTTCTTTCAAAATAATAAACCAATTTCGTCATTATACTTTTGATAGTATATATTGTACGTTTTTAAATTAATATTTACATAATTTTTTACCAGTTTTTCCTTTGGATATGAATGAACTGGTAAAATTTGTGGAACTGAATGTTGCTCTTTTTTCTTTTTCCTTTGCAGACCTATTCCTTCTGATTGCATTCATTCGCTAGCTGACCTTGATTTAATTTTTACGTCATCAAAGAAAGTGGGAAATTTGTGTCGTATGAAGGGTTCAGTTTTTCGTAAGAGTTCAAATTAAGATTAGGACGCTTATCTTTGAACAAAGGCATTAAGACCACTTGTTACCCAATTAAAAGGTTACATTTGTCAACACATTAAAACGGACAAAGCAAATATAATGTGCTATAATCTGTTGCTCAAACAAGCCATACTTTACATAACTGAAAAATAATTCAATCTTAAGTACTAGTTTATATATATATATATATATATATATATATATGTATGTATATACCTTTATTCTTAGGTATAAAGGTTAAAAAAATTTCACGATTCCATTATATACATAAACCATTGCCGTAACCTTACATAATAAAGCTATTTAAAGTCTGCTTGACTATAGTATTTTCCTTATTTCGAAAACTTGCTAAAAAGTCAGAATTACAGTTATCATGCACCAACACCAGCACAGTTTGTTGGAGTCAGGCATTGCTGGCTTGAATTTACACTATGTCGGGGGAGGGGTGTGTGAATTGAACCAAATACCCGCAATAGTCTGGGTAGCTACAGAGGTTAGCTGTAATAAGGGCGAAACTAGTGCCTTGTAGATTAATAATATTTACTACCTTGTACAATTTTGGGATTCTACCATTAATATGTATATTTGACCAACATGTTTGCTATACTATGTGCTCTATTCAAAGCCAGACTAGGCACAAAAGTTTTATACAAATTAAGTTCTTTGCACATTTCCAAGTATTCATGGTTAAATATGGACTGGATTGCGGATAGAACACGTCATATAACGTGTTCTATCCAAATATATTTCAATAATTGAAATAATTCTCGATGGTTCACACAATACAGTTAAAAGTATTTCCATATTTTGTGTACCCATAACCAGATGTTTATACTCTACATAAATAAGGAACTGTGCCAAATGATTTAGTTCTATTTTGTGTTCACCTTCAAATATTTTGTTCGCAAGCGTTTGCTCTTAATAAAAAAAATCTGCGTACTGAAATCTTCGATGAATTTAGTCATTGAATAGTTCAATGTAATAATAAAATATATTATTTTCCTGTTTTCCAATAATTAAAATGTATTTTGCATTTTCATTTCTCTACAATTTCTACGATAAGTCTAAATTATATTAAAATTTATTCAAAATATTCTTGATTATGTATTACTATATTTAACATTTGTATACATTTGCGCACAAAAGGTGTCTTGGTTTAAATTTAGGACACGGAAAATCTTGCAAATACTTAATAGGTGCTTAATTTTGATTGAACCGTTCTAGTTAATAAATTTCTCATACTATCAGAGGCAATACTTTAAATCAGTTTTGTGAGTTTCAAGTAAAGACCAATACCATTGAATTTAACCATTCGTCGAACAACATGGAAAAACTAACGCCAGTCGCAATGTTTAGTTTTCATCGATAACCTGTATATGAAGAAATGAGTATATTTATAGTTTTGGTTTTTCATTTATTTAATAATTAAAATTTTTAACAATAAAAGAAAAATCTATGAACTGTTAGATGAAATATTTGTATGTTGCGATATTTTTATTTTATATTTCCGTTATCTCAAAACCGTGCACAACACTTTCATAAGTTAAATACGATATCCCGAGCCTCATTTCTCCTTTCATTTTAGTTCATGCCTCTCTTAAATCAAGCACCTTCAAAGCAATATTTTCTTTTACTTAATAATTATAAACATAACAGTGGACGTACCAATAAAATTTGTGAAATTTATAAGCTGGCTAAATTTATGATTGTTTTCTGGTCATCTGCTGTCTAAATTATGGTCCATATAATTCACCATATAAGACATTAAATTTTCGTTAACAACTACCTTTGTTGTAAATATTATATCGAAGCCAATTTTGAATGTACGCAATATTGCTTATGTCAAAAGACGTCATATAGTCCTGACGTAAATCGTTAGGTAATTTTTGCATTTTCAGTTCAACACCGTATGTGCCAACTTGTATACGCATTAAGAAATTTTGACCGCTTGAGCAAATTGTCAGAGAAATGAGAATTTAAGCTGGTTTATTTTCATTTCGCCGTGTTTATTCTTATTTCTCATGTTCCATAACATCTTCAGAATGAGTTATTCAAATATTAAATGTATTGACTGCGAATTACTGTTTTAAAAAATCTAAAAAACCAGATAGGATAAGGAAATAATTACTATCATAAACTTTGAAACTCTAATCCTCATTCTATTTTCCTCATTTGAGTTAAAATTAAAGGTGATTTCTGAAAAGGTGGCCTTTCTGCCAATACCTTTTCGCAAACTACCATCGTTACTTATCCCCTTAAAATCCAAAATTAGTAAAATACCCTGTATCCATTTGTTTCTGATGAACTTTAAATCTATCAGTTTATTAACTACGGCAACGCAAATGTTTATTTCTTCACTGCGATACTTCCACGTATTAAATGTATAACTGAAATATCTAGCACACGTGTCGATTTTGGCATTGTCTTCATTAGGATTTTTAACTTTAATAATTGCATGAATACATTGGTCACTGGAAACGATGTCGGTCGGCTCATGATGACATCTATTTTGATTAAAATATTCATTACGAAATAGAAAATTGGCTGATTAAATGCATACACTATTTAATGCCATCATACAACAAATTTCTATATTGCTTCTTTTCGTTATACTCAATAAAAATATAACCTTGATAAAAAGTATGCCTCGTTTTTGCTATAATTATAGTGCCGTGTGCTGTTGGTCTATTGTTAAAGGATGCTTTCTTTTCCTATGAAAGAGTTTTCACACGCTCATTCAAAATTATCATTTGTATTTATTGATTAATGATTTTATCCGCAAACTTTTCGTCGTTCTTCGGTGAAATAAAAAAATGTGAATTTGGTAATAGGCCAAATGGCATATCTTTCGCAATATAAACCAATAAATTTGAAGAAGAGATTTGGCTGAGTGTGGAATAACTCTTTCATCGGAAAAGGAAGAGTTTGTTCACAGTAATATTTCGCAGTATGCCAATATATAGTCAAAATATAATTCTTGTTTAATGTCGTCAGTGAATTTAAATTAATGTGAAGCGTAATCTCTTAAATTTTCTTAAGATAATGCCTCAAAATGGATGATATTTTTCTCAATGTTACGTCTACATGTGTACGCTTTTAGTTTTTGAATTTCGTTAGCTAATTTTTTTCTCATGTTTACTTATTAACGTGCTTCGTCGATAAGCGTTGTTGCTAATCCATCTAAAGTCTTCTAGTTTAATTTCTTTTATACGTGAATTATGAGTGCAATATGAACTACTTAAGTAGCTTAACTTAGACGCATGCTATTAATCTTTAATATCTTTATAAAATAATTTTTTGCCTACTTATGATTCAAAATGACTAGACGAGTCTAATTTCAACCAGACCGTGGCTGACCCATCATCCTATTTAAGATCGGCATCGCATCCACGATTATTACAAAATCCGCCTACTGCTGAAACGTCTGATCAGTCCACGCTGACCGCTGATGCTGTTGCCGATGTGGAAACAGCCAATCTCCAGTCATTTCTACAGGGCGATGACGAGGATGAGGACAAATCTATGCCTAGCGAGATCTGGGTGCCCCAGGAAACGGACGAGGTCGTCACGTCTAACCCATCACTAAACGACGATCAGCCAATTTCGACTGGTCCGGCAGCTGAAGATGTAAATATGCACACGTCAGAAACACCACCAGTGTTGCTCGGTAGTTCTGGGAAAGAAAAGATACGACTAAACAAAACCAGTAATGGCGCTTTGAAGCTATTACCAATGAAGCCAATAAACGCGTTGCTTTTCTCGTCTTTTGTTGCCGCGCTTTTAAATTTAATCGTAAAATCGTAAATACGTAGGCTGATTCCTCGTTGAATTGAATGATGTTCGAATTTGCCATTGATCATTTATTATAAAGTAATCGCCATGATCTTTTAGATGCAATTTTTGATACCGCTACTTCAACATTGACACGGGCCTTTGAACGATCTCAAGACATTTTAAGGACGAAAAAATTGTCACATGGACTCATTTTCGGACATTATTTATAGCAAAATTGTGATATCATTATCAAAGTTGTTGGGAAAGCTTTTATCTAAATTCTAAGAAATCACCAATATCTTTCGATGGCTCTTTATTGCTCACATGTTGAACCTAGTGAAGATTTTTAATAAGCCTGTAATTGTTCTGATGAAATTGACTTTAAATGAGATGCTTTATTCGAGTGGCTGAATGACATTTTTTGCGATAACTAAACGTCATATCTGAGATCTCCGAAGAAATTATCAGAACCATGTTTTATATGCGAGATTGAACATACATCTTTCACTAAATTACCTATTTAAAATCCTGAAAACTAATTGATGGCCTGTTGGTGATTTCGTTTATTTGAATATTATTTCCCGGCTTTATAATAATGTTTAATAACTTTTTAGTCAGACGTAAAACTAGCATAAATTTTCACAATATACTTTTCAAAAATAGGATATATTTTACATTTCTTTGCTTGAGAATTTCATTAGCGCACACTTTAAAAAAATTATTCACTGATTAATACAAATTTGCTAATATTCCAAGGCATAAATGGTTTTATATATATATATATATATATATATATATATATATATATATATATATATATATATATATATGTACTGCAAAATATTGGAAGATCAAATTTCAAGTTTTGCTATGGAAAACAAGGAAATTATTGGAATGTAACAAATCTTTGTCTGCTTTCAGGCTAAGAGTTATTTTAAAATATTAGAAAGTGGAAAGCGGACTTTCTACGTTTTGTTAGATCTATAACATCTATATCAGATATAAAGTTTCATATAAAAGAAAAATTTTTTTACCTGTCTCGTGGTGTAGTATCTTGCAGTAGATTTTAAATTTAAGCACTTAAGGCTAATGTAAATTTGTGTTATAGCAAGATAGCTTAAAGACCTCTTATTCATTTAGAAATATTGTTTTTCTACGTCGTACATTCGACGAAAAATATTAATAACAGTTAAAATTAAGACAATAATTTTAATTTAACGCCAAATTCGTCGAAATTTCAACGGTTTCCAGCATTTAGAAGGTACTAAATACATGTGATTCCTTTGAATAACTTTAAAATCACCGATATTTTTTATTAAAAATAACATAATAATGATTATAATGGAAAACGCAAAGTTCGATTAGTGACCTTTATTTAGTTATATGTGAAAGAAGGCCACTTATTACCATTTCAAAAGCCATTGGAATTCATTAAAATGAAATACTATGTATATATAGAGCGTTTTAGAGACATTTGTGTATAAAGTATATTATGCAGATTACGAGTCACAACTGTAATAAATAATATCAATACGTCGTTTTCTAATTTGCAGGTTATTATGCCACATTTGATAATTTTAAGAAGCAGAAGTTAAATATGTTTTATCGGCAGTTTTTATATTAGGTAAATGGAAAACTGAACTCGGACAAATTTGATTTTATTATAAATTGAGGTAGGTAATTTTGTAGCCAAATTAGCTGATACTGCAAGTGAGCTGTTCCTTGCTCTGGATCTGGATTAAGGCATTGAACTGGTCCAATTAAATTAGAAGAAACTAAGGGTTATTAAATTTTATTAAGTGAGCTGAATGTGCCAACCAGTATCTAACTTGAGTTAGCTAATTTTCATTAATTAATTAGTGATGAATTCTTATAGATAACTGGACGTCTGGCAAATAGGAATTGCAACGCAAAAGTTTCAATACACCTGAAATTTACTTACACGTGTAAGCCTTTACCTAACAGCGAATGCACGTTGGAGGTTTATTAATCAATGCTTAACATTTGACGTTAATTACTAAGAATTAGCATGTTTCTGTTGATTAACTTTATTTAATTATTCATAATCAATACTACAGCAAAAAACTTAAATAATGCAGTTCTAGCCCCACCGCGTAACACAAATTTGGTCGCAAAACTATTGTAACCTATGCTGTTCCACACAATATAAAATCATGTTCTAATTAATAAATCATCTATGGGTCATATTTCATTACTATATCCTAATTATTATGTAAAATACAATTTTCTGTACGTGTTGAATTTATTAATAAATTATTCTTTTCACTTTTCATTGTAGGTGGCCTCCACAATACTAGTCTTGACTACCTTCTGTTGAGTTAACAGTTATTTTCGCAAATTTAAACCAGACTGCTTAAATGCTAACTAGAATCCGTCAATGTTTTAGGAGAAGATTTATAACCGATTCAAAGATTAACTGCTCCTTATTTTGGGTTTAGGCATTTTGGCTTAATTTCAGAGCCCTTGGTTCCAAACGACATCAGTTTTTGTATGTCGTCGAAAGAAATGGCGGAATTGTTTACTTGACCAACTTAACTCATCACTTGCCACCATTTAACCGCGTTTTTAACCAGTCAAAATGGCCTGAAGTGTTCTAAGAAGTCAACCATTAACCCAGTTCGTGGAATTGCATAGTCAACATTCCAGTCGAGTACAATGTACGTTGGACTGAGATAGCTAAATCCAATTGTTTGATTTTGCAAAGTAGTGTTACAAATTTCGGGTCTTCTATCCATCGCTACTGATGCTGTTCAGTGATTAACAAAACGTGTCACTACGTTCAATATAGCGGTAGTTTTCCAATGACACTTGACTGGTTAAATTATTATTATGTCTGGTCTTAACGTCAGATTTGAAAACTTGCGAAGAACTATTTTAAATCGAGGATGTGACGTTGATCTAAACACCTGTGCTTTTTCATACGTATATTTTTCAATATAAACTAAGCGTATTATAGTGTAGAAAAGAAAATTTATCCAGTAGCATGGTTTTGTCCGTATTGGGTACTCTTCACGTACTGTCCATAATTTGCCGCCGACAGGGCTCGAGCATGAAGACTTCTTTACCGAAACAAAAAGATGTAATCCCCATTTGCAAAAGCAATTATTGATTACTCATATAAATGTTCAGTTCAATATCATTTCTCCGGGATGCCTGGTATATAGTTTTTAACTGCTGATTTGTGGTTAGTTGTTGGAACTTTAGGTCGAAAGAGGTGCAATATAGGCTCAACATAAAGGAAGGGCTAATCAAAAAACAAAAGTTAGAATATAAAAAAAATTGTGTGTGTCTTGCTGCAGGGTAACTTAGTGGTTAAAATAAAAATTTCTGAAGCAGACGTGCCCAAGTTTGAGCCTTGTCTGCAGAAAATTCTAGGCAGAACGTCAACAAGGACGAAACTGGTCTAATTGAATCAATTGCCTTATCTGCATTACACTAAGCTTAATTTATATTGATAAGTTTCTGTATATAATGGGAGAGAGTTTAAACCAAGGTCGCAACCTTGATTTAAAATAATAGTTATCACAACCCGTGTAACCAAAGTTTGTCTAATTGGAATACATACATGGTCAAATATTATAAGCACGTGGAATTTTAACGATTTTTAATTTAATCTGAGAAATAAATCTTGTATTTTAGCATGCGCATATCACATATACAAATTGGCACGCAAAATGCAAATATTGCTTATTATTGCGAAGCTTATGTGAAGACCTTGCATCAAGTCATAGTGTTCTATTCCTTCTCGATAAATTCAAATTTAATACTATTTGTGCATTGATTACCACTTTACGTACATGTATACTGGTTTTAAATAAATCTACAAGTAATAAATTAAACCATAAATATTTGTTTTAAAGACATCTTAACAACCTAACTATCTTATTCGCCTTATTCGAATTTAGCATTCAATTTGACGAATAATAGGCGTGTTTCATTCTTCTTATAAAATGAATTTATTTTGTTTACAATATTTAACTGTTTCAACCAAACGCGTTTTAACATTTATGAAATATGTAATATTTTTTAACTCAGATAGCACAATATGCATTTTATTTCCATTGAATTGACTTTTTTTAGAAAAACCTTTCTGCTGCAAAATTGACCTTTTAATGAAATAGAAAATATATATATATATATATATATATATATATATATATATATATATATATATATATAAATTTCGCTCTTTACAGACGGAAGGATGTTTAGTTTATCTTAGGATAAGTATTAAATTATGAACTCTCCACCATCTAAAAATTGGCGTCTTTTGTTTTTCATACATGTAATAAACTATACATTTTGTCTTGAGCTTTGGTAATTGCTTTCTAAATGGAATTTTTATTGTGCGTTTAGCGAAGTTACTTGTGAATTTTAATTGTTTGCTTTTTATTTTGATTTATCTTGTGTGAAACCAGTCAGAATCTTGCTTTCTTGCTTTAACTTACTGCTAACACTGCATAATAATGTTTCGATTTATTACTCACCTGCTGTGTTTCACACAACATTAATAATCGATGAAAACAATTATTTAGTTCTAATTAATTTGAAGCAGCATCACAATAGGCTATTTTTAAAATTGTTTAGCCCTCAAAGTAAAGGTGAATTTTTAAATTTTCAATAAATTCATGATTCCCCGGTGGCAAATTACCTTATCTACTTATTTTGGCAGCAGCGCACATAACTCGTGTAACACGCATTTTCGATATCAAGTGTTCATATTCTCACTCATTCGTTTGAAATTATAAAAGAATTTGCTCAAATTTGAAGCGATATGACGAAATATAACCAATTAATTTAGGTTTGTGTGAAAATATCTTTTGATTCCTGTTTGCATTCTGCTCATTTAAGCAGACTTTAGAGTTCGAAATATTTTTTGTTGGAGCGGCAATTATAATACCTTTAGACAGGTTAGCAGAGTTATAGTTCGGACAAAATTTGTTGCATATTTCTCTTAGGTCGCCGTCATTTGTGTTATCTAGCATTTTAAATATAATTATTGGTAGTATAATTCTTGTCAGTAGGACCAATTATAATTCCCAATAGGTTACTTGATAGCAAAATGTATAATTACTGGAATTTTTTTCGAGCAACGGAATTTTTCTAAGGCATAAACGAGGCAGTTCACAGTAAGAAGATTATAGTAATGTAATCGTTATATTATTCTTATGTTCGAGATTATCAAGAAACACATTGATGACTGACAGCAAATATGGCGTGTTGTTCCGAAGCCATATGTTTGGATATTTCGCATTTGACTAGATAATGTTGAACGAAGCACCCGTATTATTCAAGGTCACGATATTAGAACAGATTGGTTAATTATTATCTCATTGTTCATAAGGAACTGTCTATAGCATGTGGCTTATCACAACAGAGCTTCAGGTAAAATAAAATAACTTCATATTAGCAAGTAAACAAACTACCTAGAAAAGAAACAGGGTAACGCAGCAAATCGGAAAACAACGATGTTAATGTTTAACATTGCGACAATTACCGAACATACAGGAGAGATTGAAAAAATAAAGCATAATTAGACATAAAACTGTTCTATACTGTTAACACTTAATTAGAGAATTCCTTCAATTTTTCACATTTATTTTAATCGAGATTAATTTTTCTAACGATTTCCACATGTAATGAGATCCTTAATTATTCACGTTTTCGGTCCCTTGATATGTTGCTTTGACATCTGATCAGGTTTAAATGATGAGCATATTTGCGAAAGGGCATTGATTATTTTCCCAATCCTTGTGTAAAATAAGATTTTTTCCTGATTTCCACATTATACATCTCGTAACTTTTAAGAGGTTAGTTATTGCTATGTAATTTAATAGTACATTTAAATGTAACCGTTTAAAATTAATTGAACATTTATTTAATAATTGAAAATTTTGTTGTGTCATGATTTTGACATTGATAAATGGGTCAGAAAGACAGTCTCGGAATATACGATGTAAAAATATGGACCTTGAATGTAAAACACGTGTTTCGTACAACAAAGAGCAGACGATTCCCCACGTTTTTCTATTATAAAGGAAAAAAATTGTTGGTAAGTTAATAATATAATGGGAATTGCTTTTATATTTCGAATTCATGATATTTCATTGTTGAAATTGGGACATGTTGAAGCACTTCAAATTTAAGATTGATCTCTTCGGTTACCAGTCATTATTTTTCTAGCAACGAGTTGATTTTTTCATATCTTTGGCAAACATGAGTTATGATCCTTGTTCTACGGAGTCTCAAACTTTCCTATTATTTTTGCACCACTGTCTTAACTCCTGATGTTTTTTTAAGTGATTTGTTTAAACCAAAGAGAAGATAACACATTGCGAATTGCCAAAACCTAGCATTCTATGAATGAAGAAATTTATTTACATTTGGCTAAGGTGATTTATTGAAAAATGACCTTGAAAATAAAGTTACACTGCGAGCTGTTTATCCTAGTTTCTTTTATACTGATCTACAGGTAAATTGTTAAAAAATCATTAGACAGATATATGAGGGTGGTTAATTAGTCCTTTGAAATATGCGCCTATCGCAAATTACCAACTGATTTGTCTAACTGGAAACCATGAAGACACGAATCCAATCAGTGAATAAGCCATGCATCAGCTGACTTTAAATAACTATCAGATCACTCTTCAATCGCATTTCCGTTTATTCAAACCCTAATTCTACAAACGTTAAGCCAGATTTATTTGTGCCCCTCGTTTTCCATATTCAGGCGTAGAAAATGACCGTCTAAACAAACTGCCATCTGGATAGCCATCTGAACTGTTGCATTCATTCTGTTTGCTTCATCACAATCTTGATTGAACCTCACAGAGCAGTAATGAGAAGCACAGTTTATGATCTGACCAGATATATACAGTCGTTTACCGGTGATGCCAAACTGCTATATATAGATGAATAAGGGCATCGTTTAAAGAAGTCGTAAATATAATTTTGTCAGACTACCGTGAAGCTACAAAGAGATAAATTAGCAGACGTGCACACGACAAATGTCTGTACGCATGTCGCATTCTACCATAAATAATCAGGATACAGTTATTTGAGTGAATCGTCGCGAATTGAAGTCTAGAGGATTCAGTTTATGGGATATACGATTTTCAAGATCCCACTATGCTCTAGCACATCGATCTCGATTTTGTGCAACAGCAAGGTTGCGACTTTAAATGCCAAGCGTTGCAAACCTGTTCCCTATCTTACCCATTCGCTATGATTTTAATTAAACATACTCCCGAAACTTAATTATTAATTTCCTTCAACTAAGATGTTATTATATATTTCCAATATTAGTGAGAGGATTTGACATTTGATTGAAAACAAAATATGTATAACTCAATGCAGTACTTTTTTGTGAAATTGGATTTTGATTTGAGTTTCTATATGGCTTACTGCCAGATCATGTCAGAAAATGGGTCTCGTCGTCGCACTCCATTTGTGGATTAACAAATCTTTATACCCTCTGAAATGCCAAGTTTCTCATAATGTAGAATTTACAGCATCCTTTAATAGGCACAACGTTGTTGTTTTTTTAAATTGTAGCCTTTGGTATTTGCGCAAACACTTAAAAATTCATGTAAACTTCTTCTACGGAACATATTTTCTATTGATTTGAAGAGTCGATTGGAATTGTGTCCTATCTACGAAATGTGAATTTTGCAAGTTTCCAAATAGCGTATGCATTTTAAATGAGGGTAACTGATAATTTTTTACTATGTAGGAATTCTTCTTAAATAAACCAAATCGAAATAAAGTTTTTTATAGTTTCGAATTGATCTTTTGTAGCCTTAATCAAATGTCAAAAAATCTTGTATCATCATTATGTGATATTCTACAAGTTTTTTCACCTCGGTAGGTAACATTTCATTGAGTATGACCTGACTAATTATATATTTGTTTACCACTTTATTAGAATAATTAAGTAAATGGGTATATATTTCACTTATTGGTTAGTTAGATAGAATTTATGTGTTTTATTTCATAATTTTCGTTTTTCTTCTAATTTAATTAGTTTTCGATAGATTATATACGAATTTGTATCAATTAAATATGAAAACTAACAAGAAAGAATTACGATATTTTATCAGGCAGTATGCCTCGGTTTCTTTTAAAATCTGCTTAAACAGAGTTATATGTTCGTCTTATTATATAATCGACCTCGAATAATGAAAAAATTTACCTTTGCTATTTTTATTAGAAAAATAATATTTACGAAGTTAACATCAATAGCTCTAGCCGGCAGGAAAATCCGTTTATTAATTATTCGTTGTCCAATTAAGCGGCTTTAAAATTGGCCTAAATTTTTTGAAGAGCTCAACACTATTTATGTCATGCTTGAAAAATAGCAAAGCAATGTTTATTGTAAAAGGTTTCAAAAGAATAACTGAGGAGCCCTAATCATTAGGCGAATGTAAAATTGTTTCGAAATGAGTTATGGAAAATCAATCATATTTTTGAATAAGGCCTATATGATAATGCTTGCCAGCTACTTGCTATTACGTGTCCAGAAAATTAACTTTTTAAAAAGCATTTCTCACATTATACGTGTCATTAATCAGTAAATAAAGCATTTCTTTACAGAAAAACGATTAATAATTATGAATATTCTTCCACTCACTTGTAACATTCTATTCAAACTTTAAATAATAATTAATGTGGTGCGGTTGATAAATGCATCAACAAGATCGATATACAGCAAGTGTCTAATGAGAGATTTCGTGGTTGCGAACAAACGGAATTTCGCATGAAAAGTTCTCTATTAAGGAACTTTTCCTGCAAGGGTTGAGTTTAATTGTACAAAACGTTGCGTGTTCGAGTATGATTAGACAAGTCAAATTTCAAATTTCTTGTTGCCTAGTTTGCTTTTAGTCATTAATTTTGAATTTGCTGTCAAAATATAAAGGTTAATTTATGCATTGTTTTTAACGTGTAAATATTTCTATTGTGCGAGAGTCAGCAACTTATTGTACATGGCGAAATGTGTTCTGTCATTATCGTTTATATTTGACGAACTTTTTTGTTACCGGAAATATAACAATCTATGCTAGAAAGAAACAAATTTAATGATTGACTTCGTATAATGCTTAAAAGTGATATAGATTTAATACTGCTATAAGGCTCGATTTCTGCTATTTTTATTAGCTAAATAACTACGTGATTTCATATTAAACATTATTATATTATAAATGATTTCCTATGTTTTATCTACCTTAAGAGTACGAATCTGACTATGGAGAAATGTGTATTTTTTCAACTGTGATGAGATAAATTGAAATATGATTTTTTTCGCATGAGTAAGCGATTTTTTGATAAATAATAGTTGTTGAAATTAAGTATATGGTATAATTTAAAATAATATTCCTTCGTATTCAGTTACAAAAACGCTTTGATCTAGAGACAAATACCATTTCTAGTTATTTATTGCTTATTTTAACTGCTTAGAACGTGATGAATAATTGGAGAATTATTGTTTGCGATATGCAGCAATTTTGATTTACTGCCAATAAGTTATTTCATAGGACAAACGTCTGACCTAACAGATATTTGTAAAACATAATTTCAAGAATTTTTCGCTGATATCAGTATCTAAATTATTATTTTCTTATTTTCTTTTATCATTCCCCTAGTTTGGCCTATTCATTTTTGTCATAAATAAAATAACTGTTAATTTATTGACTTTTGGCGTCCAACTTTTTACTAGATGGCCTTTAAAATGAAAAATATCTCCTAAATAATGTGACCTCAGAGTTATACACAGGTTCATAATATGCGGTGTGGCATAATTCGAAATAATGCAGGAAGCCAAATATATGCTAACTTAAATAATTTGTAAAAATACTATTCATACCAGACTTTTGGCTTTTAAATTATCGCTTAGCTAATATATTTTCCTAATCGTAAAAATTAAGATAACCACCAAAACCTACTTTGAAATTAGATCGTGTTTGTCAGTTTCGCAGAGTGGAAGTATCCTAATTAAATTGAATTTAACATAAATGCATTTATAAAATATGATATGAAGCAAAGTTCGTGCCCTGTCCGCTGCAAATACTGGACTGGACGAAACCGTTCAACTGGATGAATTGCCTATTCCAAGCTATGCAGTGTCTTGTTTATACCGACACATAAATGTATTTCAGGTGTTTATATCAAGATCGCAACCTTGATTACAGTCAATGTCTTAGTTAGTTTTCTTGGCGTTGCAGCCGCATCGCAGCTTTCTAAATAAAATTAAATTTTTACTGGATTACCTTTCAAAACATTGACTTCTGTTGTTTACGGATAATGGGAAATGAAAATCCAAATGCCACAATGCTACTTGTGACAGTAGGTGCGTTTCGTTATTTGTAAAATAAACGTTCCACTTCGTCTATTTAAAGTCAGGATTTTCCGTTTTAAACGAGGAAACTGTTAGATTCAACAATTAGTTCTTTGTGTTTTTCATTTAAAAAATCTTTACATTAAGAAAAACAGCTTTTCTTTGATCCTATGACTGATATGTTATTGTATTATTCGAGCTAATTATTTCGCTAATACCGGTGATTACCTTCAATGCCTATAAAGAGAGCGATCATTCGTAGTTTGTCTCAAATCATTGAATCGGAAGCGAAAAAGTTCTACCGCATACCAGAACTGTACTGTACTTATCTAACTAGGAGCTACGTGCAAACGTGTTAATGACTCATTTTCACCTGGCACGTTTAGTCCCGTTTTCTTTAATGATTGTTTATAATAAGCAGGCCTGGTTTTGGTATGTTGATGAACAATAGTAACCACAACCTCCTGTTTTATCACTAACCAATGAGCTATATTCTTACAAGTTTCTCCTTATGTGAAAAAAATAATTTGGTAAAGGCGAAAAGCGCAATTTTCTAAAAAAATTTCCCGAAAAAGCAAATAGAAACCAATATGAACCAAAGTAATGTCAATTAGAGCCTCCACTCTGACGTCTACTGACATATGCTATCATATTTTGTGTATTAACAGTGACTTTTTTTAATCGATTAATTTATTTTTTAACAGAAGCATCGACAGAAGTTGGCATTAACAATTTCAAAGTTTTATGACGCGAACGAATCAAGCTCCAGATTTGCCTTCTACATATGCGCTATGAAGGATTTCAAAAAGAATTTAGACTATCGTAGTCTATACGTGTAAGATGTACCGCTGATAATTACCGCAAACCATGTTTTGTACTCGCGTGGCTCATAGAAGTTCGACCAAATATAACAAAGGCCAAATATGTGATTGACATATTTTGAAGCACAATACGTCAATTAATAGGGCTAGATTGCCATTAATTTTTAAAACCACATCTTGCACGTATACTACTTTTATTGTTACGAAAGCGCAACTTAGAGCATTTTTGTTACAAAAGTGCGCATTCACTCAGAATGTCTGCTCGAAGTGTTTTGGGTGCCATACATGGTTCGAACAAAAATTTGTGAATCGCTGAAACTTGTTATGTTAATTATCTAAAGATATTTATTATCAGACGACCACAAACAAACAAACACACACACACATAAACCGTTGTACCTAAACTAAATGTTTCTTCAGTCAATCATATTAAAATGCCAAATTAGTTGTTTTATGACTATCTACAATATCGGCATAATGTCAATTTTTACAAGACAACAAATAAGGAAAATTTTATTGTTCGACAAAATACTCGTTAACAAGCATGTCGTTTGGCAAAGCCTCTGAGGCTCTATATATATGTTACGTTAGGAACTACAATTGCCTATTCAGGTAATTATGAAGAAATGCATACAGCACGATCAATTCTAGTTTAATAGTTTATCTTTTAGTTAAATATATAAAGAATCACATTTACCGGTCCTACTGTGTTCCGTAGAAAAGTCTAATTTTAAATCGTTGATTGAAATCACTGCTATACATATCCCGAGCCTGTGGATACTGTCTAAATATTATTAGATTTAAATATGTAGTTTTCTTGTTGCTGTTTTAAGTTATGGTCTTTCAGGGAGTATCGATGATAAGGTAGGAAAAATGAAGTTTAAACCGACAAAATTCTCTGAAGACAACCGTGGAATTTATTCATTTCGATAAGATATTCATCCACTAAGACATTCTGTGTTGGGAAATTTAATAGACGTGGCATTGCTTTGCCTAGGCGACTAAACAGAACCGTATTTACAAACGACTGATAGACAAAAATAAGTATAAAAAACGACTCGATTCTCTTTGTAATAATGGACACAACGTAAAGCATAAATACACTACAAAAAGTCATGCTCTAATAATGTTTATGCCACTGCAGTGCATAACAACTTCTTAAACTAAATTCAAAAGCAAGAACAATCTCCAATTATGCTGTATTTAATTGGTCACGCGACGTCAGCAATTTCAAAGAAGATCGTTATCAATACAGAATTTGCAGATTTCTTCACAGACTAAACTGTGAGCTTTTAGGAACCATTATAATCTTCAGAAGCTCTATAATGTAACTTTAAAATATCGTGCTGAGCTATAACCGAAGCATCAGAAAATATAAAGAACTGGTATTCGCATGAAACATAATATTAATTATTGTATATTAAAAAAAATATTATAATCCGTTAAGAATGCAAGCTAACAATATACCAATTTAAAAAAACAACTATATCGGATGCCACAAACGTTTCTCTTCCCTTTCTTCTCATATATCTGGAAATATATATATATATATATATATATATATATATATAAATATATATATATTAATAAAAGGAAAAAACCAGAAAATTCAGCAGTTAAAAGTGTAAAATAAAGGAACGTCAAATCGTCTTCATCACGTTCAGTTAAAATTAATACCCAGAAATGCTTCTTATGATAGAAGACATTAGGCTGTAATTTGTTTATCCACTGAGATTCATATCAGCTTTATATGAGTTAGCAATAATTATATATATATATATTTGTAGATATGTGAGAAGAAAAAGAGAAAGGAACAGTTCTCGTATCTGATAAAATTTATTTTTTAACTCTGCGCATGGAACAAGTACCATAAATAATAATAATAATAATAATAATAATAATAATAATAATAATAATAATAATAATAATAATAATAATAATAATAATAATAATAATAATAATAATAATAATAATAATCATAATAACAATAATAATAATAATAATAATAATAATAATCAATAATAATATATCAATAATAATAATAATAATAATAATAATACTAATAATATTAATAATAATAATAATAATAATAATAATAATAATAATAATAATAATAATAATAAATTAATAACAATATAGATGACGATAATAAAGGCCAGTACTAATATAATTACTACTAACGCCACTACTACAACTATTTATAATAAAAATAATTTTAATTATTATTATTTAAAAATAATGTAATAACTAAAATAATTATACGCACATTGATTGCGCGGGTAGTGATAAAAAACATTTAAAACAAAGTTGGCTTATACACGTAGAATTATTTACATTGCCAATTATAATGTCTCTGCTTAATGCATGATGGATCTTAATTTCGTCAATATTTTTTTTTAATTTTAAATACAAATAAGGCTTTTTTATTCTCGGAAGCATACATTTCTGGGTTATTCTTATTTAAATTCTGAGCAAATTTGAGCCTAAATCTAAAAAAATGAGTGATAAATACGATTTAATATCCATGTGTCGAAGTGACCATTAGTCCTGGATGCAAACACACTATTTATATCCAATTGTAGAATGACTTATTTCAGCACAGAATATTTCTGAACATACGTCTGATGTTTGAGCACCTCGCATGCAATTTTTTTGCTTCGCAACTGTCCACATTTTGATTACCATTATTGTTGCACATCCATCTAAGCGTGCATCTTCCGCATAAATTAAATACTTGTATTCTTAACAGTTCACCAGGTTTCAACTGTCGTAAGACGGTGTTTAAAGTTGGCTTTCCTAACACTCTCAATACACTTATGGCAAGTGTGTCAAATAGGCGGTAACAACTAATGTCCAACTCCTGTCCTCAATGTGGCGTGTTTGCATGCATTAACAGGATGGGCGAAGGCGACTTTGACAGCCATTAATTAGTGCATGTTAACCTTAGTCGTCGGGTCGTCGACGATCTGGTGTTCTCTTATAGCTACCAACGAAAAAGCGCGAAAAAATGTTGACAATTAGTCCACACTGCATAGGGCGATGCACAGGCTAATCATTGTTAACCTGTTTGCTGAGTCTTACAGGCCGAATGATGAAAAGCAAGTTACTGTTGATGGACTTACATTGGAGAGTCTTATGGCTGGAAGCTGTTTATGCAAAACTGGCGAATGATCAATATCGTTGCATACACATCACATAGTCTATATTTGTAGTGTTAAATTAGCATGCCCTACTGGCGGTTAATTAGTACTAGATAAAGAAGGCGGTTTAAATCGTAAAAAGCGGTGATTTCACGCACAATTTCCCTGAATAAACCGGCGTAAGGCGACAAACTAATCTACCTCAATTGTACTGAGACTAACTGCGCCATAAAACACTGGCATTAAAATTCCTGTGTATGCACTCCTGTATATTACCTTCTAGGACGCATTTTCTTCTGCCTGACCTCCAGTATTAACAGACATTAGCGTAAGAAATAGCACGTGGGTTGCTGTGAGTTAAAAGCTAGACCAAACTTCCGCTGGCTTTCTGATGATAAAATATGCGGATTAGTTTGTTATCTGTGAAAGAAAAATAGATCATCACAACGCAACATCTATTGCAAAATAACGAGGAAATCGCACTCGGGTTCGTAAACTTCACAAGAAGTATTTCGCCAGCAACGCGGCGAATTAGGATCAATACTGTCTCAGTTTGGCTATAAAATTAGTATCACCCTTAAATCTTAACAACTCATTACAATTTTCATTTCAACTACGCTGCAAATATGGAGATTATTTTACCAAGTAAGTTCGGACATCATCTGTTGTGGAAGTGAAACTTGTCAAAAAATTTGAAAAATCCTCAGTTTGCCATAATTAGCTCATGGCTTGGTCAGTGATGAAGTAGTTTCTCAAAATTTTTACCAGATGGACATCAAAGCTCACACTTTAAAATGTGGTGTTATGATAGACCGCAAATCCAGTGGAGTCGATGGCCGTAACTATCACATTTTTCAAGTCTAGTTAAATAGTTATTCCGAATGGCTTGCACAAACTAATTTCAGTATAACTAACAGATCAATTTTCTAACATTATTAATAGCATAACAACTAATTACTATTAAGCAATTCCTCATTGCGTGTGGGGACAACTATTTTTATAGAACTTTTGCTAACTTCATTTAAACACCGTTCCCATTTACAGATAATAATTCGAGCATCTAAATATTTAGTTAACTAGCTATCTTACAAACTAATTATCAAACTAACAAACTGACAAATTAACCATAAAAATATATTATTTACTTACCTTCTAGCAATCTAACTTACCTGTTATATTATATTTAGTTATATTCTACATTTTTATGTCAACGTGTGCATGAGTATAAAAAGTGAGATTTCATTTCTTTTGCATTAATTTTTGTTTGTTAATATGTGCCGGTACCGTGTTCTGAGCAATTCAAATCATCACTAAATTTTATAACTGAAAGAATTCAAAATTTTTGCTAACTTTACCTCGATATGATAGCATAAGTGTGTAGAAGTGATGCTTGTCATTTTCGAGAATTCGAGTTTCTGTCTGTTTATCCAGTTTTTAACCCGTATGAAATTGTAATGCAGTTAGCCATAGTATGTGGCTTTTTTAAAGTTACTTAGAGTTTCCTGGTATTTATGGCCATTCTTTGGTATAAGTAGCGTTCAATATTCTCATAGAATATTCAAATTATTTTGTGTAATCCTGTCTGATATAACGTTATACAAAATTTTATATTTCTTTCGTGGAATATATAAGTATTGCAAGAGCTTGTTGTGTGTTTGCAATATCTCTGTTAAAGATACTGTTTTAGAATACTATTAATGAAGTGGGTTTTTGTCTATTTTAAAAAGTACCGATATTTTACATTCTTTTGTTGCATGGTCAAACGTTTAAATTCAAAGTTCGTGATGAAAATATCTGTCAGGATATATAGCAAAACAGGAATAATTCATCTCAGCAGGCCGTTTTTATGGTTGATTATATAGTAATTATACGTTTTTTTAAAAAGAATATTTAGTTAATAGTTGTCGTTATCTGTTACATTATAGAAATTTTGTCAAAAATTTGGCATCATAGAAAATGCAAGTATATACGCATTTAGAATAAAAATAAAGCAATCTGTAGAATGAATTTAGCAGTTCAAATGTGGAATTTTAGATATATTTGTTCAGCACTAAGCAAGCAGGTCAGAAAAACGTCTTTTTTATTGGGCGCTTAATGAAAAATAACTACTTTTATTGGATAATCCCTATACCAAATATTAGTTTTGTTGAAATAGCGTATAGTTAAATATTAACTAGAGCTTTATTTACAAACCGGCAGTAGCGATTGATATAGCAGATTTCAAACATTATCTCCTGATTTATTAATTAATTGATATATAAAACAGCCAGGCGTTAGAACCTGGCACGCAATATTTCAAACCTATTGTGCAAAACTTGCAAACCAGACCGCTGAGGTAGAGCACTCACACACCGATAAAAATATTGCGTAATAAAATCTAACTCAGTGTAACATGTTAACTTATTGTGGAGTTTTAAAGCGGAGATATAAATTATTCTTCTTGTCATTCCCAAAACATTTAACGCCTCAATTCCGATTCTTACCATAAGAGAGCTATCGGTTGCTCTGAGCTAAAATATATGTAAACATAATATTCAAATATAAAAAAATATAGCCAGGCTTTTTTATCAGACTTTTTCTAAAATTTTGTTATACTTTTAGCTTTTAATTGACAGTTCACATATGCAGAAAAATGCTCACATTTACTAATTTGTGCCAACTCAACGGCGTGTTAATCCATTAATATTAATATCTGCTCTGAAAAACTGTTTCCGAATCGCATTTCTGTATCTGGGGACTCATATAACGGGCAGCTATCCGATATAATTTAATTATTCTCAATACAATTCAAAGTTGTTAACCGGTATCGTTTAATTCTTAATGCACGGTAATTTCAGTCCACATTTTATTCGTGGTTTACTAAAAACTAATATAAGACCACGTTATAGATGTGGCGTCTAAGTTTCGGCAAATGACGCACCAAGAAAATTTTTAATTTGGGGCGAGTACTATTCCAAATTTACCTGACCAGATAAAAATAATGTCGTATTTCCACATTCCATGATCATCTTCAGAGCATGACAGTCAACTGACTAACAAGAATCACACCACAAAATGCGATTAACCAGTTATGCGTCTCACATCTATAGTAGTGTTGCAAACATTGTACTTCGATGGAGATGGTGGTTGTTTAGCTTCAAAGTAGTTACAAACAACATTTTGAAACATCTCCACACGCATAAAAATTATATGATTATCCGATTATTGATTGCGCAGTTGATGATGAAAAGACTTCAAGCGAAATTTTCAATCTTGTGCCATATAATGGTATTGATGATTATCACTGCCGCGCAAACTTGATCACCGAATTTTTTTACCATGTGCATCATTAATATTTTTCTATTTAACAATTTTACAGAAATAACAGAATCGCCAACAATCATCGTTTAATAAATAACAGACATCTTCAATTCAGTAAGACGATAGTATGTGTTTGGTCTTTAGAAATGCTGAGACGTATAGTCATCGAATACTTTAACACCAAATTATCTGAACTTTGGCCACATATATCATTTTCTCAGACATGTTAAAACCTCTTCTACTTCATTGATTATAGCAAATTTAAAATTTTCAATATGATTTTCTTCCACTATTTTGAAAATTGCATATTGGATAACGAGAAAATAGCTGCTGGTCTTCATATTAATATCCCCCATGATTTACCGATTTTACGTTTTAACAAAAACATAATTATAGGCCTTCAGTCTTATACAATGGTGCTTGTTGACGTTTTACTAAAGTCGATCTAAATTGATAAACATGTTTATTGTGAGATTGATATCATCAAGACGTTTTCCTACACATAAAATCTCGTTTGTTCTTAATTAAAGTAAGTAATTAAAGATAAAATTTGGCCAAATGAACCAAATTACTTCGTTAAGCATTGATGTATTTCACGGATGACGGTGAAGACTCTTTAAGCCAAGGTGGCGTATCTGAGATATGCACAAATCAATGTTGAAGCAATTCGTGAAATATGACGAAATAACCGTCAACCACACGTACTCTTCTTCCTTGGTCAATATCCGAGCATGACAAAACTGCCAAACATAGATATTTGCAAAATATGAAATTGGAAGGAATCATGAGAAGCGTGTTAGAATCCATGTTTTGATGGGTTTCTTTCATTCATTTCAATTCCTTTTAGACATCTTCCATTATGATTAAGATAGACTTTTCATAAATCATTTAGAGAAACAATATACGAATATTTGCACTCTAACAATATTGACGAAACTGGTGGGACAGTATATTGTGTTGTCTTTCTTAAATAATTTCCATTGCGAACTTTTAACGTTTTTTGCCTTTTGAAACTGTTCAACTGGAGTATGATTCCGCAGGTGTTTATTTGCTCGCATGTGTAGAATTATCATATAGCTTATAAATTAAAGTGCGGACACTTCAAGTAAAAGTGCAGTGTGTTTGGTATGTTCGCAATTGTTATTTCACAAATAAATGAAATAAATATTCTGTGGAGGCATTAAATAACTTTTTCATTATTCAACGTCTATCTGGGAGGTAGCAATACGAACAAGATAGTAAATATTCCTTTGTTCTGGTGCTGCATCCTGTTCCGAAATAATCAATATTCAATAGTGGCATGCACTGTTTGAAAAACAATTATGGGTAAATTTTACGCGTATACGATCATCACTCCATCCGCGATTGTGCAAGTGGCAAAATGCTTTCTTCTGTGAGTGAGATTAGCCTATGATTTCAGTTTTGTGGGCATAAAATAATATTAATTCTGCAACACTCTCCGTCACTATGTATTAATAATACAAAAAATGTAATAAAACCTTTTTCCGGATGTAACGAAAATATATTTGTAGGAGCAAACCTACCTTAAAAATTAGGTTAAATAAGTGTGCAAAAAAAAGCAATCCGAAATTGAGAGGGCGTTTCCGGTGGTAATAAGGAAGAGAAGCTTAAACCAGATAACATTCTGTTTCGATTAAGGAAATAATTTTTAAATAATGTGGGGATATTTCGAAAATTTGAAAATGGTCGGGCATAGGTTTTAATGATTCGATCAATCTAAGAAAAAAGATTTATATTCAATTGACCAATATCGAAGCTGAAAAAAGGTAAACATGGACCGAAAGTACAAGTTACAGGTTGAGGTTACGAATTTCATACATTAAATGATTAGGCTGCAGGAATTGGATAAAACTTATCGTGACTCATTTAAACAAAACGATACATACCCACCAATATGGATGAATGGAAATGTTCGGAATTCGCCAACTTATAAAATGTCTAAATTTATTTGTTATAGAATTAGGTATTTTTATTATTTATAGAATATAGATAAATGAACACCTATCAATTCGTCAATATAATCAAGAAACGCAAGTTAATTTAAAGTGAAAGATTAGCCTTTTTAGATTTTACATTTTTATACAAAAACATATCTGTGTCAGATTTAAACGTTACCTAACTGAATACGCAAAATTTTTCAGGGGAAGCCATATTATTTTATAAGTGTGACAGAAATTTATAAAATATTCATGCCGTCTACATACTTTAACTTCAGTAAGAAATATCAGAAAAAAACGAAAGTATTGCCAACAGGAAGAACATTTTATTTGCCGGTTGCAAACATATTTATGCATTATATCGAGAAAACACTCCAAGAATGAACACCTCTTAAACCGAACTTTTTTTAAAGATTCTTTTTTAATGTTTTTTTATTTAGCAACATGGTGATAAGGAATTGATAAACTGCCTAGATTTAGAAAATGATATAGTTGATGATCTAAAATTAATTCTGGAAAAGAAAACAATGGAAGAGATAGCATACTTTGATGTAAAACTGAGGCAGAATAGGGAGATACTAGAAAATGATGTCTATATGGGAAATACCTATGTGAATATCCTGATTAAAATGTAATCGAATCACCCATATGGAATGAAAATAGGCCTTTTGAAATCTATATTTTTGTTAAATCTTAGAATACGTGACTTAAAGTATATAAGTGCTAAAAAGAAAAATTATAAATAAACATTCAGGAAGAATATATATACACATGAACTAATATATAAGACAATAATATAAGTAAGAAGGAAATTCGATTCGGATTCGATGCTTGAAAAGCAGGACAAACTTAAATATTACTGTATGAACTTCGTAATACCAGATTCGAAATTAAATAGAAAAAGTTACTAAAAGGTTAATAAATTCAAAAAGAAAGAATGTAAATTTTCAATACGCCAAGTGTACATGAAACACCTCGTAAAGACTCTAGTATCACGTCTGTATAGGAAGCTATGCGCCCGATCAAGATTAGAAGAGGTGAACATAAAACAGCTCGAATCGTGGCACAGTTGCTTCATTGTCTTGCAGTCATCAACTAGACATTCCTGCTGCAAACTCTATTAAATTTTCCACTTAGAGAAAAGGCTTACATAAAACAAAAATTATAATTGCGTTTAGTACTCACCAATACATTTTTTTCTAGTCACTGTTTGTGTACATTTGTTTCTGATTAGCCCTACGGAGCTCTTTGTATTCGCTGAATAAAAAAATCACTCCCTGACGCACAAATCTTTATAAAATGCTCAAAAAACTGGTAGTTACTGTACTTTAGTTAGTTTATTTTAAACCGATGACAATTGTTCGATTATTTTCAGAATAATATAATCTCGCCGACTATGTTTACATAGTTTTCAGTAAGATTAACAACACAATTTTGTGGAAATTTTATTTTCATTCAAATCGGAATTTTCATCATTTACAGCAGGTATGTTCATGAAGACAAAGAGATAAAGAGAGAATAAATCAGGAATTCATTCCTAAATACAATTGCATCGCATCCTATCCAATTCAGACCCAACTGATTTACGTCTTTCTCTTAATTAAGGCATTGCCTAAACTTAATACAGAAGAGACTTTCAAAATCGCACAGAGAGTTTTGTGGATCTGGTATTTATACTCCTAGCACATTGTTTCAAAAGCTAATGTAAAACTTGAAACCCTTTAAAAATTACGCATTAATACATTGCAACAGGACTACTATCATCGGACAAATCAGGCTCATGTGTTCGGGTTTACCTAAAAATTGGGCCAGATTTACAAAAATTGCGAGGAGCCTTAATTTAAAATCGCTTTTCCTAAAAATTTTGCATTATTTTAAAAAGAACCATTTAAGGATTTTTTTTCAACTATTAAGAAAATTTTACCCATTGGAAAATGAAAATTTTCAGGGAATTTTAGAAAAGCCCATATTGCTACATGATATATATATATATATATATATATATATATATATATATATATATTATTTACAAGCATGTTTATGTTAAAAAGCAACTATTTTTCACAGAAAACAACGCATTTTACTTAAATACGAGTCCATTTCTTAGGATCCCGCTACTTATGAATTGTGCATTGATAAATTCACAAATAATAAAACAATGGATTTTATTTCACAGATTTGACTGCAAAAAATCATGGTTTATTTCGCATGGTTTCTTTCGTGACGTATGGTATGGTAGGATAATCTCAATTATACAGATTTATTTACCGATCAGAAATATTATTTACGCGCACACACACACAAACACACACACTTACATATACACATACACATATATATATATATATATATATATATATATATATATATATATATATTTATATATATATATATAAATTGGCGTCCTGCATTCTAAATTTATATGAATTCACTCATTACTAATATTGGCGCCATGAAAGAAAATTGTGTAACAAAATATGAGTTAAATAGCTGTCATTGGAAGTATATTCGGTTGATGAATTTCTTACGAAGACTATTATTCTGTTAAAAGAAAGGCCATAAAAATTATAATTACGAACAAAAGCCTTCACAACGTATCAATTGCACTTATTGCAGTAATTAGTCTAACATGATAATTGCTCTCTCTCTCTCTCTCTCTCTCTCTCTCTCTATATATATATATATATATATATATATATATATATATATATATACATGTGTTCTGGGTATATGTGAATGTTTTTAGATGAACAAATGATGAATGCAATAAATCTTCATCAATCACCGATGAAGAATGATAAAATGCTCGGAAAACTTTAATTTCTCTAGCACAATTGAGCTAATGATCTTTGTTGACATGCGACAGAGGCAGTTACTGATAAATGGTGACGCGCATTAGATGAATTGATATTTATTTATTTAAACTTTCAGGACCCTGTTCAATATTAATATATCATTCAATTAATAAAGTTGCATTAAAAAAATGAATGCATGTTCGTGATTGTTTTCTGTCGCCTGTTAATTTTAGAAATTAAAAACGATTCGGTTAGTTCTCACATAAGTAAATAATTTATTTTCATATATTATTTTTTTATACCTACTACAGCAGCGCTTTTGCTCTAACTTCTTATCCGATTTACTGAGGTAGGGAAACGGTAAATAATTAGTAAAATATAATTTCACTTAGGGTAGTTTCAGGCTTGTCAGACAAATTCATACTTCGGCTACTAATTTTATTATCTTCGGCCTGAAATTGGCAAACGCTTCATATAATTCATTGGTGGAGCAATATGTCTCTACATGGTGCGCGTTAAATTCGATGTATTGACGGTCTAAGCTTCCAAATATTATGTTTCTATTAGATGAGTGATTTTTAGGGTTTCTATTTCATCACCAACGATGGCACCAATGGTTTGCCTTTACTCTGGTTTGCGTAATTTGCCTCCTCAGAGGTAGAAATAATGTGTAATTAGGTTTCCATGTGTATAACCAAATTTAACGTTCCATTTATTTATTCATGAAAGAGACACCTACTTAACATTGACTTATAAGCCAATTTAATGTATGTTAAATAAAGTGAACATGCCGACGTAAAATATAAACTATTGTATATCGTTTTATTTGTTCATATTCTGAACTATTGCGATAATTCTGCCTTATGAACCAGACTCATCAGACGTTTTGTAAAATCAATTTAATTCAGACGCACAAAACCTTTGTTTAAATATAAATGCAAAATGTAAAGTTTTTATAGAAATAAGTCCAATTTATGGATTTCAGCACATGAAAAATAATATTTCTCTAATATTATTACAGTCCAGTATTTCTTAATATTGCTTTCATTCGGTGTTGTTGTCTTACGCTTATAATGTTTTATCAAATTTACCACAACCATTATTGACATCATAATAACCATAATTTTCAACATAATATCAGTCTCTATTTCTACCATTATTAGCGGCATGTTTGTCAATTTTGAAATTTCGAGTTGTTCCCATTCAATCTTGTGAAGAAATCCTGGAAGAAAAGAGGAAACATCATATTCCTATTGAGTGTTAAAAATACGCATTTAAGTTCCAACCATAAATTTTTATTTTCTAAAATCTGAATGATTGAGCATCCTCCATAATGTGGACTTCTTCATCTACTAGCTTGGCTGATTAGTAAAATTCATGTTTATCATAACACAAGTTCTCATGCCAATAAAAAATTTCAATGATAGGCATATCTTTTGGGAACTTGTTATATATGACATACTCGCGACACAGAAAATCGAACAGCTTCACGTACACATTCAAAAAAAGGTATTTTATCGAAGGAAATATTATTAGGCTCCATTTTTCCAATATGGTATCTGCAACAATTTAAATTCAGATATTTTAGGAAAAGCTAATTGCTTTATTATTTCAGCTTAGCTTTTGTTTCTTATATTAGTTTAATAAAAATCGGTTTACTAAAATTTATATTTATATAAAAAGTTCATATAACATTGCTGTTGATTAATGCAAATCAATACTAAATCATGAAAATTGAAATTGATTTGAGCCAGAATAAGACCATACTTACTGTAGTAGCAGGTCCTATATTAGTATTCTTATTATGGTTTTAAATATGTCCATCTCCGAGACCATTTTTTAGGTGCCTTTATGAGCTTATCTACAAATAAAGGGGTTTTGAACATTCGCGGTGATGGAATGTATTTAATGCATCATAGAAACAGTACCGACGTCCACTAAGGAGTCGCTAGTAGGTACATAATATTTGCATACATGAGATTACAAATGTTATTCATGCTGACTTTTGTTTGTTCTCTAAGTCCTAAGTTAAATAACAAGTGATCATTTGAAATATTTTAATTTTTAATATTTAATTTTTTAGTTTCATTACTATGTTGATTGCAATTGGAAAAAGTAGAATTAAAATTTATAGTAATAATATTATTGGTAGAAATATTTGCGACAGTCGTCATATTTGTAGTATTCGTGGTTGTTAACCATTGTATTAGTTGTAGCAATTGTAGGAGAATAAGTAGAAGCAATTTAGAATAATAGAAGTTTTAGTAAAAATAGTTGTGAAAATTGAAGGTATATTAGAAATAGCTGTCATAATTATTATATTAATTATATTCTAACTGGTGGAAAAAATAGTAATAGAGCAGAAGAGGTAGTAGTATCCGCCATGTTAATAACGATAGTAAAATTCTATTTTATAATATTGATAATGGTAGTAATAAAATAATAAATTGTAATGGTAATAGCACAAGGTTTTTTTAAATGTGTATGTTGAAGTATTCATTGTAAAAGTAGAATTTACAGTAGTTTTATTTCCATCATTATTTGTAGTAATATTTTTTTAAATTATTATGATTTTGATTAATATTATTATCATAATGTGTAATTTATTTATTAGTATTAGTAATAGTAAACATAAAAGTAAAATTATTACTTGCACTGGCATATCTTGCACTAGTTACTGAATACACCGTGCTTATTTAAAAAAATTAATATACGAATAAAAAGGTTTCTTTTAATAATTCGTTTTTGGTTTCCCAGAAATTATATTTATTATTTTTATAAATTTACAGTATTTATTATAGACTGCTAGCATCATTAGCAATAATTTATTTTTTATCAGATGAATAAGGCATAGAACTACAAATACAAAAAATTATATAATTTCAATTGTACTAGAAATTTTATTGTCTTCTTCATTCTGATAAATTTATTACTGAATTGGTAAAATAAAATTAAAGTATTATTTGGAATAAAATGTCTCCTTTTTTAGCGGTTTAATCGACATACACGGCATCAGTTTTCGTCATTTCTACGTGCTCGTATTAATTTTTTAAATTAAATATGAAATGATTAATACTAAGTTACTTTCGGTGTGACTGTTCTAACTTAGTAAATAAAACAACATTTTATGCTAAAATTATTTGAGATAATATTTTAATTCTCCTATAAACACACCTGAAAAAATCAACAATATTTCGCTAACTTTATTTAAATATTTTTTATTACCACCTGCTAAGTTAATCGTTGTTTAATTGTGTAAATATTCAACTTAATATCACTTACACACGTAGCGTGGTACATTTTCTTAAGTGACAAATTGAGGGGAACTTGTTGGATCCTCCGATGTAAAGTGATGCTACATAGGTTACACCTAAAGAAAGTGCTATCTAAAACACGAATTAGGACCAAATTAAGAATTTTCTGTCATGCAAATCATTGTGGCACATTCGATAGTCACAGACTCTTTTGAAATTGAGATACAGTTAAAACCCCGTCCGCGGTAACATATTTGACAGTACTTGAAGAGTTCCCAATTAAGACGAAACCGGTCTACCGGAAGAATTGCCTTGGTAACATATAATGTGCTTAGTTTATTCAGACAAATATATATATATATATATATATATATTAATAGGATTTTTGCTTAAAATATGCACGCAACCTTGATTGAAATAGGATGGGTCATATTTGCATTTAAAATTATCTAAACAAATGCCCCTTTTTTATTTATCTCAGACAATTTAACACAGAATATACATATGGAGCAAAGTGTTTCAATTTAGTCAAGTTAATAAAGTGATATAATTTTTTTAAAGTTTGATGTGTTGCATTTAAACAAATCAGTCGACTGTCGGCTAACAACTTCACAATTGCCACCAATAACAGTATCTGATTAAAATAAAATTAATGTATGCCTATACTGACTTTTTAAGCTCTTTAGAGCACCGGAAACTCAAATAGACCGAATGTGTAATAGATAATGTAATTTGAACTGATATCATACTTAATGCCTGTTAAGGAATCAAACCTCTAATAAGAAATCTTTATAATTATTTAAATAAATTTAATATTCACACAAATTAGGCCAGATGTAATACAACCCGAAGAAAGGCTAGTTGCTTAATTTTAAGCTTCTTAAATGCTATCAGTAATGTATTCGTCATTTAAGCTGAGCGAAAAAAAACAAATTCTTTAAATGTCTTCCCATCAGTGAAGCATTGAAAATAACCTATAAAGTCATGTTATGGCAAACTTAATTATCGTAGGCCTAAAAAAACCTTGTGGACATATTTTTATCTTACTTTTTACATTTTGTAGTAGGCAATTTATTTTCAATTTGTTTCCGGACAGTAAAAGTTATGAAAAATTTTCATCACTGAATAGCTAAACTTATTGCGCTAGTTTGCGACATTTTATTGAAAAGAAGAAATCCAAGCTTCATTTTTTGTCAAACTTAATTCTAAGCCAAATTATTTACTAAAAATGTTGCAATATCTGTTAGTAAATGAACATATAGGTATCGACATTTTAAAATCTTTTTCGAAGTCAAACGTAAATGTATAACAACAAAATTTAATTGGAAATAAAATGTTAAGACGACGCATATGCAGCTTCTAACCGTTGTAGCAATAAAGATTTAAAGAATAGTTACCACCAACCGCGCAATAAATTATTGTTAAGTTGTATTGCTTATATATGTATATGTGGCGAAAGCTGCAAATAGTTAATGTAAGTGACTGCATAGAAATTGTGCAACCGACACTTCCAGTCAAGTTCAATATATGCGAGACTGCTAGATGTGAGAGCCGCATATCTAAATTTGATTTCCATATATGTGCAATGCGGTTTGATCCTGGATAGTCAGTTTGTCGTCATACTCTGATAATGATCATGAAGTTCGAAACGCGTCAGTACATGCGACAGGCGGTAGTTTTGATATGTTGTCCGACGACTGGTTAAACTATTTCAGTTGTGTAGTGTGAGGCAGGATGGCTCAGTGGTTAGAGCACCAGATTCCGAAGCAGACGTGCCCAGATTCAAGTCCTGTCCGCGGCAAATTCTGGCCAGTACATGATGAGTTCCCAATAAGGACGAAACCGGTCTACTGGTTGAATTGCCTTTTCTACACTATACAATTCTTAGTTTATAATGACATATGTAAGTAATTAATGGATCAGGTGTTTATATCAAGACCGCAACCTTGATTATAATAATTGTTATCACTACCCGCGCAACCAATGTTCGTTTAATTCTGGAGTAGGTTGGAATCTCGCAAGTTTCATTTTCTACAGTTTGGTGCATGCTGTTTTGTAAAGCAAAGTATAATTATAAAGATAAACGAGTCACGTGTATGCCCAATGATATCGTGAATCAGTGATAGCTATACTTAATATTCATTTGAAGTAAGATTTAGACAAAATCACTGGCGCTGGTTAAGTGATTGGACATGAATCAATTGTTCTTCTGTGAAAGTATTTATAAGCTCGTGATTATTTGTCAAACTGTAACGTCACCGATCTGATAAATTTATGTTTTTCCTCCTTATCATATCATTTGAACTCATTTCCCTCTTCATAAATCTCACAATGTAGGAGGATAGCATCTTTATCATATTTTTCTTAATCGGTGCGTGTCTAGGGTTACAATGGTTGTGCACGAGATCACTTGTGTATATCAGTCATTTTAGTTATCAGTGTGGTTGGTCTAATAAAAGATCTTTTTCTTTTTGCATATGGAAAAAGTACAATGAATTTTATTAAGGCTCGCACTCCAAGGAAAAATAATTATATGTTTATTGATAATTCTTAAATGTTTATGTATGCTGCACGATGTGGTCTTTCTTGATTTTTTTTATTCTTCTGCCCTTTTCTTGTGAGGGACATTTGATAGCACTTGTAATTCGGTAAAATCTTGAATCCTTTACATATCCAGATGCATCGATTTTTGGCCTTAACTGATGGGTTCTCACTTGTCCCATACTTTTGAAGCCCTCCATTAGCTGCTTGTCGGAAAATGACATTGGAACTAGACTTCCCGATTTTTTTCCAAATTTTCGGGACATCATTTACACTCCCACCGTCGGGGTTGACACCATACGCACAGGAAAATAAAAACAATTTTTTCTGTGAGTATTGTGTAAACCATGAAGATGGGACTGGAAATGAAGTCCCAAAAATAAGGGGAAAATCGAAAAAATCTTGTTCTAATGTCGTTCATTGATAATGCTGCATTGCCATTTGTCAGATACCATAAACTGTTTATTATTTATTTTAGAACAATGCGTATTATGCAAACTCTATAAATAATCGTGTGACTGGGAGAATTAAGAAATATTCCTGAAAGGACGTATTCATGACGTTTTAAAAAATTAATCTTGGCCTTTTAAAACGAATTTTCAGCATTGTTCGGCTTTTAAAATTTCCAACCGAAATACCATTTTGATGCACATCGCCGCGTCACAAATCAGATGATTTCCTCTTAAAATACTTTTCTAATTTTCGACGAGTTTGCGTCCGTTACGTAATATACTTGCCACGTTTTTTTATCTTAACTAATTTTTTTATAACAACTAAACAATCTCGTGTGAAATACATTATTCATTCTTATTCGTAGAATAATAAAATTTTACTGTCTGTAACAGTGTATTGTTTTCTTTTAGGAAAGAACTTTTCAATATCCTCAATGTCAAGCAAGATTGAAAGAACTTTTATCACCATTAGCGCAAGCAATGTCTGTTTACTTGATTTAAGCCTAATAATGAAGCCATGTGACGCAATATCGATTCAGCTCTCACAGTGCTATTAATTAATGGATATATTTTTTCAAGAGACTTTTCCTTTCATTTATAGACAAGTTACAGTTATTTTCGCGATAGACTACAGTTTCCTGAGAAACCTAAAATATTTCGTTAAATTTTTTAAATGTTTGCATCCACTGTTTCATTATAGATTGCATTTCATGTATACATAAGAGAGAATAAGGTGTGCGTACAAAAATCAGAGCGAAAAAAATATGCTATTCAATTGCAAAATTGATTTTGCGTTTATTTGGCTTTTGATTAGAAAGAAAACAGCAAACCTGAGCAATTTTCTATTTAGTTAAATAAGCAATGTGCTACATATGGAGGGTGCAATCTATTTCACGCCGGCAAGTTTAGGCAATACTTGAAACGATTTAACAAAATGCGATAGCATGCATTATGCAATCACATTACGAACCCGAATCCCTTGTATATTCCGCTCTTAACTTTATCAATGTTTTTATAAATTAACACAACGTTTCAACACACTTGTTGAGTCGTATGTAATTCCATTTAATTTAATGCGGAACTCGGGAAGCCAAGGACCACAGGAATATTAATCTAATTTGATTTGGCATGTATATGGTCGCATTATTGTTTGAGTGCGTAAACAGCGCACAATTAGAGACCATACTCCTTCTGCCTTCCGAATTAGAACACATTTCGCGAAATTTGATTCTTATATTGACATGGATGCCAATCAAATAGGGATGAGCTGGGGATCGTGAAAAAGTTACTAGTAGAGAATCAGCTGTCTAATCTGGAATGTCATCCAGGATGGAACTTTCCAAGTACAATAGAGTTAAAGAGTGTTTCTGATTCTCAGACAGGTGCAGTCTTAACAAAACACGAGTCTCTACCGGTCTAGAATAAATTCCACGGTACAATGTAATTAAGGACATTTGTTATTTGTACAGTGGTAGCATTAATCTAATTAATAAAAGAAATAAGTTAGAATTGCTACAGCTAACACCAAAGTCAACTCAGAAGTTGCATTTTCATATGTTTCGTAATAACCTGACTAGATATGAAGCAGGTATGCCGCCTAGTGCTATCACCAATGGATGGATGCATAATAATTTTAGTTCAACAATTTTATAAGTTTGTAAATTGAATTGAGAAATAAATCATGTATTGAAACATAAATCTATTATAAATCATGTATATACTACACAGTGTTAAGTCAAAAGCGATTTACGTATTTTGGAAGATATTAAACGAATATTAATTGCTCGGGCGGTGATAACAATTTATTTGGACCATGTTTGCGATCTTGATATAAATTAAGTATTGTATAGTGTGGAAAAAGTAATTTATCCAGTAGACCGGTTTCGTCCTTATTGTGAACACATCATGTACTCGCCAGGGTTTGCAGACTACATGGCTCGAAACTGTGCACGTCTAATTTAGAATCTGTTCCTCTAACCCCTGATACACTCTGACGCACACTACACACAATTTCTATTTATATACCAACTAATGTTTCTTGGTTAGCCTTTCCTTTAGATAGAGCCTATATAGCATCCTTTTGTCCCTAAATTTCCAACGGTGTAGTGATCGGCAGGGTGGCTCAGTATTTAAAGCCACAGATTACGTAACAGACGCAATCAGGTTCGATCCCTGCCGGCGGCAATATCTGGCTTGTATGCTATGAGCTCCCAATAAGGACGAAACCGATCTACTGAATGAATTGCCTTTTCTTCACTATGCAATACTTTGTTTATACTGACAGTTATATGAACTTAATGGGTCAGGTGTTTATATCAAGATTGTAGAATTGATTAAAACTCAATTGGTAGGTATTGTGTGCAAAATTTCTAATCCTTAGCTGAAAAAACAAAAGAAGGCCGTTCATGATCTGAACATAAACGGGTTTGTTGCTCGAAGTTGCGTGCACATGTACACGCGCGTTCTTCAGCTCATGAGCTTCTCACTTACTGGTTCTTATTGTTGTTAATTTCTCAATTCAAGTTTGACATGACGAGTAAACCTAGTCTTAAAATTGTGTTTCCCCTAAATTCAGAAATTTGAATGTTGCTGAATTAGGTAAATTGTGTTTGGTTAATATAGATTTTTATTACTACTGCTTTGGTGTTTTTGCGTATAAATAAGCGTTTCTGCGAATCGAATTCAGTTAATAAATAGTTTCAAAAAATGTACAAACATGTAATGTTTTGACGTTTCATTGACAAGTTGTATAAACCTGCGATTAAATCAAATCTAGGTCACGAACCGGAATAAAATCATGGTTTATTCAATTTGGTTTCTAAATAAATCACTTTAAGCATAAATCACTTTAAGCATAATTGTGTTATAGGCACGCCATTCCCTTGAACATAACAAAAAAACTTTAATTAACTCTTGGGATCAAATGCTGACATTGATATATATTTTTGAATGATTGAATCTTAAATATTATTCACAATAGCTGCTCACAAATATTTAAAAAATGACATCGTATAGATAAGCAACCTTATTTAGTTTATTTTAAAACACTGTTCATAAGCTTCTTTCAAGTTTTACCGGGTTGTAGTATATGCTCTATCACTTTTAAACCGTTAAGCCTAATTATTCCCAATTATACTGTTCTTAATGTAATCAATAAAATATAAAGCATATTAAAGAAATAAGATTTTGTTTTCCTTTTTTCTCATAATTTTTTATTCAACGTTTTTTTCAATTACGGTTTGTAAATCAGAATTAATGTAAATCGTGAATAGCAGACAAAATTTTCTGAAAAATCACACAATTTAATTCAAGCAGACCTTATTAATTTCGATGTAATTCGCTTGCTTTGCTTAATCTAAGAAAATATAAAGTTTCGAATCATTGCGCGACATGACACTACACAAAAATTCTTTAGTTTCTAAATCAAATTTTTATGACAAAATACAAGTTAAAGTATTCCATGCAAAGGTGGAAGCAAATCTGCTGAGTTAGTTACAGAATTTACAATCACATTCTTCTAAAATTATGCACAATTTCAGGATTGGCTAATGCATCAGTTTAATTTAATTTTAAAGTTACATACAGATAATAATAGTGGAATTTGTCTTCTGTTTTTTTCTATTATTTTAACGTAATGGGTCATTTCGTATAAATCGAACAATTTTCCTTCTATCTAAATACACCGATTTATTCCCGATTGACAGTCACATCATTTGACCGTTGCAAGGCCTGTTTCAACCAATTTGAATCACAGCGAGCAAAAACTAGTTTCAGTATTTTACAAATATATACGCACGAGGGACTGATTTTTTGCCAATGTACGAAAAACTAAAATAATCCTCTCAATTTCTTTTGTGCTTCACTCCTCAAGATGTAGTATTTGCATTCCAACACCATTTTGATTTTCAACATTTTTTTTCTTTTCTTTTCGAATGTGAGCTCTCACAAATTTCCTAGTATTGCCACCAGGTATGAAGGAGGAAAGACTTATTATTGGAAAGGCATGTTCCGGCATTGAGCCTGAACTGGAGACCGTGCACACTCATGATTGCTTGTTCCCCTACTTTGGATCAGCCATTCTATGTATTTCTGAATTTAACTTAAAATTATATCGATTGTTGAAGACTAAATGTATTATAAATCGATTATACAAAACAGCATAAAAAGTCAATATTAATTTCGATTGAAATTCACGTGAATAAAATATCTCGTAATCTATGCACTCAATGTCTAGAAGAGAGGAAGATTAAGCTAAACTAAATACAAGATTATACAAAAACGATTCAGAAACGAGTGGCGCGCTTCGTCAAGCTCACTAACAAAAACAGACTTACAGACAATTATTGAAATGAATTTTGCGGGATTCCAGTAAACACCAATCTCATTGTTGTTCGACGAATGGTCAAGTAAACGGGGATTGATGTTTACTTCAAACTCACAAACTTGATTTATAGAATTTTTACACACAATTTACCAAATTGAAATCAAATGCTGCACGAACTACCAATATCTATTTAGCTGAAAATTAAATATCTTGAAAAAATAACGGCTTCAGTCTTGTTTTACGCTTTTTGCTTCTTCTATTTTATTCCCTCTTTCTTTTTCTCTTCGAGGTTAGATTGTTTGTTTGTTTTCATTTATATATAAATTGTTTTTCATTTATGGAAAATTAGAAAAAAATCAGGAAGAAACCTATCTTAAATGCTGTTGCAAATTACGCAGCGCTGTTGCCTAATTGTTGTTTTCCGCTTTTATTCAAAATCTTGAATACTTTACATTTCCAGGTGGACAGTTTACGTTTGGCGTTGATTGATATGCTCTCACTTGTCACTTTACTCTGTAGCCGGGCATCAGTTGCTTTTCTGAAAATTAAGTTGGAACCAGATTATCCCAGAATTTTGCAACCAATTTCATGCTGCATATATTGAAGCATAGGGAAGATACCAATCTGACATTTGTAACATAAACTATTGGAAATTATATTTCAAGACGTCCGTGTTATAACCAACGGAGTTTCGTCTGCGAGCATTCTTTAAAGCAGTTAATGCAGCATTTAAACGTCGCGGTAAGCCCAGAAAACTGAAATCGACCGCGGAATCTTGCCTAGACGAAACATTCGAGCAAACAACAATTGGGTCGAATTCTAAGGTATTTGGATGCTAGGCCTACTACTTCATTAATCAGGAATGGGTGGGTTGTGCGTGACGATATGCTGAATTGATAAACTAGTCTTCAATAAAGTGTCATTCCAAAATGAGATATGCATTTCTTCCATTTTAAATCACGAAATAGGAATACTTCATCAAATATACTAGCAAAATAGCAGAGCCCCAGATTAGGTCAAGTTTTCTTTGAATGATCTAAGGTGTCTGTATTTAAACAGACCTGTTGTTTTAAATATTGAACTTTTTGAGGTTATTATAGCATGCTCACGGAAAATGAATTCCAACTGCATGGAATTTCTATCTACGCCCAGTCAATGTTTTGTTATTCTAATATATATATTTCATAGGCAAACCGACTAATGTGGATCAAACTGCCACGATTTTACAAAGTATAGAAATTTATAAAAGAGGTTCTCATATACTTCAAGTATTTATTAGGTGTTGCGAACCTAGTAACAAATTAGTTCAGTTGTGACTAGAAGGATAAACCAAAGGCAGCATGAACGGAAAGTATAATCTCATGCACATTCGTTTCGTGCTTACTGGTGACTCATCAGTAGCAGCCGGTATTACGCCATTTAACCATTATATATTTGGGTGAGGAATGTGGGATAATAGGGTGGTACAATCTCCTAGACGAATGTGTAAACCTGCAATAGTGAAGCTAACATCATATAAAGTCTACGACAATGCGACTTCAACGCTAACTCACACTATATAATATATATACCGAGTCTGTAAAGGATAATAACACTATGGCTATTGTGTTAGTAACCGATACCAACATTATTGTATCGAAAAGGTACATGGTACTAACACTATGGTTTACGAGTCGGTACATGGTACCAACTTGATGGATATCAATTTATGCTGTAGTTCACCAAAATTGCGAATTACAACAATTTCTGAACACCTGTTAATTCAGTATATCCATACACTCTGGCCTAGATCGATATCAGTTATCAAATTTCGCGGTAAGCATGACATCATTCAATTCAATATATAACTGTTAAATACTGCTTTTTGCGAAGAACTAATATATATGCAAGTATGTACTAGGTGTTGCGAACCTAGTAACAAATTGGTTCAGTTGTGACCAGATGGATAAACCAAAGACAGCATGAACGGAAAGTATAATCCCATGCACATTCTAATATACTTGTCGTCTCGCATTCATTTATTTCAACAAAATTGCGCTTGACTCATGACGTAGAAATTTATTAAATTTTGGCAGTAGAGGTTAGTTGTAATGTCGAAACGGCTTCTTGCTTAGGAAATAAAGAACACAACATAAACGATAAACTCACAACCAAAAGTTACTTTTTTACGCGAAATCTCGGACAAATAAAATAATTTTTCTGTAAATATATGCAACAGGAACAGCGATATTTCCCATTCTGTTTTAAGAAATTCAATATTTTTTCTCAACAGCGATCAAATATCTGCATTGGTCAAACACAAAATCGCAAAATGAACTTCTTTTTATTGTTTAATCTTTATGCGAAAATGGGAAAATTTCATAGAAAATCATTAAATTAAATTATTTTGCCCAGATAGATACTCGCTCATCTGAAAAAATCACTTTTAACACTTCAATTCAATTTTGTATCAACCTTGGGACCATTTGGTCGTAAATTAACAAGTGAATGTTTTGCAGACATCATTAATTAATATTCGATTCGTTAACTTTTAAATTCCACTTTTTATTTCGTGCTTAACAAGTTATATTTCGGATTATTTTAATGAAAAGTTATTCCCTGTTGATGCTGTTGATTTTGGATCCGATAAAATAAAGTGCGATTTTTTCTCATTCAAAAAACAGACAGGGTAGCGTTTGGGGGATTCACAGAATGCGTTTATTTTTTTAAATGAAGCGCGATACTAATTGTAACTGCAAAAAGCTAATTTCTAGTAGACAAACACGATGATACCTTTATGAAGCAACAATCAAATTTGCATTCCTTTCCAAATGCGAGTATGAAGAATATGTTGTAAGGGAATTATAACAAGAAACATCATACATCCGAGTTAGAAAAATATTTACTGACCTTTGTCTCTCTCTCTTTGTTTCTCTCTCTCTCTCTCTCTCTCTCTCTATTTCTTTCTTTCTTTCTTTCTCTACATGGATGTTTTTCTGCATTCTTTAGTGTGTGCGTGTGTGTAAGGCAATGATTCATCATGTGAAGCTCTTTAGAAGGCAATTTTAGAATTGTTGCTCAGTTAGCCTAAGGCATCGAAAATATTAAGCCGGGTATTCATTGCGCAACAGCTCAATGCTGCATAGTTTTATTAATAAGTTTAATTAAACCTATGAATTTGACGAAACTGCCTTTTTGTATGGCAAGATTTGCATAAATTATACAATTTAATTTCTAATGCAATATGTATTAAAAATGACCCTCGATGAATCTACCATTATTAAGTTTAATAATGTTTTGAATGTTTTTCGTATGATAAGATGTTTCAACGGATAAAAATTTAGCCCTATTTAATTTTTTTTGCCTGAAGTCCACTCTTTACTCAAAAAGTATATTTTACAATCATTATATATATATATATATGTATATATATATATATATATATATATATATATATATATATATATATATATATATATATATATTTCGAGTGTAAGTTAAACGCTATTAACGCAACTCATGAAGTAGACAAGATTTCTGTTAGCAATAGATTACAAAACTCAGACGTTTATGTTCTCAGGTTTGAGCCCCTGCCGTGGTAATTATGGAAATTATTTGATTGCCCATAAAATATCACTACGTTCTCATTTGTAAATTGTATTTCTTGTGTGGTGCATTTTCGCTTATACTGAATGCACACAAATGACAACTTTGTCCAATATTATTTCAAATACATTTTTTCAACGGATTATCATGCCGTATGTTATAAATTGATAGATCAGAGATGGTAAGTTGTAAATTGGAGTCAAATGCGCCGCTAAATGTGTTCCACTTAGAGAAATGCTTGACCTAGATGCATAATTTTGTACATATTTTAAAATAACATGTAGTGTGCAGCTTGGGTTGAGCAGTGGGAGAGTTAACAGTGTCTAAATTAAATTTGCTCGTGTTCGAACCCCGGCTGAGACAATTTTTTCCGTTAATTGACGCATGGCCAATATGGTTGAAGCATTACTAGTAAATTAAACAATAATTGTTTAAATAAGGTCTACGAACTAGAATTAAACACCAATCACATTGTATTTAATAAGTCGTCGAACAAAATAGCAAAACTGCCGCCAGTCGCACGCACTGACTGGTTTCGAACTTCCATGATCATCACCAGAGTACGAAGGCAAATTGACTAGCAAGGATTGATCAGCATTGCACATATATGGACATCAAAATTAGATTTGCGGCTCACACCTCTATTCGTATCGAAAACATTGTACCTGACTGGAAATGTCGGCTGCGCAATTTTTATGCAGTCACGAACATTAGCTATTTCCAGATTTCGTCACACACATATATATAAAAACACACCCATACATATATATATATATAAAGACAAGAAATTTTTAAAAATATTTAATTGCGGGAGTGCTGATAACAATTCCTTATATCACGTTTGCTAGTTTTGAAATAAACACCAATCACATTGTATTTAAACCAGTCGTCGAACAACATAGCAAAACTACCAACAGTCGCACGCACTGTTTCAATCTTCCATCCTAATCCTCAGAGTACGACGGCAAATGGACTAGCGAGGATCGATCCGCGTTGCATATATATGAAAGGCAAAATTAGATATATGGCTCTCACTTCTAGTAGACTCGCAAATATTGCACTTGACTGGAAATATCGACTGCATAATATCTTTGCAGTCACGAACATTAGCTATTTCCAGATTTCGTCACACACACAAACACACCCCCATATATATATATAATATATATATATATATATATATATATATATATATATATATATATGGAATTAAACAATAATTGATTGCAGAAATGGTTGTAACAATTCTTAAATCAAATTTGCGAGCTTAAAGTAAATACAAATCCAATTGGATATAGTCAGTAGTCTGACATCATAGCAAACCTTCCATGATCATCATCAGAGTACGACGGCAAACTGACTAGCGAGGATCAAACCGCATTGCATATATGTGGAAAACAAAATTAGATATGTGGCTCTAAACTCAAAAAGTCTCGCATACATTTTAATAATAGTTAAAAGTGATAAATAGAATGAAATACTTTCACAATAATTTAAATGCAATATTCTATCACGAGTCGTTTGTTTTTAGTTCAAGTTTACAGATCATAGAAGGCAGGTTTTACCTTTTTGTCAAATGCAATGCTGAATTGTCTCTAAATTAAGAGAAGACTAGAAAAAATAATTAAGGTGTTAATTATTTGAAATAGCGTGTTGTATGCAGTTTGAGTCGCGCGGTGGTTTAATTAACTGTCTTTAAAACAAATTTATCCGGATTCAACACCGTTACTGTATTTCTTACCATTACATGATGCATGACAGTTTTCGGTGCAACTGGTCTAATTATGGAATTGAAATTTTTGCCCTACATAATGTTTAATATAACCTTATAAAAATATAATAAATACTAGCATTATAATTTTATATATGTATGTATATATATAAGTGTATTTTTTGCTTCATAAAAATATACTGTGTGATATTCTAAGGCAATGAACATTATGAAAAAATATTCGGAAGACAAATTACATTTAAAAGCTATGTGCATGTTTATTGTGGCTAATGTTCTGACTCTTTTGAGAAAACTTAATTACAATTTATAATCTACCATTTATATAGATTTCTGGTTTTCATTCAATTAAGTGGAGGAGATCTAGAATTTTTGTAAATCTTAGACCTTGTTGGTTGCTAAATGCCTGTTGTTTTGTAAGCGAGCGTAGTTATATATATATATATATATATATATATATATATATATATATATATATATATATTTATATATATATATATATATGCGTGTGTGTGTGCTTAGTAAAATTCTTATTGAACAACCAAATTATGCTTGAGATCTGGCTATTCTTTTGATCATTGGCTGACTTCTGTCAATGTATGAATAACCAGATCACAAATATCGATTTGTAATACGATGAGAATGACCTCAAACACACACGACATCGCAATTTAACACACAGCAAGCCACCATCAAGAAATAGAAGTAAATCTGAAAATTATGTTAGTTTTCATTCACTTAGTCGTACGAAAATGAAGAACGTAATAAAGGGGAGGATTTCAATGAGTTATTGCTTAGTGTCGAAATAAACCGCCCATTCTTCACAATGAAAATACAATTTGTTAATTTATGTGTCTCCTTGTCTTAAAAATATATACTGTATGCTATTCAAGAGCAATTCAAAATATTAAGATGTAGATTTTTATATTTATACGAATGCATAGATAGATATTTTGATAACAAAATAGTATGTTTATTATGAAAAATGGATAATTTATTTAGTGGATACTCATTCAAACATCGAAATCTTTCATTTATATATTTGCTGGGTTTCAGTTTTAATAACTGGATGACCGTTTAGTTTTACTGCTATTTAATATTGGTGGTTCATTGTAAATTGGTATGAGTTTTCTTGTGCGTGTGTATGTGGGAATGCATATGTCATTATGTTTGCATTGCAATGTGGTATTTAAAATCGTGATAAAAATTATTTAATTTGAGTGATGGTTTATATATGAACGCGGTCCCAATATTTATATACATTTGTCAGAATAAACTAAGCATTGTATAATGTAAAAAATACAATTCACCGCCGGCAGGGTGAGACATTGGCTAAAGGCACTGCCTCCGAAGCAAAATTGCCAAGATTTGATCCGTATCCGCGTCAAATTCTGGACAGTACGTGAAGACTTACAAAAAAGAACGAAATCGCTCTTCTGGATAAATTGCCTTTTTTACACTAAACGCTGCTTAGTTTATACTGAAAGATGTGTGTACAAAACGGGACAGGTTTTTATATCCAGATCGCAACATTTATTTAAATAAGTGATTCGGATCTGGTTATTCGTATGTGATGGGTTCGGTTTTGAACAGATCATCGCTTTGCCGGCTGCTGTGTGTACGAATGTTTTCTCCCCGTATGTTGTCTTTCGTAACGCATTGTTCTTAAGTTTCATTTTGTCCACCTACTAATAAAGAGTGTGTACTGATTTCAATGTTTGTCGGTAACATTTTTGCGCAGTTTCTGTCACTGTTACTGTTGCTTTTGAAAGCCGTTTGCGAAGCTAGTTTAATTCAGTATACCGCCAATTTGATCAAATGATTGTTGATGTTAGTCAAATGGGTGTTTGGGCTTGTATGGATGTAAAAATCTTTTAAATTAGTTTTTGTGGTTCTTCGTATCATGTTTGTTAACAAACACGGATAGGAGACATATAATTTGCTGCAATATAAGCACTTAGGTATTCGGTAGTATATAGATTGGATATAAAGGTATTCAATTGTTAGACAGAATCCAAAAAGATTTACCGCATAAATTGATCAATAATTGTCTAAAAACGTCAGAAAGTTCAGCTTTCACCGAATATATATTTGAAAATGGCACAAAGAAATTCTATCAAATTTCTAAGTTATACGCGATGCATTGCCATATACATAAACGAATCTCGCTGTGAAACCAAACACATCCGGCCAATAGATTTTAAATTTTCACCAGTATGGTTTTTACCTGGACTGAGAACGTATTACGAAAATCAACAACAATTTTATCGAATCTACGCTAGCTCGAATAGTCATTATAGTAATAACAACAAGCATTAATTCAGATTGGCAAAAGACTGAAATAAAACAGCTGCTGAAAGGGCATGACAAACATCAGTAACAATGACAGAAATTGTACAACAATATGACCGATTTTTATTAGGTGAATTGTACGTAGAAATAAATTAGTATCATTAGAACCCGAATGTTTGAAACAAAGTCAGCATGATGGAAAGTTATAATCGCGTGTAAACTTGCGTGTCGTGCTTACTGGCGGCTCAACAATTAAAGCCCGTACTACGCCCCTTACCTACTACATATTTGATAAAATAATGTTGGAAAGTTGAAATGTACAATCTCCTATTCGAATATGTGTACAACCAGAAATTGAGTTAACATCAAGTATAGTCTCCGACGATGCATTGTCAAAAATAGCGCTCTATATACCGATCCTGTAGAGGGTAACAAAGCTAGGGTCACTAGGTTAAACCATGTTACTAACACTATATTTTCCAAGTCGGTACATGGTACGGTGGATTTGAACATATGCTAAATTTCAACAGAACTGAGAATTACAACTACCTCTGAACACCAGTTATCCTAGAAAATAAATACACTGTGGCCTTAATAATTGTGCAAAACATAATACTCAATTTCATATATATTAGTTCACTGCAACAATTAAGATGTAAAAATTATATATTTTACTGAGTGATGCCATTATTGCCGCGTTATGTAATAACTGATATTGAATAAGCCCTGAATGCATGAATTTTTTGGTGTAACAGATTAACAGAATTAATTGTAATTCTCAATTTTGCTGAAAATAAGCGTATCTTGAAATTCATTTTGTTTGTACCATTAACCGACTTTGGAATCATGGTGATGTTACTCCTCAAATGCTAGTTATATATATATATATATATATATATATATATATATATATATATATATAGTGTGTTGGCTTTTGAATCGCATTTTCAAAGACTTTATAGGAAGTTATTTCTATTACTGTTCCTATGTCCATTCGTGTTAGAGATTATACAGCCCATTTGTTCCACATTCCTAGACATAATTTATAATGCGTAAAGGGCAAAATATCGGCATCTACTCATGAGTCGCCAGTAAGCACGAAGCACATGTGTACATGATAAAATGCCTTTCGTACACGTTGACTTTCGTTTATATTTCTGGTCGTTTGTGAACTAATTGGTACTGGGTGCGCGACTTTGTATACACAATCGCATATATTTTAGCTCTCCGCAACAAAACGTGTATCGATAAAAGCAACCAACACTGTAATACGCACATCCTGCACTGTAAGGAATGGGTCAATCTAAAATTAATTAACAGTACGATGCGGTGGACAAAGTTAGGGGAAGAACATTTGTACACGTATCAAAACTCTGTCCAATTATGCAAGATTAGTCAGATCTGAAATGTCACTTTTTAATACAACTAGAATGAAGCAAAAAAAAGCTCACAGGCATGCTTACACACTCGCATATCTCTACGAAATGAACCACCAGCATTAAATAGAAGTGAAACCTAAAATCAGTTTTGTTCTCATCCGCTTACTGGAAGATTATATTTTGCAGATAATTATATTTTAAATTGACCTGCTATGATCTATTATAAACAAATACATTGTTATTTAAAGTTTAACTTTTGCAACAAAATATACGGTGTGGTATATGGAACTATGTACATTTAAAGACATAAAAATCTATAATTTTTCAACGAGTTATATTCTAATAAGCGTAATACATTTGCATCAAGGAGTTCTAAAATAATTATGTCAAATTCAAGCAAAATTTCACCCTAACTATCTATATATTGAAACAATTATATATTTTAAAAGCTAACTAAATAGGATATTAAAGCGCGAAGAATTTTTATATATATAATTTATTTCATGAGCTACTTACGCGCCTCTGTCATTGTGTTTGTTAAATGAATTGAAAGCGTTAAGTGTTGATCATGCATGCAAAATGTCAATAATATCTGGCGCAATTTCAGATGTATATTCAGCTTTTAATTTGGCACACGTGTCCTAATTTCAATGTTCTTCAACTATATATGTTAGTCCTACAGCGATGGACAATTAAAAGAGGATTTTTAGCTGACTCCATTTTGTTTCTGGTAAATTCAAACACACTAATTGTATAAAAGTGTCGTTAGGTTGCATTAAACTTGCGAGTTAAGGCCGATAATTCTAACTTCATTATTCGAGAAAAAAGCGTCCACCTTAAATATACTGTTCATGTAGATTAGGTAAACATAGATAAAAGTTAATTAAATCGAGGTTGCAATCTTGATTTAAATACTCGACCCATTATATACACATATTTTTCAGTAAAAAAATGTGCATTATATAGTATAAAATCTGCTATTCATCCAGTAGAATGGTTCCGTCCTTATTGGGAACTCATAACATACTGTTGAGAATTTGCGCGGGCAGTGCTCGAACCTGAGCACATCAGCTTCTGAAACTGTTGCTCTAACCACTGAGCCAGTCTGTCCCAAACAACACAGGTTGTAGTTATATACCAAATAATGTTTCTTGTTTAATCTTTTCTTTAGGTGGAGTTCATATGGCATTCATTTAGACCTAAAGTTCCAACTAACCATTCCAAATCTGTCATTATAGAACAGAAAATTATTCAAATCCTGTTTGTGATCTTGAAAGAAACACCTATCCGTGTGTATATGTCAGTTTAAATTAAGAATTATATAAAATATGAAAGAAATTTCATCCAGTAGATCGGGTTTACCCTTATTGGTAACTCGTCTAGAATTGTCCAGAATATTGTCGAGTGTAGGGATCGAACAGGGTACATTTGCGTCAGACTTGGAGACACTTTCCACATTCTAACGCGCAATACAAAAAAGATCATATTTATACATAATCTGTTTTTTTCGAATCTTGATGAGTTCCTAATAAAAACTAAAATTGTAATGCTAGTTGAATCGTTTTTGCTACCTTAAAGAATTCTTAGTTTAACCTGATATATATATATATATATATATATATATATATATATATATATATATATATATATACATATATAATTAGGAAGAAAGAACACATTAATAATGTGTTAAATAATTAATTAATTAATTATTAATGTTTTTTTCCTAATTAGAAATATACTGTTTAATATTTGAAGGCAATGGACATAATAAAGAATATATATATATATATATATATATATATATATATATATATATATATATATATATATATATATATATACATAATCACATTTAACGACACCGCTTGTAGGATAGTTGGTCTTGAAATTCAAAAAAATTTATTGTCCAATATGATTTTTTTAAAGCATTTAAAATTAGAAAGTAGCATATTTGTTCAATCTTGTCAACTGCTTTTGCTAGGAATAAAAACCAAAAGATAAGTTATTTTAGATAGAATAAAGCCCACATTAAAATACGGTTCACAAAGATATATATGTTAGTATAAAATGTTGAAAAAGAGGAAACGTAACAATGCGCTGTTTTACATGTGTCTTAGAAAGGCCTATGTTAATACCGGTGCACAAACAAATTGTTTTTGCTTGCACAGTTCTGGACAAAGTCGATTTAAATAAATAGTTTACAAATAGGAAAGCATACACACACACCTAACAGTTGTTAATATTGAAAAGCGTTTTTGTCATGTCGCAAATTTTACTGTACAAAACATGTTTATTTATGTGACGTATGCGCAATACAAATAGTACTTTGTGACAACCAGATTGGTATGTTTCGCAACAAACTAATTGTTCCCGTCGACCACAATATGTAGGTAAATGCAATGGAAGATTCAATTCACGCTTGCCGGAGCACATACGAATCTGGTTGATAAAAATAAGATTGCAATTGCATGTACATCTATAATGAAATGATGTGATATTACAACAGAGCGCTGTTCGTATTTAAGTAGTCCCAGGTGTTACAAGCAAATAAACATTGACTTCGTGGGTGGTAACAAATCTTTAAATCAAGTTTTCGGGCTTTCAGCACACAAAAAACCCATTGTATTTAACCAGTCGTCGAACAAAATTAAAAAAACTACGGTCAGTCAACCTTCCATGACCATCATTAGATTAGGACGGCAAACTGACAAGCGAGGACCAATCGGAATGCATACTTATTTAAATATAATACATGTATATGCATTGCGGTTTGATACTGGTTAGTCAGTTTGCCGTCGGATTCTGATCATGACCATGGAAGGTCGATACTCGTCAATATGTGTGACTGAAGGTAGTTTTGCTATTTTGTTCGACGACTGGTTAAATACAATGGGATTGCTGTTTATTTCCTAGCTCGCAATCTTTATTTTAAGAATAAATATTAGGTGTGTTGATATACTTCTTTATTTGTAAGCTATTTCCATAAATCAAGAAACATTATCAAGATTTGTGCAAGCTAAATCAATTTTTCTTGCACTATAAATACCATGGGACACTCGAAGCCAAATGTATGTACATATATATATATTTTATATATATATATATATATATATATATGTTTGCGCACATTTTTGTGGGATTCAACAAATGGCGTAACGTATTTTCTTTTATGGCAGATTTGGGTGACTAATTGAAAATGTTGGTCGTAAAATTTTTCGCATCCGCTGACTGGCGCACTGGATTGAATCACAATATATTAAGCAAATGTGCTCTAGTAAGGGCTCTGTTCGCAGAAAAACTTTGACATTGCCTAAGGTGCTCCCAATATGGGCAAACCCAGTCTGTTGATTGAATTGCCTGCTCTACATTTTTTATAGTTTGCGCGGACAAATCAAACACGCTGCCTTGAATTTAATGAATATTTATTCAAATAAAATAGACACAGGATATTTTATGTTTGGAAAAGAGGATGGCACTATGAATTGAATGAACTCTGATTGTAACTAGTCAATCGCGAGAATAGTAAAACCAATGTCAGTCACACGTTTCGACCTACCATGATCAGTATAATTGCACAACGGAAAACTGACTAACGAAGATCTAACCACAAATCGTAAATAAGGATAGCAAAATAAGATATGCGTCTCTCAATTCTTATATTCTTAAATGTGAATTTATGATTGCCACAAGCATCATACGCTAGCGTTAGAAAAATTACCGTAGACTGATAGATATCGCTTCTGTTTAATACGAATATGCATGGATAAGTGAGGTAAATTTATATCTGTTTTTGCTACATGATAATTTTTCGATTTCAACTAAATCTAACGAATAGGCCAACAGTCGAATCCATTGTGCATTAAATAGGTAGTATCATATATTTTAAAAAGCATGCCAACATGTGGCAGCAATAAGTACAAGTCCTCATTCTATTATTGAAAGTTTAGACAATCACCATATGTTATGGTACCTTGATTGAATTAAGCCCAAAAACGGGCCAATGCCGTATTTATAAAAAATACTTCGACTAAACTTCAATCTGTGTAGCTGGGAAAATAATGTTTATCTATAAAAGGATAACATGTTTTTCAACTGGGCCCCCATTTAATTAATATCCATTTAAACTACGCTCTTAGACAAACTAAAATTTATGATTTGAAGCTGTACAGATCACAGTTTTATAACTAATTCAAAAAAATTCTGGACTCAATAATTATCTCATTGTATAACCGAATGCCAACTAGCACGCAACAAATGCTTAAAATCAAATATGCACCAATACAATTGAATTTTGCTGTAACAATTTTTGCTATCCCAAACGATAGAGCATTCACAATTCCTGATAAATTATTACAAAAAAATATGTGTATGCGTAAGCTATTTTGATCAAATTTATTCTTTTAAATTCTATTTATAAAATAGAAACGAGAGAAGAATGACAATCATCGATAAAATTATAAATATTATTAAAAATGCTTGTAGGTACCTTAATTGAATGATCATAATAATTACATCTTGCCTATATCGAAGATCATGATTAATGAGTACTAGCATTAATTCAGTTAGTCAAATTAAAAACTAAAAAATTCCTAATAAGGAGATTAAGTCTAAAGAAAAAAATTTTTAAATCGTCTTATGTGCATAAAATGTACAAAATTTTTACAATCGTTTAACAAATGACCATGAACAGGTTTAAATTATATTGAAAATATTAAACTTTTGTTGAATGAAGTCCTGTGGTGGCATGGGATATGATATCGAAATAGTTATTTTCATTATTCCTCATATCGGAATATTTATAAAAACACTGCTATTACAGACGAATATTTTCATTCTTTTGGAATGATAAAACAGTTATCTAGTTTGCCAAACGTTTAGTCACGTCTGATACTAAATAGTAATTTTATTGAAAGTAATAATGTCTTCGTTTACTAAAGTTGACAAATTTTCCATCAGTGGATTTTACTTCTATTAAAAATCTGGGCGATATTTGAAACAAAATTCTGCTGTGTAATTTTTACTCTTGTCAAATGTGTTAATTCGTTAATTTTCAGGACAAAATATAATCGAATTCCAAGTTTGCTTTCCAATTTACCAGATTTCCTCATTTCAATGACAGTATTCTTACGCAAATAAATTTGTTTTCGTGCAAAGATATCAGTTGAATTTAAAATTCAATTACGGACAGTCTTTCATACTTGATTAGTCAATTATTCAAAATCACATTTGCTATTTATGTTTCAATTATTATTCAGTTGTATTCTGCACAATAGTTAAAGATTTAAAGCTAATGGTAAATATAGATTTATACGGCGGTAAATATAGTTTTCTCATATTTGTCCAAGAATACGGCCAAGTGCATTGAATTGTCTGGCATTGCTAGTAAATTTGTCAAGATTGCTTTCTCTAACTCCCATGTTCTGTCATTCTTCCCACTTCCGGTGAGTTATTTAAGTTTTTGCTTTTAATTAAGCTGTTTTGGATCACAAAAGTATGGATGGCGGTAAACTGGTGTCCATCTAAATGAACTTACAACATTAATGGTTAACTGGGTGCAAATGCAGTTTTTCTACACGATATGATTGATAGTCTGACGTGATGCAAGCCAATTTGTTTAATAGTAATAAATTTAATACTGGAGATGTTCTGAATAGCATTGATTTACGATGTCATTATTTCAGCAGTGTTCCATATATTGTGCAATAATAATGATGCGACACTACCTTTCTTCTCTCACTAAAATCAAAATTTTGATACTTATAGTTATTCCGTATAACCTGTATTACTTTGAAAGTAATTTAAGTTCATTTTAAGTGAATATCAATCATATTTTTGCTGTGCAATACCCTCTAAGTTAACTTCCATAAGTCTGTCTGCTGATTGTTTGAGTCAAAAATGTTAAGTTATGCTATGAATAGGTGGTGTACAACAACGATTTAATATATATTTTTTTAAAAGGCTGGTGTTCATTAATTGCTCGATCTAGTGCGTTCGCAAATGCGTTCAATTATTAACGGAAAATTTCCACTCAAATTAGAAAATTCTGCGTCAAGCTAGAAAAAGGAAAGTTATTATGAACTATTTTTGTACGGAGATGCATGTTGAGTAAGAAACATGTTACGTGTAAACGAGCCGAAAATTTGCACCCTTTTCGTGTTTCTGAATTAAATGGCGCAGAATTTGCATGTATCAGATTTTTTATTAGAAGCCTTTCCTTTCATACTTGACTAACCTATCTACCTTTTAATTTTTTATATATAGAAAACATTTGTGGATTTAAGCATAAGTCGCTGTAGTTATCATGGTTTTTCAAAATTTTTACTTTCTTCTTCTTTGCCTTTGGCATAAATTGAATTGGCAACGCTTACACAAATGTAGATAATGTTCCGAATCTTTAAATACCTTAGGTTTTACCAACCGGCTTCGTTTAAATTTCCATTTTAATCTATCGAGAATATCAATTAAAAATCTTTAGAAAATTATTCCAAATTGATGGATAATGCAAGCGGTCTCCAATAAATGTCCATTCATTAGATGATACCTATTTACAAACACTTCTTCTCTAAGTGCTAGACTTGTGTTTGATATAATTAAGAAATAGGTTTGCAAATATTTTCATACTTATTGAAATGGTATTCATTTAAAGTACAAACGTAGAATTAAAAACTCCTTACTATATTTTTGTAATTTATTTGGATTTGTCATCATCATCATCATCATCATCATCATCATCATCACCATCATCATCATCATCATCATCATCATCATCATGCCCAGCCACAGAAAAGCCAATAGCGACTAATGTTTCACTGTAATATAAGCATAAGAAACTAAAATTTTAATTCGTATTGTTCATGGTTATAAGTGGATTGTAAAATATCATTAGGTCACCCATTTATAGTGAGGATGGTTTGTATTCGGATTTTACCTTCCCCTAGATAGTATGCCAACCAATGGCTAATAAAAAATATCTGCCCAGATGCCAGTAGTCAAAGTTTCCTTCAGCAGCCGAAACATTCACTTCACGTCTGGCACGATTGCTCTCATTCTGTCAAACACATTTAACAATATAATTTTCTGCGCAGCTGGACCAAACTCAAGGCTGCACATGAAACGTGATGATGGCTGTGTCGCCTTAGATCCGGCAAGGTTCATGCTAACGTTCCTGGGCCGAATAGCTTGTGCCCGCTGGTCATGAGGCCGGAATTTCGAAGGCTACGAGCCAAGGTTTTTTATAGGCTACATATTATCTCTTTTTTGCACTACAACACTGACGAGCTTTCTCATACAAGAAATTTAAACTGTATTAGTGACATAATTTAGGCTAATACTAACGGATGTAATTTTTAATTAGATCGTAAATTTTGCTTCTAATGTTATCACTGTTTCATTTACCTGCAAATATCTTAATTCACATTTAGATAGCGAAATGAAGTTTTTTTAATGATATGACATGTAATATTCTATCTAACGATAATTTCTATATTTGAGAATATGTAACTTGTCGCTTCAGAAATTCGAATCACAATATATTTGAGTTAAGTTTTATCCACATTGGCTTTACAAGTGAAGTCACGTTTTGTATAATTCTCTTGTTTATTTACATAATTTGGTTTTCTTTTACCTTTGCCGCGCTTAGCTAGCCATATTTTTTCTATCCAAACATTAAACACACTTTTTAAATCATTCTGTATTTCAAAGGCAAATCTTATGTGCGTTTTCTAGAAAACATTATCATTTAAACCATGTCCTTCGTTTGAATTTAAATTGTAATCAGGTTCTAGTCTAAGCATCATGGACACCAGGGACTGATGATTAAAGTGATCATAATTTTGTGTTCTAATTTTATTTTTTATGGTCAATAGTTGGCAGACATTCTTATTTACTTTTGTTAAAAATTTAAATTTTTATTCAATTAGAGAGCCTAATTCCCTGTGGTTCTTTCATTTTATAACATTTTTTTAAACTGAAGCAAAATTTAGATTGACTAATTTTTATATTTTTGCAGGTTTATGATTCGAGTAGTAGTTGGGCTGGTTTTTTAAACCCGTACATTTTAAAATTTTAATTGCTAAATTGTTGACAATCTTTCATGCTGTTTCCTATTTAAAAACGCCAAACTAAGCATGATAACAAGTTTAAATTTTTTTTATTTGCGACGAAATCTGAGCACAAATTTCGTGCAGCCAAAATTTCCAGGTTTGATAAAAATGTTTGCGATATTAGTAGACATAAGAAACGCAATTTCTTTTAGTCAAGATTGCGAACTTTATATAAACACCTGATCCATTATGTTAATTTGTCAGTGTAAAATAATGTATAATGTGTAAAAGGCAACTCACCTAGAAGATCGGTTTTGTCCTAATTGGGAACTCATCAGGTACTGTCCAGAATTTTCCGCGGACACGGCTCAAACCTGGGTACGTCTGGTTCGGAATCTGGTGCGATAACCACTGAGCCACCTCGCCGCGCAATTCACTACACACTATTTTCAGTCTGCTGATGGATTTGTCTTCTCCGAACTTTACAACACTTTGTTTCTAGATGACAAATGTATGTACAAAATTGGTCAGGTGTTTATATCAAGTTCTCAACTTTGATTAAAATTAAATGTTATCGCTGCCTGCGCTACTAATGGTTGTTTAATTATCTAAAATTTCATAATAGCCGCATATCCGATTATTTTTTGTTATATGGCCATCGCGGCTTAATCTTCGTAAGTCGATTTGCCGTCGTCCTCTGACCATAACCACTGAATGTCGAAAGACATAAGTGCGTGAGTTTGTCCGGTATTTCCTATTTCTTTAAAAATTGGAATAACATGTGAAAAGCGTTTGCATTCATTGGTTAAAATAATGAGATAACTATTAGTTATATTTCGGTGTGAATACTATCTTTTATTGCTATGGTTATCACTAACTTATTTAAAATAGAAATGATATGATCGATTGAGAGCGTTTAATTTGCATGCATTTAATATCTTTTTACATTTACCTGTTTCATTTGATATACAACTAAAAATTTATACCATGAATAAAAATGGAAATAACCTTTTTTTAAATCACGCTTTGTGAAAAGCATCAAACAAGTTATTAAGTGTTTTCGGCACTGGGATAAATAATAAGTCATATACTTAAAGAGTTACTCGATGCTTAATAATCATATATAGGAAATTTGAAACGTTTCGATCATCCTTGGGGATTATACAAACTCAACGATTAGCTAACTTTTTGGGATCTAGAAATTAATTATATTTATGCATAACATTATTTAGCCAATTACTTTCACCTCCCCACAAATCTACTATTGATTAATTGAATAATTTATGCGTATGAATTGCCAGCTGCAATACCGGTACTTGAGTGGCTGCAATAAAATTTCGCAGCCAATAATTAAGTTAAGTACAAATTGCACGAAGGGCAACTAGGTCTTAGATGTTTAAATCATTCCATATAGACTGGATTTTAAACATTTAGTCTAGTTAATGAACGCACACACGTTAGTTGTGAATGTTCGTTTTGCCGCATTGCGTGCAATTGACGTTAAATGTGCAATATTGAGCTACTGAGTAATAATGTTGAAGGTGTATGTGTCAAATCTGACCACCAAATTAAGTTTTAATATTACTGTGTTTTTATTTTTGGTCTTTATTATCCATTTAATTTGTCCGTATTGTTCACAATTTGTGAAATGTAACATCGTTGTTAGAAAATAATAAATCTTCGGCCGCTCATTTTTTATTTTTTTTAAAAACTAATGTCATCATTATCTTTAGATATTTAGTAAAAATAATCCCTTTCAGCAGATGCACAAAAACCGGTACAACTAGTAACATAGTTTAATGATGTGCAATAAGCTCTAGCTGGAAGTTATTCGTTATAATTCTTTTGTTTATGTTTTAATTACCTTCATAAATTCCTTTCGTTCGTACATTTTTAATTTTTTCAAATTCTAATTACTAATTAATTTTAATCCTAACTTTGTTGAATAAATGTGATAAGTGATAATTTTCTAATCTAAATGGCGCAATACAAATTTCGATACCAAATTATCATCAAATGGGCGAAATGTTTAATTTGAAATAATTGTGTTTAATGTTTTTAATAAATATAATTATTTTATTACAAAATTCACTAAAACTAAAATTCTTGATTTACCGTTATTTTATTCAGGCATGAAAAATATTCACTATTTATTATTTGTTAAACAAAAAAAGGCAATATAATTCCTCCTTTTCGAGTATTCTTGCGTTTAAAATATCGTGGTTTTATCAGCTTTGGTCTCTTCTAAGTTTAAAAATTATTTGTTTCATATTTGTTTTCATATTTAATTTTATTTCAGAAGATTTTTTGTTTTGTAAATTATATTGCAATGAGACGAATAAGTGACTAAAGTTCTTCAAAGCAAGTTTGCGTGCTTGAAGTAAGCACCAATTCCATTGTATTTAAACAGTCGTCGAAAAGTATAACAAAACTACCGCCAGCCACAACACACTGACGCGTTTCGACCTTCCAAGATCATCATCAGATTAGGAAACCAAACTGACTATCAAGTGTCAAACCGCATTGAATAAATATGTAAATCAAACAGTTAATATTCGTGACTCCATTGAAATTGTGCAGCTGAAATTTCCAGTCAAGTTCAATGTATGCGAGACTGCTAGAGATGAGAGCCACATATCTAACTTTGATTTCCATATATATTCAACGCGTTTGATCCTCGATAGTAAGTTTGCCATCGTACTCTTATAATGATCTTGGAAGGTCGAAACGCGTCAGTGCGTTGTTGCTGGCGGTAGTTTTGTCATGTTGTTCGACGACTGGTTAAATACAATGGGATTGGTGTTTACTTTAAGCTCGCAAACTTTATTTAAAGAATTTTTACCACCATCCGCGCAATAAATTATTGTTAAGTGACTAAATTTGTTGTTCTCAGGTTTGTTAAGGCTTACTTAAATATATCATTCTCCTTTTTGAACTTGTTTATTTCTTATTTGGCCGTTTCAATAGGTTATTTGATTTAACTCTTTAATTTGCTTAGAAAATTGTAAAACTTTCCGATACAGATGGAAATACATTTGTGAAATAATAATGCTTTAAAGCATATATAAACTCAGAATATATATAAATAAAAGATTGTAAAGTGACCTTTAGTGATGTCGAAATAAATGGTCTCTATCCACTTTGTTATTCATTATTTCTTCCTTATTAGAAACATACTGTGTAATATTCGAAGTCAGTGGACATTATATATATATATATATATATATATATATATATATATATATATATATATATATATATATATATATATATATATGAATATATATATATAACCTTCATGTTAGCTTAACCTGGCATATAGTAGAAAATTTCATTCCACAGCAAGAACAGTTCCATACTTTAACCACTCAGCCAAATCAATGGTTAGAGCACCAGATTCCGAAATATACGCTCCCAGTTTCGAGTCCTGTCGCCGACAAAATCTGGACAGTACGTGATGAGTTCTCAATAAGGACGAAACCGTTCTACTGGCTGAAATGAATTTTCCATACTATACAATACTTAGCTTATACGGACAAATGAATGTAATTAATGTGTCAGGGATTAATATCAAGATTGCAACCTCGATTAAAGTAAGTTAAATTAACATTAATTTTGAACGCTTTGAGGTCTAGAAATTATCCTAAAAATAACTTCTCAGAAAGCGCAATAACTTTAACAGCAATAAACATATTGTTATTTTTTATTTTGGATAAGGGTGATTCGGTACAAGAAACATGAAAATCAGGAAATTTTACTTACAAATATAATCGAGAGAAAATGTGCAAAACTTTGTGGGCACGCAGCGTCAATGCAGTAATTTTCTGGCATTCTATTGCGTAAATATTGTCTTTTGGGCAAACGAGCCTAACTAATAAGCAAAAATCGGTTTAGAAATCATGTAAGTCTAATATGTCTGTCTGTATGTAGTGCTGGTTTTATTCTTTCATGAACACGTTTATATGCAGAATTTTTCATATCTTTCAACACACTACCATGTTATTGAATAACTGCCAATAGCGTCATAAGAATACGGGATATTGGGACATGCTTGAAAATTTTGTTATGAATGTTTTGAAATTGCATGCTAAATGATGGAAAAAAAGGACTTCTTGTAAAAAATTTTTTTTCAATTTAAAATATGCGGTTTAAAATATCGGGGGGCTCAATACGGTAATTCAATAAGGAATCTAACTAAAAGACAAATTCCAATTTTTGAAATTTGTCTTCTTAGAAAAATTCCCTTTTAAATCAAACTATCGCTTGTGGAAATATTTTTGGTATGCACTTCTTTTTTATATAATTTATTTACACTACGCGTAAATGGATGCGCTCATGCCTTACTATAGCTAGAGGATCAAATATGAATTATCATTACTGTGTAATAGTCCAAATTATTATTTATGTTGACGTGGACTAAAGCAGCTGTTTCCAGAATAGACGGACAATTCGGATTACAAACTCATTCGTTTTGGTATTGGTGAGACCCGACATCTGACTGAAAATTAGCTAAATATCTGCTATTCGTAGAAAGCATGAATGTATTTTATTTATAAGGTGGGCATATTTCTGATCAATGAAACAGATGTTGAATAAAATTTCGGATGAAATAAATGACTATGGGGACATAATTGTTGTACATAAAAGGTTTCCTGCCGATTTGCATGTAACTGGCTTTTAAACAATTTCGTGTTGTAGTTGGAGAACACAAGGCAAGTTAAACACTAAGCAAAAAAACTTGTTTAAATCAAGGAGACGTTGGAAATATAATCTAAAACAAAAAATGTAATTAGATGCTTAGAAAAACATTTTGGCTCTTATTTGTGTCATACTTGGTGATAATTATTAGGAAACAGACTTACTGCATTAAAGGTTGAAAATACCAGAAACATTTATAACTAGTAGCAGAACATAATTAAAATTCCACTGGTAATACATACTAATGCACTTAAAGCATTATTATTTATCATGAATGCCCAAAGGAATTCTAATAAGCTAGGCATGATCAATATTTAAATTTTCTTGCTAATTATTACGCGATCAAAAACAAAATATTCCTATAGTTATCGCCTCAGTCATTGTTATGTTCTAAGTAAAATAATAATTTGTTTCGCGAATTATGCTAACATATGTAAATGTCTTCTTTAGGTAGTTAAAATAATCACAAACGCCATTCCTAACTGTTAGCACGAGATAATTATTTATTATACGTTTCGACAGACGAAAGCATTCTTTTTTTCAATGCCACTAATTGGATTATTGATTTACCTAATGTAAAAAACGGTAAACTTAATAATCTTAATAACTACATTTTTAAAGTGTTTGATGTCCCGAATGCATCATCTATGATTTTTTAACGTTGTTTTTAAAATTTTGTCTGTTTAAAGAAAAAATTCCTATAAATTAACAATCCCAAATTTGGCTCATAAATTCACCTAATGTTCCGGTTTGTCATGTTTATCCTCCAGATTTATTGACCTTCAAAGAGGCATCCTTAAATTTTACTTATTTTAATGTTACTAAAATCTTCATTAATTTGGCTTGTAAAATGAACTATTTTTAGCAAATGCTTGTAATTATTAAGTTGAATTCGCGGAGAAGTTGCAAAATATTGCTTCAACACATATGATGAACAAATTATATTTCGCTCTAATTGAGTCTGCATTACTAGCAATGAACACACTTTTTGACACGTATTAACATTAATTTGCATGTTTACTTACTGATTTTTCTCAAGAGAGGAGCTCAATATTGTCAACAGTTTTAGATAAAAACTGTTCGAATTGCGCTAAAACTTCATTAAAATGAGGCACAATTACTCTATTCCTTATTTATATCATGCTGAATATTTCCAAAATAGAGTACTTCGTATTTTTTAAAGGTATAATTTTGTTTTCCGTCAAAAATCTTTTTTTCCATTTAAAGCGCACATATATTCTCAGACAACCAATATTATGATGATCTTATTCAGCAATTCTAATGCAACATTGAAATGTGCTATTTAAATAGCAAATAAACAAATTTTGAATTGCCTATGCTTTCAGTATAGAACATAAATTTGACATTTAACACATTGGTCGATTTTATTGATCCAATATATTTTCGAGCATAACTTATGATTATGTTGAAAAAAAGGTTTTTCTTTATAATAGCGTTTTAATTGCAAAAGCGTCCTCCAATATTATAAATTTTAACCGAGCAATAAGTTTTGCTTATCTATAAATCAATTGGTTCAAATTGGTCCGGAGTAAAATATAAGTACATTCTCATGTCCACTTGCATTTCCTTCTTTTTGGCGCCTCATTTGTACGATCTTAAGCTAAGCCCAATACATATTATAGATTCCATCAAGAAATACCAACATAAATGCTTTCAAAATACCAAGCTCTTCCACGATATAAACATATATAACGAATCAGTTGTAAAGTTCAATTTTGGCCAAATGTTGTCAATCTCTAAATGTATTTTGTTTGTAGCATGTATGGTGATTCGGTTTTTTGACAAACGCTTTGTTGGTACTCTTAACAGATTCGCTTTATATTATATGTAGTTAGTTGCCTTTAAACACGCATTATGGCATTGAATTCATTACGTTTCTAATTCACGTTCGGATAGGAGATTTTACCGTCCAACCGTTCTACATTTCTTTTCCAAATATGAAGTTTGCATAAGGCGTAGTACCGGCTCCTACTAATGAGTCGCCAGTAAGCACGAAACGCATGTGTACAAGGGATCATGCCTTTATTTAATGCAGAATTTGGTATATCGTTCTGGTCCAATTTGTTACTAGTTACGCAACAACTAATACAAAATTGCATATACATTAGTTTTCCGCAACAAACTTTATATATCTGCTTGAATAATTTATTATCAGATTAAGTAAATACGATAATGTATAGCCAGGCATACGGAAATTAATTTAGGAAATGGCAAAATTAACTAGATGAAGCACCATTTCCACTGGTTAGTCGAATGGTGTTGAAGCCTTCTGAGTGATGAGACTCTGACGCCGAAATAAATGCGTACTGGGAAAATGAGGATTAAGCGGATCATTGTGGAACCGGGAAGACCAAACGACCACACACAAAGGAAAATCGTAGATAGGCTAAAAATCGATATTAATACTCAGTTAAACATGAAAAGAAATATATTTCAAAAAGGTGCAACTATCATTACAAATGCTTTTATAGCTCTGTTTTACAAAAAGTTTATTATTTAGTGTTTTATATTTCAATCAACTATTAAACAATAAATATGAGTGGTTTAGCAATATACGTTTTAAAATAAAGTTTGGCGTGAAATATTATTATTTATTTTGTATTTTAACTAGCAAATAATAAAAGATTGTCTTCTTGAGTAGCGGATACGCTTTATACATGTCTGGTATCGATTCAATTGTGCGTAGAACTTTAACAAACTGAATTTATCGGACTGTTTCTGGCATATGTAAACAAATATTTGAGCATTAATCGTCATTAATAAAACACGGCAGCCGGTTCTGATGTGATAAACTATTTAAGAACTGTATGTTTTTTATTCGTTTTTTATTAATTTGGAATACATTTGTAAAAGATGTATAAATATTATTTACCTAAGTAAATTAAATTCAAAATGCGCATACTTTGAAGCCATAAATTACTGTACATTTACATTTAATTTATTATTTAAAAGCCAAACAATTGAAAATGAAATCTTTTAATTTACTAGTGTATGTTTTTATCGATAATTAGTGATTTACCAAGCAATATTTCCTAAACAATTTCTAGAATCGGCGTCAGTTGTCTATTGAGCAAAATTGGATTACATTCCATGGTACGTGTTTTGATTAAATAATTTACCTTCAAAGTACACCTTTAGAACACCACTCAACTGTTGGTTTAATTCAGAATGCATTTTATGTAATCTGTTATTTTTGTGCGTATGCGCAAAATGCAAACACCGTAATTTATTCAGTGGATGGCAAGCCTATAGATTTTTATTGCTTTATTCAGTTATTTACTAACAGTACAATTAGGACCATAAAACATGCAAATGCCTAGGAAAATACTCCATAATTGCTTTATCCTATATACATGGGAAATTCAATTAAATTTACTTACATAGAGACACGAATTTTCTTACAAGATGCGAGAAAACAGAACACCATCGTCTTTTCTTTAAATCAAGTTTGCGATAATGCGATATACACGATTCCATTGTGTATAACCAGTCGCTTGTATAAACCACTTGGGCATATCTGAGAACCGAACAGTAATTTGAATTTCTCATTTGTTGCTACAAATTGCAATTTACAATATAAGTGAGCACCTAGAACCACAAAATTTGAAGCATCACTGATGCTGAGAACCAGCCCACCTGTTTCTCGTTTCTAAACCTGTTGCAATAATTGGTTTAATTAAATTGTGGTTTACATGCAACAAATGCCATTTTCATCAGACGAAATGCCTATTTGTATAAGTTAATCCAATTATATTTTAAAAATTAATATATTTTTAAAAGAAAAAATTCTAATTTTATTTGTTTTAAATGTAGAAAATTAAACGCCATCATGTATTATAAGATATGGTGTTTTTCTTTAAATTAAGTTGTCATGGAATATTAATTGTTAGAAAATAAGTGTTTAGGCATCATAGAAGCATATTTATAATTTGTTTTTAAAATAAATTAAAAATGAGTAAAACTATTAATTGCTAGAAAAAAACACTATGACTGCCGCATTTCCAATAATATATAAATATGCAGGTTGAGAAACTATGCGTCTATTCGACAGATTTTGCAGAACTTTTATGGTGTTTTGCTAATTTGATGTCAATTTGCAGAGGCCATTTATTTTATGTCAAGTGTTAAATTTGAACCAGCAGAACAGTTTCTGCTTAACGCAAAGTCTGATACGCAAAATATTAACTTTATTATTCTGTGATGGAAAAAAAATTTTAAGTTATACATTATAGGTCATAATTTGCAATTAAAATAGCGTATTCCTTGACAAAATGATTACTTTTATAATTACTTCCAACATATATTTTCAGGTTCACTTATTGATGCTTATCGATTTTCCTTTATCGTTCTCATTATCATCATCAACATTAGAAGCTGAAGTAAAAACCGTGATTTCGTTTCAGTATATAAAATAGCACAAATGACAATTAACTTTGTCATTATTCATCTAGTTAGCTAAGCGTGCATAAAACCATGTTTATTGATTAAATATCTGAGCTTGATGACGCCTTTATTATTAAAAGGACATTTGTTGCGCAAGCGGTGATAACAGCTATTAAAATCAAGGTTGCGATTTTGATATAACCACCAACCTCAATATGTGCATTCATTTGTCAATATAAGCTAGGCACTGTTTGAAGTAGAGAAGACAATTCATCAAGAAGACCGGTTCTATCCCTATATAGATGTCACCAGGTACCGTTTATAAATATCCGCTGACAGGGTGATTCTGAATTGCTGTTTCTACATAACAAAATGCTTAGTTTATACTGACAAGTGTATGCATATTATGGGTTTGATTTTTTACAAAGATCTTAGACTTGATTTAGATAAATAATCTTATTTACGCGTCTATTTCGTGTTTACTTGCTCACAGTCACCGTTTCGGGATGATCTTGACAACCAAAGCCATTTTTATCAATTGAAGTTATGTGCCCATCATTCATTATAATCGGCTTCCCAATGACGGAATCGTTTCGTGCTTACTTTCAACACAGTACTGAAATATTGCACTATGCCTAAAAGAAACGGCTTAGTATTTTTCGCTTTCTTTCTTTGTAAATTGCAACAATCAGCCAATAAAAGTAACATTTGTTGGGTTTTGAAATTTTCGTGCAACAACGCAATATACTAAAAGCAGAAAAAAGGTCTTCTTTCTTTGGAAAAATGGTGAGAATTACGGTGACATAAAAATAGCAATTTTCTAGTTAATTTACAATTTTTATTATATACGTTTGATCGTTTGCAATTTGGTCGATATTAACTGGTGCCGTTTACAGTGGATTATAAAAGGTCTATTCCAACTCGCTTCACCAGCATTTTATCCATTACGTAACACCTTCAATAAGGCAGGGAATAAATTTTTACCCATACGATTTTTCTTCTCTGTACGATTTCATTTTCAGCTAAATTACCATAAGTGGCAATATGCTACACAAATGACATCTGATACGATAAATCCAAAATTATATATTAATGAGTGAGTTTAATTTTCAATTTGATAACTCTGTGTGGATGAATAGATTTTCTTCCTGCAAACATTGCATTATATTCTCATTATCACCTAAATTTATACCGAATATTATCTATTATAAAAAATCAACCGACTTAATTGCCGCTATTGTTGAGTATATAGGCTGGATAATTTTTTAAATGTTTACTACTTATCTATTGATCAGAAATAAAAGACACTGCACTTTGTAGTGTTTTCTTTCTAAAAGTTTGTTAGAAAACTGCCAAAGAATACTTCAAAGCTAAATCAAGATATATACTTATAAGCACAACATTATATCTAAATAGATTTTAACTACATTTCAAGCATGATATATATTTGGAAAAAAGTAATAGACAAACCGTTTTAAGGAAAATACACAAAGCAATATATGACGTTACTCTCAAATAGTCGTCCAATAAAGGTTGTAAAATACTTATTTTGAAATAAGGTTCTACTTCGTGTATGTCTAAATACGTTCTTTTAATAATTAAAATTCATAGGTGTCTTACGATCAAGTGTATTTTCAATTTAAATGCCATTAAGCTCAATTCATTTTGTAGAAGCGCAACATGTTGAAGCAACCGATTGGCTGCAAGAAATTATTTGTCCACTTGATACTTCATCTCCGAGAAAGAAAGCCGTTATTTGGCTAGCGCATCGAAATTTATTAACAAATACTTGAAAATTTCGAGTAAGTAATGCAAATGGAGTATTAAAATTTAATTCAAGTTGGTGAGTTTTGGATAAACACCAAACCCACTCATTTAACCCAAAGTATAGTACAGTAAAACTACCGTCAATCAGACATAGCAACGCATTTTGACCTTACATGATTATAACTGGAGCAAGATTGAAAACTAACTAACACATATTAAACCGCAGTGCATATGCAAGGTAAGGAAATTAAGATATGCGTTACTTTTTGTTTATAAAACATACAAAACTTTGAGATCTTTGATTAATTCATGAGCAGTTCGAAATATAAAACGCAGCATTTTTATCAAAGCAGAACGCTTTTTACCGAGTTGATGACAAATATTAATAGATTGGTTATTGAATTGTTTGGTTGTTCGCTAATTTTTTAATAATGTAAGAAGGTAGTAACATTTGTTTTCAAAATAGAAGTATCTGGCTGGCACAAACAAAAAACACGTTTCAATTTTCAAATAATGTATGTATTCTTGTTTTCGAGTGCTTACTTATTTATTGTAAATAAAGTACTAGTAGAAATTTATTACGAACATTAAAATAGAAAAAATAGTGTAAGGCTGATTTAATCTCAACTTTTAAATGAATTTCTAGTTTAATTTATTTTACATTTTCTAGAAAACATTGAAAAATTTCTTTAAGTATTACGCAACAAAAACAACAAAATAGCATTTGCCTAGTTTTCTTACCAAATGCGTGCTCCTTTATTCTATGAAAAGAAACTACGCTCCATTCTCCGGGTTTGACGCAATCGGAGCTTTAATTGTTCCTTAAATCTTTGAATAACTACGCTGACATTCAATGTTTAAGTGCGCTTTCTTGTTCACGGCAAAGTGCGCAATTTATCTAGTCGCATTTTAGGGATGCTTTGCAAAGCTTGCATTTGTGATTGCAATCACCTGCTTAAATCGTTGTCTCATTTTTGAACAATTGCACTTACTTTCTCAGAAAATTTTATCATAAATTTAGGATATGTGATGGTTAAAATGTACCTTGAAAATTCTACAATTCTTTAAACATTTTTGTGTATTTCCCAATCATTTAAAATGAATTACCGTTTTCATATATATATTGGATTGAAATTGCTATGTGGTGCTCTGCGTTTGGAGCACTTTGCAACATTTTAATAGCCAAACCTGTTTAATTTTTATTTTCAATATTCATCATTGACGCTACAGAACGCACGGAAAGAAATAAGATAATAGATAAAATAATTCTACTATTAAGCAAACTGAGCATTCTCGAAAAGACTGACCTATTCTTTCACATAATAATTAAAACTGAACCGATCTCAAATGCATTTATTATACATAATAATACGAAAATATATTTTAACAGAAGCACACATTCACAAATATATAATTATGTCAGCATAAATTAATGAATACAAATAATAAAAAATAGTATTCATCAAGTAGATCGGTTATGTTCTAATTGGACACTTATAAATTACTTCCGAGAAAAGCCGCGGGAGCCACGCAAACGAAGCACATTTGTGCTCCTTTTTCAACTTGTTTACCGTATCACCGAAGTGGCGCATTACATGAAATATCCAGTTATATAAAAATTTATGTTTACTGATATTTTCCTCTCTGGTGAAACCCATCTGACATAGCTTCAGAACTAATGTTCAAACAAGCCAGCTTAGACCAGATTTATAAATATAAATATAAATATAAATATATATATATATACATTTATTTCTGTTTGAACGTTTTTGCAAAAGTGTCTTTTATTCATTTAAACATGTACTTACCATAAGTAGAATAAGAAACTTAATTTAAAAAAATAAAATATAGAATATTTTATTTGATTAGTTAAATTAAAAACAAGAGATATATTTGTACCTCTTCAGATAGCCAACGAGATTTCAAAATTCATTTACAAATTTATAGAGAACCCAGTTAATACAGGAATGCACATAGTTGTAATAAAACTTAGAAGTAGCTTAAATAACATGGGGATTTGTAGTCACCGTAATTCGTTATAAAAATTAATTTATTTCCCAACGTGAGCTTATTTTTTTATATAATTGAAGAAACCTATCAAAAAGAAAGACTTAATCATGATCTATAGACTGCACGCATTATATTATTACGCAGACGAAATATAAGCCAGACATCATCAAGAGCAAGAAAAAAGCAAAATATTGTCTTTTATTTTGCCGTGCATTTGTTTCACTGGGAGGAATAATTATAAACATCGTTACAATTTGAAGCATTGCATGCCGTATTAAGTATCCAGTTAGGTGATATGTCTAAAATCTGATGACGGAATGCCTACGATTTTATGAAATCAGCAAGATAAATAGGGAGAACATTAACGAAGTGCTGAACACTAATGTCGTTCCTGATAAAGTATACAAGTGTACTACAGCGAAATTATAACAAAATTTCATGAAAAGCATTGACAACGTATCACTTCCGACCGATTGGACATAAAATGTGAAAATTCGCCATAGCAAAGCGACACAGATGCAACCAATGTGCTTTGTTTAGGAAATTCAATAAAATATACTACTCATCAACGATAATTGTGATCGACCAAATTTTACATACTCCCTCTATACGAATGTTTTAAATCGAATGATAAAATATGCACATCTCTTCAATCACAGATTTATTAACAAATAATATTAATAATAATAATACAATTACTAATAATAAAAACATTAATACTAATGATAGTAAAAATAATAATTATTAATAATAAAATTCAAAAAAAAAGTATAGTCCTTATACAAATTATTAAGAGAAGATGTTTGAGTAAAATTATGGACTTCATACTAATGTTTACGAATGACAAGGTGTTGGCGAAACGCAGAATTCTTAAATTCATAAAGCAAGCAATATTTCGATTAAAAATTCAAAACCGGTTTTAAACACACGCCCACCATTCTCATAAATAGGTTTTAAGAGGAATTTTATAAAAACATAAGGTTTTCGTAAGAAAACATTTATTATCTGCTCCTGTTACGGTAGTATTGATTCATTCTATTAAAAATCATCTTGTAGATAAAGATCTCTCTCCAAATAAATGTATTTGCATGGTATCTGGGCGGTATTTGTGTAATATTCGCATGATACAATAGGATTTTATAATTTTCTCTGTGAATAAAACCACCATGTCGGCCAAAGAATCGATGGGCGTGCTTCTCTAACTTAATTAAAATTAAGACAAATTAGCTTAATATTGAAGCAAGATGTGTGTAGACAGGATATTTGTAATGATAGTCTTATAATTTGTTGCTCGAAACATAATTATTTTCTAAACATAAGCATTGCAAACCCATTGCCATTACGTAATAGAAGATTTTACGTATATAAATGAAGAATTGAGCAGGCTAGTGACATTCAATGTAATAGATATCTTTTGAAATTAATATAAACGAAAATGACTTAAATCATTAGGACAGTTTAAATTGAACCAAGCCAAATACCATTGTGATCAAATCCTAAATTATGTGGGAGAAAAAGATCATTGCTGGTTTAATTTATCATCAATAGTCATATTGAAACAATCATTTGGTTTGGCGGTAAACTACACAATCAAAATAATACATTGGCAGCAAATATTTACTTGACGATATTATGAAGTTCCTTTTACCTGCACACGATTTAAGTACGAAATGGAGAAATTAGGTTTCAAATTCAAAATTTCACGAAAGACACATACCATGACATCGATTGTAAGGGAATCAAACAAACACTAGTTTTTAATCGACGTTGATTGTCCAAAAAACATTCGCAAGTACAATTTAAACGTATGTACTTTACTAATTAGATATTTGGTAGAAATAATCTAGATTTAGTATTATGGAATTAACATACTCTAAAAAATGTCCAGAAATTATTAAATGGTGCTTCAAAGAATATTAGATGAATCAGAGGAAGTAAATAATCTTTTTCAAATAGATTACTGTCCAATAAAGTTGGTCTTATTTTCTTAATTATATGTATTTCTAATTGCACGACCTGTCTGTCATCATGTTTTTAAATTTATAACTAATCCACGTTTGTTATTGCTTTTAATAATTATTTTTAAAATATCGTATGACTTTTGTAGATCCACCATGACTATTATTAATATTACTCTGGTAATTCTCTTAATTCAAGTCTTCTAATTGATCATAATTTTAGCAAAGGAGTTTTTATTGTCCTAGCTATCATTCATTATCATTTACTCCTGGTGTCTAAAAATATTTCGAATAGTTTTTTATTTAACCTTTAGTTATTTCAGATTTACAAAATCTATCCCACTGATCTCTTTATGGCGCGGATGGTATTTTCATGAATGAATAGAAACTGTTCCTTCTACACACCAATAAATAACAAATAAATCGAGACACCTAAAAAGGAGAGATGCATGAAATAAATTTCGGTTTAACCTTTAAGGGGCAATTTAAGGTCGTGTTCTTTTATACCCATGCAGGCGGAATCGTATTTATACCAGTGACGCGAATTAGATTACCTTTTCCTTAATTGATGCAATAATATTGTAATTTCTAAAATTGAAGAAATGGTTAATGGTGGACGTGAAATTATTATGCAAAAGCAACAAATAATTTTTGTCCTATTCTAATTATAAATTGTGTAGACATATTTTCCATTCATTAACGAAGTATTTGAGATTTATATGCCTTACCTTGTTCTCATATATTTAAATAAAAAGTTCGTCAGTATTAGTTGGGTTTTCGTTGTGTTATTATGATGACAACGAAGTTACACAATTAATAAATATTTACAATTCAAGGTAGTTACTCCTCGTTGAACGACTGGTTATATATATATATAATATATATATATATATATATATATATATATATATATATATAATTGGATTGGAGTTTTACTTAAATACGCAAACTTAATTTGTATAATTTTTTATCCGCCCCGTGCTTTCAATAATTGCCTGATTGCGTAGCGTATATGTGTGTGGCGAATTTGAAAACTTCATAGCATGTGTGCGGCCAAAATATCCAGTCAAGTAAAAAGTTCACAATATTACTTCACAGGAAAAAATAATCTCAGAATTTGGCTCTTCTTACCTAAGATTTGCTGTTGAAATCCTCAATCAGCTTGCCGCCGTGATATGATAATGAAAATGCTCGATTGACGGTAGTTTTTTTGTTGTATGTCTGGTTATGTAAAATAGGATCGGTGTTTAACTAAATTCCATAAACTTTATATCAAGTAACATTGTTCTATCTCACACAATCAATGGATACATATTTGCATGACTTAGTTTAATGTGGCAAAATCAGAAATAGTGATTTGTGCTATATATATATATATATATATATATATATATATATATATATATATATATATATATATATATATACTGTGCTGACAACCTTTCCGATATAGTAAAATTTATGCGAGACTGCTTTGCGTCGGAGTTGCATTTCAAATATTTCATTCGCCAGTCATCGAAATACAATTTGACATTGTACAACAGAATCTGGTTACACTTTGTGATGCCACTGAATAAATGAAATATTTAACGTAAGTTTTAAAACATGGTTTTAATTATTTTAATGAACATCAACGCAAGCAATGATTGCTTAACCTCTGGAAATCATGAATTCAGCTACTTTTAGTATTTAATTTATTCTTTAAAACTGTTTATCCCTATATAATGAGTTGAACCCACAATTTTTATGCTACGTCATTTTTACTCTCTCGTCCTTCATAACTTTAATCCGTCTCTATATTTTTGACCACGTGCATTCCTCTATTGTAATTCTAATGAATCATACATTCTATGCTGTATATTATCTTTGATTTCATTCAATTTACGTGGCAAATACTCTGGAATTTGTTGCATTGAACAGGAAATTAATTTACCAGTTATAAGTTAATTAATTTCAAACCAAAGCTAATAGGAGCTAGCCTGAGATAGCTCATGAATGTTATATTACACATCAACAGATATGAGCTTAGTTATTTGAAATGTTTTAATCGCGCGCTGGAGGAGTTAGTCATGGAAACCATTATATATATATATATATATATATATATATATATATATATATATATATATATATATATATATAAATGGAGAATTCCTATACCTATATCGTAAATTTTGTAAAAACGAAAACATAAATCTAACGAACAATACGTAATAAACATATGATTAGTCTGGTCAAAATGAGATAGTACATGTTTTTATATTTTAGTAAATGCGTTGTTTTTGCTGTTTTTGTGAGCTTGATTTGGAGCTGGTAAAATAAAGAAAACATAATCCACCTCCGAAAAAATTTACTTGATACGAGTAGCCATCTTTTGCTTTCACATTCAAAGTTAAAAGAATAAAAAAATTTGCGAAACTTGATTTATCGAAATTACCTTGTCGACGTTCTGACTAATGTAGTACTGATTAATATATAATATTAATTGTTTACGGCTGCTGTTGTCAGCCGTCTTTATCAGTTGGTCCATCTTCACTTGTTTTAGAAAAAAAATTAATTAAGCAAGCCGTGACATGCAAGTATCCAATGAAAAGTCATTCTGAAGTATAAATGATATTACCAGAGGAAATATCGCGCTGGCTTCATTTAGCTCATTTTGTAAAACATGTGAGGATGGACAAACTAAAGAAGGCGGCCGATTAACATTGACAACAACTGGAATCATTTCTATTTTAGTCAATACGCAGATCTTGTTGCATTCATAGTTGTTTGTTGTGCATAAAATTTCATTTGATCGTGAGGGCACATAATGTGAAAGAGCGTAAAATATGCATACTCTCTCTCTGTCTCTCTCTCTCTCACACACACACACACACACAAAAACGCATGCAACTGATTGACCAATTCCATGCAGCTCATATGCCAATTTCAATTTCTTATTGAACTGTGAAGGCAGGATTTTACTACTAAAAGAAGCGAATTCGAGAACAGTTCAGTTTAAACGCAGTTTGTAAAAAGGATACCTTTTTATTTCAAAATAAATATCATAGTCAGAGTTAAACGGATTTTCGAGTGATTTTAGATTAAATAAAGCATAAAACGGAGCTGCGGATCGTCGTAGCGCAACATACAAAATCCTTTCTGTGCTGTGAATCAAATAAATTAACATTTATATGATTTCAATTTTATACGTTCAATAGTATTTGCCCGCGTGCATCTGCGCGTGTGCTTTTCGGTTCTCGTTTGTTGCTGCATTATGTAAGCATTTAATTCCATGTAATCTTTTTGATGTTATAAATTAACTACATTGCACACCGGATAGTTCATTTGAGTTGAACTCGTCCAGTGCAGAGATGCAGGAATATTTTAGTCGATACACCAAGATTAACAAAATTTAATTTAAAAGCCGACTTGATAACACGCTTTATTTGTTCAATTATTGCTAATATATTTTAATGCTGTACTTGATTCTGCATTAAAAAATCAAATAAGACTAAAATATTGTCGTAATTATTTGAAACAGAGCTTTCAAAATTCAAACTGCTCTTAGATAGAGAAATAATTTTGCCTTAATAGAATTTTATAGTATTTCGTGCGCAAGTTTCTTGTGTTTTTATTTTTAGTCCTGAAAGTATGTGAACAGATTCCATAGGCTACTCAAAGAATGGTAAATGAGTTCGACTGCAATCTGATTTTTGCGTACTAATTTATGTCTGTGTTATGCATGCATAATATTTTTCGAAACAGCTATTTAGTATTATTTGTTAGTGTGCGTCATTTAAACATATTTAAATCTTAAATATATAAAGTAGGGTATTACGGCTTATTTAGTCTATGCTATATTATGAAATTTTATTATAAGGTATTGTAATATAAATTATAATAATTAAATTATATAAATAAATCTTCACTCTTAAACATTTAGCAAATAGACTACAATTGGTATTATTTTAAATTAGAATGATCTTAAAATGAGAAAACCATGTTACATTATGCGCAAATATTCGGAATGCTTAAATGTAGATTTATATTGCGCGATGCTGTCCTTATTGTTTTTGATTCTACTGCCCTTTTCTAGGTCAGGAAAATTGATAGCACACGTAGGTCGTTAAAGTCTTGAATCATTTACATTTCCAGGTGCACCGATTTTTGGCCTTAATTGATAGGTTATCAATTGTTTCTTCCTTTTGAAGCCTTCCATCAGCTGCATATCTGAAAATGACGTTGGAACCAGATTTTTCGATTTTTTCCGATTTTTGGGACTTCATTTCTAGTCCCATCTTCAGGGTTGGCACCATACTCGCATTTATCACAAGTTGTTTTTTCCTGTGTGTATGGTGTTAACCCTGAAGATTGGACTGGAGTTGAGGTGCTGGGAATTCGGATAAAATCGGAAAATCTGGTTCCAAAGTCATTTTTTAAAAAGCAGCTAATGGAAGGTTAAAAAGGAAGGGACAAATAAGTACCCATCAATCAAAGCCAAAAATAGGTGCACCTAGAAATGTAAGGGATTCAAGATTCGAAATGCCTCACTGGACGTAAATCAGCCGCGTCATAAATTATCGCGCCACTGTTCTTTAAAAGAATCGCGTAATCGATGGGATTCAAATTTAAATTCTGACTTCATAAAGTGGTAAAATACGCTGAGTAGATGTCATAAATCACGCTAAAGTTTAGGCGTAGCCATTTGTAATAATTTTTTATTAGTAATGCAAGTAAAGAAATACATGTCATGTTATGAAAAAGATCATGTTCAAGCAATCACATCAGTTACATCTACGTTTATCCTGGTGTTTATCTACTTAAATAACATTAAATGGTTGAGCTAAAATCGACGCACGACTTGGCAGTTGGTATGAAATGCATGTGCACTTGAGATTATAACTCTCGCTCACGCTTATTTAGGAAATTACTCCTGCTCCTGTTTTAAATCTAATTTGTTACTCGTCAAGTTATTTATGCATTTGAGAATTTGTTATTAATATATCATCTACGAAATAGAAATGTTACGTAATTCGAAATGAAATAAAACTGGTGAGTTATTATATATATATATATATATATATATATATATATATATATATATAGGAAGACTTTAAATGTACAAAGACATTTATTAGAATTTGGCAATAAATTTGTTTAATTAACATGAATAAAATAAAAATGTAAACCTTTATAAAAGGAACACATTTTTTTTTTAATACGGTAATATTGCTCAAATTATGCATCCGTTTGTCTGTTAGGTGATGAAATGATGAATTTGATTGCCCGAAAAGGCGTGGTGTTTTGCACGCCTACCACAATCTCTCTAATAAACAATGACGGCAATTTTAACCGAAAACGTCAATATTAATCAGGATTATTGTTTGCAATGTGACTGATTCTCTTTTAGGCCAAAACAGATGAAGAATATGAAATTAAAATATGAGATCATTTCCGATGATGTAGTGTATTAAAAAGTGGAATTGTATGTGAAATGGCAACGATTGTGCTGTTTGCGTATCAGCCGAGGCGACTTAGGTGAAAGAAATGGTCACCCAGGAGAAAGATTGACTTTGAAACTACGGTTATTCTTTTCAACACCATGTGATGATTAGTTTAAGCTGGCAAACGTATCTATAATGTGATTGGTAATATTATGAAGCACGCAAACCTGATTTAACTGAGTATACAATTTGTTATTAAATGTGGTTGTTCTCATAAAATAATATGTATTGTATAATAATAATTAATAGCAATGAACATTGTATAGAATATATAAATATTTATATTAAACGTACGCCTTCCAGATGCAAAAATCGCCTTTCTCATTCTCCACATAATTTTCGACAATATTATATATATATATATATATATATATATATATATATATATATATATATATATAACGTTCTTTCATTCGAGTAATTAACCGTCTGGTCGATGTCTTGCGTTAGTTTATCGAAGATTTGGTAAATAAAATTTAAGGTCGACACTAACGACTATTTATTCTTAATTGCTGTTAAGGGAAAGTGTGGTATCTTAAATAGCATTCGTAGCTCAACTGCTTTAAAAGTGCGTGTTAATGCCGCTTCAACTTTTAGCTGTGCTTGGCGGGAAATAAATGACTCTTTAATGGAGTGTATATTTAGATGGCTTTCTTTTATAGTCACAAATATTTTTGTTCATTTATATTTCCCGCGTTTTATAATTGACCCAATCATGTGTCTAGGATAGCCATTAGACATTACATAATTTGCTACTTTAGGATAATCGTTACATTTTTAATCTGGACAAACCTATTTGTCAAATGTTAAAGAACAGCCGCGAACTGTTGATGATTTTTATTGAAAAGATATCAAACTGTTATTATGCAAATAATGGGTAGATTATGTTGGTTTGTGGTAATTAGCCCTATTTAATTTACATTCATTTTCTCATGATCTGACATGAAACTAAAACATTTTACAGTAAGGAACTCTAAAGAATCGGTAGTCAAATAATTCCCTATTCGTTCGCACTATGATTGCAGTATAAATCTATCCATTTAGCCCATTAATGGGACGGAGAATTAACCTTTGAGAATATTGAACTTACATTATAACATTTGTTGTGTATTTTGGCTCTCCGTATATTGTTTGTAAAGATGACCCAACTGGTTTGAGCTTTTGTGCAACAGCCCCATCAGTTAAACCGGAATTTGTTAGGATTCTTATTTCATAGATTGCCTTCTGCTGAATGTTGTCTATTTCATCTTTAATACACTTTGGAGGCAATAGTTATGTTTTGTCTATTAACTTGTTCTCCATTATTTTATATATTCTTATTTGTTCATTATAACAACGCTTTTGACTTAATCAGGTTAAATTAATTATCGGACAGAAATTTACCTCTCATATAAAAATAAATCAATTTTTATTTTTGAACATTTGATGTTATCGCTGGTTTCGTAAAACAATATTGTAATTTTTGAAAAATATTGTAAAATTTTTTGAAAGTTCTTTTGTTCATATTGTCGAAGTTTTGGACTTGTCTTGTGAAAAGAAATGAGACAGTTTTGATCTGAGTTTCTGAATTGCATAAGCGGGACACTGCGTGGTTCATCACCGATTACTTTGTGAATAAAAAATTTGTAATCTTCTCGTCATTTTATTGTTTTTAATTATCAGCGAAAAGAACCACAAGTTTGCTTTGGGTAATTTAAGTGAATATATGTTTCAAGGTCTCAATCATTCCAGTTCAGCAAATTTGTGGATATCAGCGTTTCCGGGTAAGCTTACTTAATTAATATAATATATAAATTATAAATAATTTAATAATATCATGTCTGGTTTATTAAATACTGAGAATACAGAGCAGTTGGCTAGCGGACTTAAGGATTGTAGCTTAAGAGATAGTTCAGAGGAACTTAAGTGTTCCAAGATAGATGATCATTCCACATATATGGATTTTCCGGGCCTGGCATCCAAGAGACCCCCTTATGGTAGTGACCTAAGGGCCTCTAAAAAAAATGGCGACCGCGCCAGGATCCTTTATGCGGGAAGATATGATGTAGATGATCGTTATTGCCACAATTCTATGGATAGCAATGTCAAGCTTAATATGTACAGACCAGACAACCATTCTGAATGGGTCGAAGAAGCAAAATTTTATTTTAAATTAAGACGGATGACCGACCCTATAGAAAGGTTTGCCTCGGCCTGGTGGTGCTTACCTGAGCGATTAAAAAAGAATCTGTTTAGACTCAGGAAATTTGTCACTGATAACGAACCAGAAAATGAATTTGAGCTTCTAGTAGAAGAACTCCATGGACGATATCAACCCGAGAGGATTAAACGGATGACTGACTTATTATGTCAGGAAAAGATGGGAAATCTATTTCCATCTGAATTTTATGACAGCCTTATTTCAAAATCCATCGGGCTTGATATATCTGAGGAAGTTATAAATAGTATATTTGTAGCAGAATTGCCTGCTAGACTAAGAGCCACATTGGATGTATATGATACATTGGAACTAGAGTGGCCCAAGAAGCTCAAAGGGTTGGACAAAGTGTATCGTCAGGTGGAACCTAAGGTGTATGCAGTAACCGCAGATTCACGCCTAGAGCAGCAACTCAGACATCTCTCAGAGAGGCTCCTGATCATTGAGAATGAATTAAGTACCCTCCGCAGGGATGTGGGTTGGATAAAAAGCAATAAGGAAACTTCCAACAGAAGTAGGGTAAATTCTCAGAGTCAACGTTCAAATTCCAAGCATTGGAGAGGCGAATCGCGTGAGAGTGTACAAAGACCACGCGAGTGATGCATATCGCATCACAAATACGCCGAGTTTGGAAAATGTCAGGAGGGGGATGCACATTTCCACAGTTGGGTGGTCCCCGATGGAAAGGAAGTAGTCTTCCTGTAGCCTGGTCGAAGCTGCCGGAAAACTAATGAAGCCCCCGCTAATAGGAGCCGTAGGGGGGGTTGCGCATGCAAGGTTCCAAGGTATGCATATTCGTGGCATACTAAAAACATCGAAGTTAGGTTCGGAAGCTTCGATGGAAGAGACGCGCAGTAATACAGTCCTTAAATCTGTTAGATTTCGGCTGGCATATAATCTTAAAGAGGTTGCTGGTTATAGCAACAATAAGTTCGTTATAACTGATGAACTTAGTGGCTTAAATTTCTTAATAGACACGGGTGCAGAGGTGAGCATAGTTCGATCTGATGTGGTGGAAATTGATAGCCCCCATTCGATTACCAACTATGGGCTGCTAATGGAAGTCCAATTGAGGTTAAGGGAGTTAAAGAATTGTCAGTGACATTGGGACAGAAATCTCCATTTACGTGGAATTTTCTGGTCGCTGATATAAAGGATAACATCATTGGGATGGACTTTTTGATCCATTTTAATCTCGCTTTAGATCCCAAATCTAGGACCATTGGACAAAGCACTAGGATAGTGACTTATGCTGAGACTGGGACCTCAGTAGTTAGGTCAGTGAGACTACCCAGACCCGTCGTCGCCGATGACTTGGCGGATGTTATCGAGAAACACCTGGCCGTGTTTCTGCCATTTAATGCAAAACGCAAGGGTTTAAAGACAGGCATAGAACACCAAATCGAGTTGGTGGAGCCACTACCTTGTTCGCCCAAGTCTCAACCGTTAGCACAAAACAAGCATCAGGTTGCTTTTGAAGAATTTAAGCGGTTGAGAGAAGAAGGAATTTGTAGGCGTTCAAATTCCAACTTTGCATCTCCAATAGTGGTTGTTCCCAAACCTGAACCAGGTCAATGGAGGGTTTGTGGTAACTATCGTCTATTGAATTCGGTTACGAAAGGCGATTCGTATCCTCTACCGAACCAGAGTACTTTGCTCAGGGATATAATGGGGTATGAGGTATACTCAACGTTAGATCTGCAGAAAGCGTACTATCAAGTACCTATGGAGGCAGAATCTATACCGCTCACAACAGTGCGATTCCCTGGAGGAGGATCGCATGAATTCTTATGTATGCCTTTTGGGTTGAAGAATGCAAGTCAGACATTCCAGCGTCTGACAGAGGAAGTTATTCAAGACTGTTCATTTGCTAGAGTGTATATAGATGACATCATTATATATTGTCAATCTAGGGAGGAACACCGGGAGCATTTGGACATCGTTTTGTCTAAGCTGGAACATTATGGATTGCTCGAGAAACCAGAAAAGAGTAGGATTGGTTGCTCTACCGTAAAATATCTTGGACACACCATTTCCAAGGATGGAATCAAGCCCGTGAAAGACAAGGTACAAGCAATTAAGGATGTGCCAGAACCTAGAACTGTACGCCAGTTGCGTAGATTTTTGGGCATGATTAGCTACTATCGTCAGTTCATACCAGGTTTAGCTGGAATTTTGGGGTCGCTAACTCGACATTTAGTTCGTGAACGGAGCACGATCAAGAAGTCCTGGCCTATTAATTTTAGCCAAGACGACAAGGAAAAATTCCAGAGGGCCAAAGATCTGTTAAGCCAAATAACCACATTAGCACCTGTGGATTGGGCTAAGCCGTTTGAGCTGGTCACAGATGCTTCTGATGTAGCCATAGGAGCAGTGTTACATCAACGAGAAAATGGTATAGTCAAGCCGATTGGATTCTATAGTCTGAAGCTCCAAGATCGTGAGAAGCGATATGATATGCTTGGAAAGGAGTTACTAGCAGTTTATTCTGCAGTGTTGCATTTTGAGCACTACCTGGATGGACATCAGTTTATGATATTAACTGATCATAAACCGTTGTTGAGTATCCTTGGGAAAGCAAACAGGCTAAATTATTCTCAGCGGGTAAATTCACAAATAACCCGACTCGCAGTATTTGATTTTACCATAAGTCATATCTCAGGAAAAGATAATGTGGTGGCAGACACTCTCAGTAGACCAGACATATCAGATGAAGATATGATTCGTTCAGAGTCACTTGTATGCTCTATTGTATCTTCTAATGATTTTGTCCAGCAATTGATGGAAGCACAAGGTTCTGATCCTTTAGTGGCTGTGTTGGAAAAGAATCCTGTATATACACGCAGGAAGATTGGAGATAAGTGGTTATTATGTGAAATCTCCAGGAGCCAACCTAGACCTTATGTACCGCTAGAATTAAGGTATAAGGTAATTCAGCAGCTACATGAATTCAGTCATCCTTCCATTAAGGCAACTATTAGGATGATCACTGATAGATATGTATGGTGAAAGATGTCGAAAAACATAAGAGATTTGGTAAGGACATGCGCCCAGCGTCAAACTTGTAAGCTTTGGCGACACACTAAAACCGAAGTGAAAACAATTGGTAAACCAGCGGGTCGATTCATGCATGTTCATATTGATATAGTAGAAATGCCGGAGATTTCCGGCCAAAAGTATTTACTCACGATGGTCGATCGGTTCAGTCGTCAGTTTGAGGTAGCAATCCTGAAAGACATGACAGCTCAAGAGGTCTTACTTATGTTCTTGCATAATTGGGTGTCGCGATATGGTGTACCGGTAAGGGTAACTACTGATCGTGGTAGTCAGTTTATGTCTGAACTGTTTATCAGATCATTGAATACAATGGGGATAGAAGTAAGACACACATGTGCTTATAATCCCAGAGCCAATGGGATGGTTGAGAGACTGCACAGGGAGCTGAAGGCTGCATTACGCTGCACCGGTGGATCCAGTTGGATACATGATTTGCCCGTAGTTTTGTTGGCAATGCGAAACAGATACAGAGTTCAGTTAGGAACATCCATAGCAGAACTTGTTTATGGAGAGCCACTGAGGTTACCTGGAGATATTCTAATAGAAACTCCAAGTTGTCTCGATTGGGCCTCTAGTTCAGTAGATTGGTTTGTTGGAGCATTGAGAGATAAAATGAGTCGTTTAGCTCCAACCAAAACTAGAAGTCCAAAGTCTAAATGCTATGTATCTTCAGATTTAAAGCTGGCATCGCATGTATACATAACTAACGAAAACAGACAGAATTGTCTGACTCCATTCTATAAGGGGCCATATAAAGTCAATCATATGACTGAGAAAAATGCATTTATAGAAGTAAATGGCACTGTAGAATGTGTAACACTGGATCGCTGTATTCCACAGTTTATTTGGACGGAGGAGGAGACTGAGGAACAGTATTCACCGAAGTATCCAGAAGTTGAGGCGAGATGTGACTCAGAAATTGGTGAGAAAAATGAAGTGTCGAATAAATATGGTAAAGAAGTAAAGACTAAAACCAAGACAAATGAGAATCAAGAACAATGCTATATGAATATGAAATCTGGTGAAGTACCAGCACAACTTGTTGAAACTCGGTCTGGAAGAGTCATTAAGAAACCGAAGAATGAAGACTACATCATGTATGGTTAATCATCTTAAACATGAGGGTGTATGTGGAGGTTAATTTAATTATTGGACACCAATTAACTCCTCATATAAAAATAAATCAATTTTATTTTGGACATTTGATGTTATCGCTGGTTTCGTAAAACAATATTGTAATTTTTGTTCATATTGTCGAAGTTTTGGACTTGTCTTGTAAAAAGAAAAGAGAGAGATTTGATCTGAGTTTCTGAATTGCATAAGCGGGACACTGCATGGTTCTATCACCGATTACTTTGTGAATAAAAATTTGTAATCTTCTCGTCATTTTGTTGTTTTTAATTATCAGCGGAAAGAACCACAAGTTTGCTTTGGGTAATTTAAGTGAATATTTGTTTCAAGGTCTCAATCATTCCAGTTCAGTAAATTTGTGGACATCAGCGTATCCGCGTAAGCTTACTTAATTAATATAATATATAAATTACAAGTAATTTAATAATATCATGTCTGGTTTATTAAATACTGAGGATATAGAGCAGTTGGCTAGCGGACTTGAGGATTCTAGCTTAAGAGATAGTTCAGAGGAACTTAAGTGTTCCAAGATAGATGATCATTCCGCATATATGGATTTTCCGGGCCTGGCATCCAAGAGACCCCCTTATGGTAGTGACCTAAGGGCCTCTACAAATGTTTTGACCTGACAACACATTTCCATTATTTTATATATTCTTATTTGTTCATTATAACAACGCTTTTGACTTAATCAGTGCATTTGAATGACATCGGATATGAATTGGCATTGATTGGAGATTCGGTGTAGGCTTTACGTTCAAGTAGATATTAAAATATGGGCTCAACATCAGCATCGATTTTTATGAAAGATGAATTATATAATTTTGGTCCGTCGACCATGCTTTCATTGTTAGCTGATCGATTTTTATTTGTGCTAGTTTAAGACCATGTCAAACAATATCAGTCTAGAATAAATTGCGTCAAATAGAGGTTTTTCAAATTTCTTCAATATTCCTAATTTGCATTTGACTAAAACAGCTGGCAATAAAAACAGAATTAAATGAGCAATGGATGCCAAGACGGTGATAAATATTATTTAAATCAAGGTTGCGATAAACACCAGTCCCATTATGTACATACATTTTTCAGTATAAACTAAGCATCGCATAATGTAGAAAAGGCAATTCAGCCAGGGGTTATAGCAACTGATTACAATGCAGATGTGCCTAATTTCGAGTCCTATCCGCGACAAATTCTGGACAGTACGCGATGGGTTCCAAATAGAGACGAAAACGGTCTACTGTATGAATTAAAGTATGTATTAGGTGTTGCGAACCTAGTAACAAATTAGTTCATTTGTGACCAGAAGGATAAACCAAAGACAGCATAATATACTGGATGAATTGCCTTTTCCACATTAAATAATGCTTAACTTATACTGACAAATATATTTGCATAATGGGACAGGAGTTCATATCAAGATCGATACATTGATTTAAACAATAAATTTATAAATCGCATTAATTGACAAAAACTCAATTCATCTGATACACAAAATAAGCCGTCAACTCCAACTCGCAACACGTATTAATCTTATTTCATTTTTAAAACATTTTACTTCGCCAAAATTGTAAGATTTCTTTGATTGACAATTAGTTCAGACTTGCACAGACTGCTAACCGATTATCCTGGCAAACGTGAATACTTATAATTTTGTTCGCATTGCTCCTTCTGCTGTAAAATTCTTTGTTATCTTCACTGAAAATTCACATATTCATTTACTATTTTAAAAGAATCTTTAATAGTGAAAGCGTTAATAACATGCATAGTATCTCATTTCATGTGCAAAGGAAAAAACCCGCTACTTTCATTTGAGTGACTTACGATAAGGCGTCTGTTTACACAAATTTTACCGTTTAAGAAAGTGTCGACATTATATTTAAAGTAGTATACCAAAAGATTTGGACATATCCTGTCCCAGGTCGTAATCAGAGACAGCATATTTTGATATGCTTACAATATATACGGTTTCATTTTAATGAGCGTATTTAAAAACGGTTTTATGGTTTGTGATTGGGAAACTCCTTATTTCTAGTGTAAACGAAGATTTTTAGGCCATCTTGGTTACTTGTCCCTAAAGAGAAGCATATGTGTGTGGTTACAATAAACATGATATTTTCATGATATTTTCCATTATCTGAACAACAGATCGCAAACAGGAACACGAATTAAAAGTTTAACAAAAGACATAATAATATCAATTTCACCTCAGAGCACGAGAAAGACGTTATCTTCTATTCTGATTTTTGTTACACAGAAAGTGTTTAATGGTATATTAAAAAGAAAACGTTACTATAAACCAACATTTTTTGTACATAATTCGAAAAAGCAACTTCGTTCCATTATAATATAAATTTTCAAATTTTCGCGGCTGTGTTTCAATAATTGAGAGACCGATTATTCGAGATTCGAAAGGGGTCGAATATACGAATGCAAAAAATGAGTTAATTTCTAGTGGTTATTATAGGAAATTGCTTGACTCATTTCTTCAGAGAAATCAAAAGAAACAGACGTTTAAAGGACTATAAAATAGCGTAATTTACATTAATACAGATTATACGAGAGACACTGTTACATACACATCTCTTAAAAAAATATTCAGAATTTATACGCATATTAATCACAGCTAAATTACGATTGTTATTTGATGCAACACATTTTCAATTATCTGCAATTAAATGAGAATTGGTCTTTAACATCGACCTTTTACTATACATGCGCAAGTTGTTGGCCAACTCACGTGTACCAATCGAACAGATAGTTAATAACTTGAATAAAAGAGCATTGCAACGTAAACGACGGTTTCAGAGCAAATGATGAATACACTTCTGCAATTTAGCGACAAACTATTGTAAACTTCAACACAGTTTCTCCAGATGTGACATTGAAGATAATTATCAAATGGCATAACAGAAATGAGTTTGACGAGTGTGGAGCTCTGTGGATAAACAATCTAAAGCGTGAATCATACTAACAAGAACAGGATGTTTGAACATTTTGCCAGAATTTGAGGTAATGCAAACATGTTAATTGTCACTTCCTGGTTTTACAAGCTGTTCCCGATCAAAATTTCTGTGCATTTCCTTTTAATAAAGATATATGTATGTATGTATACTATATATATATATATATATATATATATATATATATATATATATATATATATATATATACATATCGTATATTATATAAGAAAAGAGCGACCAGAGAGGTTTCCCGTAGTTTCTGAATGATTCGGCAATTTCCACCTCAAACGAAAACTAAAAGTTTAAGTAGAATACAAAATTATTACCAAATTTACCCCAATGATTCTTTTCTTTTATAATTTAATATTTTGCACGTTAAAAAGAGATTTTTGTTAAATTTAAGTCTATTTTATATTATAAGGTAAGTTAAATAATTATAGCGATTTTGCATCCGCGCTAATTTTACGGAGAATACAAGTGAAATTATTCGATGTGAAGTCTTTAAATTAGTCCAAATGCGGCAATAATTGACGGTGAATCATTAATCGTGAGCAAATACAGCGCAACTAACATACCGTGATAACAGTATAAAGTTACTCTAGTTTATCTAATAAATGAAGAATCTCAATTCCGTAATCATGTTTTTGGCATTGCCTAATATATGATTCCTTTGAAAATTTTACAAGCTCCTGGTGCAAGGAAGTATGCCGCACAATAACCTTAAATCAATGTAAAATCGTAGAAATCCACTAGAAAAAATATATAATGATTGAACATACAATTGTACGAGTTAAAACATAACTCGAAAGCACGTTAATGGTTCAGTTTATGGCTTAAGCAAATTCTAGACCAAATGCTGATCAAGTAAAAATGTGTTTTCTAATTATTTATTAGAAGAATTGTTTCGAAATTTATTGAAACAGACAGATGCCTAAACTGATGTGTTTGGGAATATCAAGTCTCATTTAGATGAAACATAAGAGACTAAAATTACATGGGAAAAACGCTAATCATAACAATGCTAAACTGTCAGTACAAAAACCTTTCCACGAAGCAGGCATCAAGAATGCTGCAAACAATGCGCTCAGTAGAATTTATGATGTTCGTGTGATGGAACATTTCATGTTCCGCCAAAAACAGGGCATTGCAGCTATCATAAATGATTTGACTAATTTTGCTTTTGATATATTTGGAACGCGCTTTGATCCTCGCTTGTCAGTTTGCAAACGTACTTTGATGATGATCATGGAAGGTTCAAAAGGGTCAATGCGTGTGACTGGCGGTAGTTTTGTTAAGTTGTTCGACGATTGGTTAAATACAATGGGATTGGGGTTTACTTTAAGCTCGCAAACATGATTTAGAGAATTGTTACCACCACCCGTGCAATCAATTATTGTTTAATTGTTTTGTCTATATAATTGTGTAGCGAAAGCTACAAAGATCTAATGTTCGTGATTGCATAGAAACTGTGCAGCCGACATTTCCAGTCTACTACAGTGTATGCCAGACTACTATAGTATAGAGCCGCATATATAATTTCACTTTCCATATATATGGATTGCGGTTTGATCCTCACTAGTCAGCTTGCCGTCGTACTCTGATGATGATCATGGAAGGTCGAAACTCGTCAGTGCGTGCGACTGGCGGTAGTTTTGCTATGTTTTTCGACAACTGGTTAAATACAATTGGATTGGTGTTTACTTTAAGCTCGCAAACTTGATTTAAAGAAATTTCTTGACCGTATCGAACGGCAAACCGGTTTTCACATCTTTTTCAGCTTCAACCCTGCAAAATAGTCTAATTGTGCAGAAAGAAATCAAACAGTACTCTTACACTAACGTGATGGCAGAGCGAGCGGAATTGACTATGAAAGAGGCCCTGTAATGTTGTTGCCAGAGGGCTCCTCTTTACTGTTTTGATAAATTACAATAAGTCGAGCGATCTATGCCATTAATACGATTTGTTCCAGCAAACACTGTCATTAAATGCAGATACATCCGCTGGGTGAACCGGTTTCGCCAGAATTCCAAACTCGCAGCACCCTATCCGATACTCATCAATAGTTAAATCCGACCGTATGTGCCAATCAGCAAAAAAACATGTGCCCAACACATTACAAACAACCACTAACTTTGTGGGGTTTATTTCGTGGTGGCTGAAGCAGATTCCAAAACGCTGTACCCAATCAATGAAAGCCAATATCGAGAGGAGAAGGTAGACGTAGAGCATAATACAGTTTTTATGAACATGCCCAACGGACGCCATGCTGTGGCCCTTGATCAAAAAATTAGTAGGCAGAAGCCGTCACCTATGGCACGGTAAGATAATTTATGACAAATATTTGATGCAGAGATATTGTCAATCGCTCTATTTATGGCTGTGGCAAATGCTTGTAAATTACACTGCAGTAACGGTGGCCCTGAAACGCAGATTAATTAGGAGAATACTGGAGAGAGCAGCCTGGCCAAATGCAATAATAATAGATAAAAAACTATAATTTTAATTTTGTTCTAATTGTCTGGGCTTTTTATCTCATAAATCTAATAATAGTTGACAAATAAATTACCAAGTACAACGATGGCATCTAATCATTTTTAAGAGAACTGGCTCGTTTGTTAGCGTAACAGTCTACATGAAGAGGTTAGAAATACTAAGATTTACTTAGATGAACCGTTTATTGCTAATACCGATAGAATCCATTCAAAGGACTAAACGCGTATTGGCGTAAAATATAGTTAGGAAACTGCATCTTTTGTATTTAGCTTCAATAGCAACTTTTCTCACAATTTTTAACTGCTCATTTATGTAAATTATACAGTTTGGAAATATTTAAAGTTGTTGTCTAGATGCATTAATCGCATTGATTTAAGGGCAAATATTTCACGCAGTTTGCCGTCGTACTCTGATGATGATCATGGAAGGTCGAAACGCGTCAGTGCGTTGCGGCTGGCGGTAGTTTTGTTATGTTGTTCGATGACTGGTTAAATACACTGGGATTGGTGTTTACTTCAAGCACGCAAACTTGATTTAAAGAATTGTTACCACCACCCGCGCAATCAATTATTGTTTAAATTGTATTGCCAATATATTTATATGTGGCGAAAGCTGCAAACAGTTAATGTTCGTGACTGCATAGAAATTGTGCAGCCGACATTTCCAGTCAAGTTCAATGTATGCGAGACTGCTAGAGGTGAGAGCCGCATCTCTAAATTTGATTTCCATATATATTCAATGCGGTTTGATCCTCGATAGTCAGTTTGCCGTCGTACTCTGATGATGATCATGGAAGGTCGAAACGCGTCAGTGCGTTGCAGCTGGCGGTAGTTTTGTTATGTTGTTCGATGACTGGTTAAATACAATGGGATTGGTGTTTACTTCAAGCACGCAAACTTGATTTAAAGAACTCTAAAAATGAAATTTGAAATAACTCAATAAATAAAAGATCGCATTTTAATGTAATTATGCAAAGCATTTCTATTCGTATTGAGACAATCCATAATCGCTCGATCATATTGCAAATAAATTGAGTCACCTTCGATTAAACTCCTAGAATTAGAATGAATTAGCAAATTTTGACTTCATAGAATTTGAAATCAATCTCGTAACTCTGGCAGTCTTTCATTTACAAGTAATTTAAATATGCATATATTAACGCCTGTGTAACATTCAGCAGATTGATATCGCCTGTACACTGTAATTAATGAATTAGTGAAGTGCCTTACAGTTGAATTTTTACGTTTATTTTTTAACTTTAAATTTTAAATCGCGTTAGCCTTCTGCTTTAAAATAAACTGTTTGGATATTTATTTAATTTTGATCCTTAATTGAGCATAGCAAATCAAAGAATGTTTAATTTATTTCATTACGGATATTCATATTTGTGTATAACATATATTTTAAATTTCAATTTGTCATGGAATACAATATTCGCTATTTCCGATGTATTCAACAGCTTTAATGTTTAGGTAGAATTTAATTAACTTGTACTAGCACTTTCTTGACCATTTGGATGTCTATTACGCTATAATAATAGTTTTAACGAACTAAAATTCAAGTCCATAATGAACTTCATTTTCCAATCTTTTCGATTTCCATCTGCATGTCCAGTATAGGAAGGTAAATTTTAAATACATCCATGCGTTAGAGTAAACAGCGGACAATAATTAAATATTTACCGATAAAATAGTATCACATTTTAACGTTGTCAGAGGAGCCAGTTCTATGGGATTAGAGTTAGCAGGCATATCACATTCTAACTTGACAAATGTTTTCGTTCATAGTTTATTCTCATAATTTCATAAAATCGTAATACAACAAAATAACTGAATCGAATCGCTTTTGGTGACCTGTACAATTCGATTTCAATCACAACTATAATAATCCATTTAAACCTTGCCTCAGCAAATTGACGTTGACCACGCAGATTTGAACGTCTGAAATTAGTTGCAAAATTGAAAATTAAATATATGTGGAAACAGTCCAGATAAAGATAGCGATAATACGAACTATGTGCAAAGACAAATGGGTGTGGTCTCATCAAATTTTGCTGAGATAATGCGAGTTTAAAAACTCGACTATACGTTTATGTCTAAATTATGCCAGTAAAAAGGAACGCCTAGATGATATTAAAATTATAATTTATTCAACATATTTCGATAAAATTTGCGTAATGTATTGCTATGCTGGCGGCAAAATATGATGCCTCAAATCCAGTAAAAGCTAGTACGCATCATTTAGATGATGTAGAATATCAAAATATGCATAAACTAGACAGTAAAGAAATAACATATCAATTCAAAATAAAAAATGTGCCAGAATTTAACAGAAGTAAAATAAAATTTCGCAATTTACCGTCTTTTCACAATTGTGAAAAGAAAGCCTGTTTAATATACGTGCACACAAAAATGGGTGAGGCATTTTAATTTCAGCTCGCTCTCATTTAACAGAAAACCTCACTTTATTTAAAAACCTCACCCTTCAATTTTACTGTTAGCATAGCATGTCTTATTTTTTTGAAATTCACATTTATGATTGGGCTGTCATAATTATTTGATTAAAGACTTTGGCGGCATAATACATATACGCACAATAGATAAACTGATTCGAGGGCCAGATTAAAAAAAATATCCGTATATTCTTTACGCATTTTTGTTTAATTGGAAACAGGAATGTGATATGGAAGATGAGAAGGAACATTTTTACTGCTCAAACTTGATTAATATTTGATATGTATTCTTATATACATATTAATTATAAATAGAGAGCGATTTGGCCTATTAAAAAATAATTAAAATAAAACCATAACAGTTTAATTAGCTTGATCAATTAATGAATGTCATTACAATAAGTAATCAGAAACTATTCTTCTACTATTGAGATCAAACTTGTCTGAGGTGTGAGTGGCATCGTAATGGAAATGTTAAACATCTTTACATCAAGTTTGCGAGCTTGAAGTAATCACCAATCCCATTGCATTTAACTCGTCGTCGAACAACATAGCAAAATTATCGCCAGTCGCACGCACTGACGCGTTTCGACCTTCCATGATCACCATCAGAGTACGACGGCAAACTGACTAGCGAGGATCAAATCGCTTGGCATATATAGGAAAGCAATATAAGATAAGCGTCTCTCCTATCTAGTAGCCTTGCATACATTGTAAGTAGCAGGAAATGTCGGCTACACAATTTCTATGCAGTCACAAACATTATCCGTTTCGCCATACACATATATAGACACTATAATTAAACAATAATTGATTGCGCAGGTGGTGGTAACAATTCTTTAAATCAATTTTGCGAGCTTGAAATAAAAAATGCTGTCCCATTGTATTTAACTAGTCGTCGAAAAAACAACAAAACTACCGCCAATCGCACGCACTGACGCGTTTCGACCTTCCATAATCACCATCAGAGTATGACGGCAAACTAACTAGCGCGGATCAAACCGTAGGTCGAAACGGGTCAGTACGTGGGAATTGCGGTAGTTTCCTTTTGTTGCATATACATGGAAGGCAATATTAGGTATGCGGTTTCATCTGATTATGACGGCAAACTGACTAGCGATGTTCATGGAGGGTCGAAACGCGTCAGTACGTGGGAATAGCGGTAGTTTTTTTATGTTGTTCGTAAACTTGATTTCAAAATTTTTTACCACCACCCGTGCAATCAACTAATGTTTAATTTTATTGTCTATATATATTTGTGTGGCGAAAGATAAAAAACAGTTAGTGTTTGTGACTACATAGACATTGTGCAGCCAACTTTTCTTGTCACGTACAATTTATGCAAGACTAATAGAGATGAAAGTCTCATATCTAATATTTCTTTCCATATATATGCATTGCAGTATGGACCTCGCAAGGCAGTTTGCCGTCGTTCTCTGATAATGATCATAGAAAATCAAAACTCGTCATTGCGTTGCGACTGGCGGTAGTTTTGTTGTTCGACGACTGGTTAAATACAATGGGATTTGCGTTTACTTGAAGCTCGCAACTTTTATTTTAAAAAATTGTTACCATCACCCGCGCAATCAATTATTACTTAATTGTTAATCATCTTGTTAATATCACTCTGTAATAAATTGGAAATCAATATTTACATTTGAAAATAATTGCCATCAACACAATTTTCTTAAGTGGCATGGAATCTCAATCCGTACTAATGTGCATGAAATTGCAAAATAAATGTTACAAAATAAAAAAATTAGCATAGAAATTTAACACATCGATAATGTTTATACAATGTCGATTTCATGCCTGACATTAAAACTGAGTGAATTAAAAGCAAAAAAAACCACAAGAGTCAAGATTAAGTTTCCTGAGACCACAAAGAATTTTCCAACTATAATATGTTCCGAAGTTACTTCAATCCACTGACATATTTTCCAATCAATATCATCTATTATTTAACTAACGCAAATTATCATCGATGTTTACCTTGTCTTCCTAAGCATCTGCACTACATTTACCGATGTAGAGTAAGTGCAAACACCAAATTCCAACAAAATAGAAGCACATTCAGGAAATCAATTAATCTATGTTTTTGCAGGTGGCGATTAAATTTGCATGAGTTACTTTTGCAGACCTGCAATTATCATCAATCCCATTTTTTATGAGTGGTCCTATTTAGCATGACTACAGTGCTTTACACATGGTTGTCTGTTTTCTATTCTTGGTTCTTATCGAAGCATGAATTATAAACGATTAATGATAATTTAAGCGCAATAAATTCAAATATTCTGGGAAATCTGATATGCTGCTTTTACCAATGTCAGTCTCATACCAACTGGACACGTATTTAATTTAAGCTGCATAATATCTATTTAATTATAATAACAATGTTTCTGCCTCATTCGAGAAACTCATTAAATTTATTCACTTTATTAATCAGGCAATTGAATCAAGTAAGCGGACTTCTGTAAATCAAAAAATCAATGTCTTATCGGTCGCAAATCATACAAAAATTGCTGTTATTAGTTGTTAATTTTTCGTTTCAGCCTCATATAATACTAGGATTAAATGCTGATGCGTGTATTAAATTTTTTAAACACGACATGGAACTCCCACACTTCATCCTTTTACACACATTTTAAATAACTGCAAGTTTGGTTGCACCATTTCTGGACTGTTCACATAACCAGATAATAAATGATACCAAAGTGATTAATGTCAAGAAAATGGACAATGACTGAAACAACGAAAGAACAGGCATATCACAGCCTACGCTGCGTTTATCGCTTTACTGCTAGTGAAATATCGGCAGTCTAAGTTAAACTAATGTGCACGATTAGAGAAAAACAACGAGTGACATAATAAGCATTGTTTCATCTAAATCCTACTTCATTTTGAGAGCCGCATATCTAAGTTTGCTTTCCATATATATGCAATACCGTTTGATTCTCGCTATTCAGTTTTCCGTGGTACTCTGATGATGACCATGGAAGGTTGAAACGCGTCAGTGCGTGCAACTGGCGGTAGTTTTGCTATCTTGTTCGATGACTGGTTAAATACAATGCACTTGGTGTTTACTTCAAGCTCTCAAACTTTATTTAATTATTTTTTTACAACCACCCACGCAATCATTGATTGTTTCATTACTTTTTTGAGTTAAGTTTGTTTTATCTGACGCGTAAACAAATAGTTGCTCAAACCATCGCCAGTGCCGATCACAACATGTGCTGGACATAATAAACTATAAAATGTTCTATTCAAGTAAAATGCATCAAAGACGAAGAAGAGTTTGAGCTATACTTTATGTATGTTTTTTGGTTTGATCCCCGTTAGTCAAATTGACGTCTTGCTCTGTAAATGATCATGAATAGTCGAAACGCCTAATTAAGCTTGAATGACGTTAGTTTCACTGTGTTTTGCGTAAGGTTAAAACTTGGATTAGCTTTGATTTAAATTTTAAGGTGCGGATTAAAGAGCTGTTATCTACAACCACGTTATCATTACTGTGCCAATTGAGTCTTTTAAGCGTGTAAAACGCCTAAGCATATTTTTATTTCGTGATTGAATAGAAATTCTGTAGCCGTAACTTCTAATCAAGTACAATATGTGCAGAACTATGGTGAATGACGGCCAAAATTCTGACTTCATACCTTAATTCTCAATATTCATTTTGTCATCAATCTGTGGCGATTATCATGGAGGGACGAATTTCTTTGGTGCATATGACTGATACTAGTATTTTGATATTGTGAGACTGGCTAGGTAGTATGAGAGTCGAATTTAGTCCAAGCTCGAAAACTTGATTTGTAGAAGGTAAATTTTTGGCCAATCATTTATATCAATAAAAATATAATTACCTGCCAATATCAGTTTTGTTAACCAAGCTATATTAACATGGGAACTATTAAGTTAGACGCACTTGCTAAATGATTTACAATCGACTCATCTAAAATCATTTTAATTTTAAATAGTGCAAAGGTTCCGGTCAGCAGCAGTCAACTTTGCATAAAAAATCAATACTCCTGAACAACCAACGGAAGGTAATAAAAAAGCAAAGATATTTAGATATTAGCTTTAAAATTCAATAGTTGATACGCAATACTCCTCTCTGAACTAACAGCTTTACAATATTCACATTGGATGAATAAATTGTCCTTTAACAACCAACAAAAACAAATAGCATGCAGCCAAATTTAGTACACATTGCATTACTGGACAACATTTGCTCTATTATCAGATAAATTTAACAAGAAATTTTTAAAGTTACCAGGTTTAATGATTTCCCAAAACTGTACTCTTCCACCACGCATAACATAGGCCAATGGACCTGAACACTTTATAAACTGACAGAAAAGGTACCAGTATTTTAAGAAGTCGGATGTTTTGTGCAACAGATTTTATTATATCCTGCTAGTTTTCCGAAATTACCGCTGAATGTATTGCCCTTTCTAAATCTCAATTAATTTTCCGGTTTCCGTTTATACCGGCAGATATGCAATGCTTTCAGTACTGCACGAAAAATTGTAAATTAAAGAGCCCGGGAGTAACTTAATATTCTCTATGATTCTTAAAATAATAAGATAGCAACGGTATGAGGATATTTTAGTTTAATTATAAATTTTTCTAAATTTATTTTCGTGAAAGATATTAAATCTCAAATTGTGCTGACTAAGTTATCATAGCTACGGACATTTACGGATCCCTATCAACGCGTATATCGGTGATGTATGTCAAGCTGTCATATTTAAATATCCGTATAAGTTCTATATAATCTTGACATAATAATTGTAATTAAATTCAAAAATTTTCGGAACTATTGCAAACAACACGGATTTAAATACTTTCAAAATTTTCTAGATTATATTTTTAATAGGTCAGTTTAAAAGTTAAATATGGCTTCCTGTTAAGATTCTTTATATTATACATATTAATTTAGATATTTGTCTCTACAAGATGCGTTTGATTGTTATTTATTATAAATAACCATCATTGGGGATTGTGCAATACTGTTGGTTTTAAGTTTTATGTGCTTTGTGAGTTTTTGGGCTATGTTATCGCCGAAAGATTTTGCTACAGTTTCTTATACAACTTAGGCCTTTGAGGAGTGAAACGAAAATTCTTGTCGAAACCTGCAAAAGTTTTGGGTAACTTAATGCTTTATTACAGCCCACATATTATGTTGTAGGATAGAACTTATGTAGTTAGCTCCACAATATTTCATTGATTTGAACTAGTATTAGTAGCAGAAACAATATTGACTATGATTGTAATATTATTGTTACTATTATTATGATTATTATTACTATTATTATTATTATTATTATTATTATTATTATTATTATTATTATTATTATTATTATAATAAATAGAAATAGGACAATTTTTAATAATAAAATTTGCGGTATTAGTACAATTATTAGTAGTTATAGTAATAGTATCAGTTACAGTAGTATTTGTAATAATAAAAGTAAAAGCAGTAGTAGTAATTATAGTAGTAGTACAATTTGTAGTTAAAAAAATTGGCGGTGTCATTTTTACTAATAGTAGTAATAATAATCGTAGAAATGACTGTTGTAGCAGTTATAGTAGAAGAAGCAGTTGTAGTTTTAGTATTGGCATTATTATTACCAACTGCGTTAGTTGTAGTAGTAGTAGTAATAATAGTAATAGTAGTAGTAGTAGTAGTATTATTAGTAGTAGTAGTAGTAGTGTTAATAGTAGTATTAGTAGTAGCAGGTAGTAGTAGTAGTAGTAGTAGTAGTAGTAGTAGTAGTAGTAGTAAAAGTAGATGTGTTAAAATATGCGTTATTAGTAAAATTGTTAGTAGAAATAACAATTGTATAAGAGGCAGTAGTATTATTATTAATAGTAGTAAAAGTGGAATTACAAGTAGCAGTAATACAATTTGCTGTATTAGTAATAGTAGAAATAATTGTAGCAGTAGCTTTTACATTAGAAGTGATATCAGTAGTAGCACTAGTAGTAATAATTATAATATTAATAGTACAAGAAATAGTAATAAAATTTACCGTTTTAGCATTTAAAGTAATAGAATCAATAATAGTAGCAGTGGCAGTAGTAGAAGTAGTAGAAGGAGCAGTAGTTGTAGCAGTACTACAAGCTATTTTAATAGTATTTGTATTAGTAATACCACTACTAGTAGTAGCAATATTAGTATTAGTACTAGCAGTAGTAATTAAAGTGGCGGTCTTAGTAACAGTAGTAGTAATAACAATTATAGCAATGGTAATATAATTTTTAGTACTAGTTGTAGTAGTTGTAATATAAGTAGTAGTATTAGTAGTAGTAGTTTTATCTGTAGGTGTAAAAGTTTAATTAGTAAGATTTTCTGTATTAATATTATTAATAGTAGTAGTTATAATAGTAGTAGTGTCAGTAGTTGTATTATTAGTAGTAATTACAATTAAAAAGTATCAGTGGCAATAGTATTGGTAGTATTTGTATTAGTAAGAATGTGCCTAGTAGTAAAAATAATAAGAGTAGCAGTGTAATTTAATTAGTAGTATTATTATAATTTATAGTGGTAGTAATGTAGTAGAATAAAAAATGTAATAATTATATTTTACTGCATTATTATTAGTAGCTCCCATTACACATTATTAGTGACATTAGTGTTTTATTAGTTACATTGTGGTACTAAAGAATAAATTATAATAGTAGTGGTAAAAGAAGCAATAAAAATTTGATGCATGCGCTAATTGTAGTAGTATTATTTATAGGCAAGCGACAGTACAGTAGTAGGGCTAGGGATTAGTTATGGTTGAAGTATAACAAGTAGTAGTAATAAATTTGCGGTTTTAGTATTAGTAGTAAATGTAATGATAATAGTAGCAATAGTAGTAGTAGAAGTAGCATCAGTAGTAGCAGTAGTAGTTATTTTAGTAGTAGTATTTGTTTTAGTAGTAGTAATAATAGTAGTATTTGTATTAGGATATGAATAATTTGTAAAGAAGAACTAATGATAAAAAAAATTCTTATATTGCACCTATGCGTGTAGTTGTAGATAGAAATGTTTATTCGTACTATATAAATCGCAATGTGATCCCCGATATATTTTTTTAATAGAAACTGCTGAAAAATAACCAGTTATTTTTCAATGCAACCCTTAAAACACATCTCATTACTAATTCGGTAGACAAGGCTTCTCCGATTCAAGCATCATGTCTTTCCTATTTTCTTAAGCAATGAAAACTAAAAAATCTTTTGTATTTCTGGAAAGCACACCAATTAGCAAACATTAACAGGTATAGAAATTGCTTGGAAATGAAATTAGGAAAGGTCCAGTTAGGTATATTTAATACGTCAAATTCGGGCTCCATGTCCGTTAACGCTGTTCTTGTATGCATAAAAGCGAACGTTATTATTAACTCACAGCGCATTGTATATAACGAACGTTTTTCACTTCTTGAATTTACTAAGTATCAAAAAACATTATCTAGTTCAATTTCGTGTGAGGTTGCACTAAGATAGTACCCTATTACTTGCGTGCATGCGCCAGGCTATTTAACACACGAGGTTTAGCTGCAAAGTTATTTCTGTCAAGATAAATACCGTCTGGTTAATCCGTCAACCGCAGTCCATATTAAGTTAGTAATAATAATTAGTGAAGATATGTTGGTAATATTAGAAGTTTGACCGCTTTACTTGTGTACCGTCAAGATCATTTGTGAATCGTTGCTAGTTTATATTAGAATAATGTTAATTCTGTATAGATTATAATTATATATATATATATATATATATATATATATATATATATATATATATATACTTCCTGTTTAAATTCGAAGAGCGGTTTTTTTAATTTACCTATTATAAGACGCCTCGCAGACTCATAACAGCGTAGATTTATTCATAATGGATTATATACAAAAAATTGAGAACATGTTAAGCCATAGAACATTTTTTCTTGCTTTCACAAAGTCTATACAATGATAAAGAACAAGTTTAGATAAAAGTAATAAGTTACATTAAAACCTTGATTCTCTCTAAATTATTTAATTAGAAACTCATACCAGAAGGATCACCTTCTACAACCACACATAAAACACATAGTTTGTCATACTAGACACAAAATGTCAATAATTATTTATCTTCTCTGCGAATTGGCCATAATTTACATTCGCAAACTTGAACATTGCGTGAGTTTTAAACAAATTCGGCTGCTGTCATATCTTAGTTTGCAAGCCAGTCAAGGTAGAGTTGATCAACGCAATTTAATATCGTCATTTGGCGATATATCTTTACTTGAAAACATTCTAGTTTAGAATGTAATGGCGTTTTATTTAAAACTGTATACATAATCAGGCTTCTATCTATGGTTCTACACCAAACATTACGCAAATCTATATTGTTATACAAGGCAGATGGGCAATGTTGCTTCCAGTGAAAGCAATCGTATACATGCACATTGTTTATCAATAGGAAGTCACACATTCCCGCTATTAGTGGGAGTTCTGCGAAAGATTTTAAACAATCTTGAATAAGTGATGGCATCAATAATAGTGCTCCAAAATATACACTAAGCTGATGAATGAGTCCTAGATCTGATAAGCAAAGTGCACATTAAAAGAAAAAATCTACTCGCGAGAAAACGTAAAAAAGTAGACAGTCTAGCGTTTGTAAATGTACCAGTTTAAAAGTTATTTATGGAAATTAAAAACGAACATTCATGATAGCCCATCGTTGTCTATACAGTGGATTTGTGCAATTGCTTTATAAACTGGAAGATATTCACTGTTTTTTCTCCGGCATTGTAAACCTAGTCAGTCAGAATGGAAATTCAGATAAAGACAGTAAGGCAAAAATCGTCTAATTTATAATAAATATCATTAGCAAGTGATTCATAAAATTGCTTAAAGGGATTTAAAAATAATAAAAAAATACTGCTGGATTAGAATGGAACATAGTCTGCCTGAACAATTCACTTAAGAGAGCCGATGCCCCTCGGGTAACAAAAATTTCCGTGGAAGCGGTTTTAACACAATCAATCCTTTCAACTAAATTTTGCACAATCCATATCGTAACGTATTTAAATTTATCAGCCCTAAAGTCTAACAGTCAGTAATTATGTTACAAGGGCCGAGCTATTAGCTGAAACAAGATAAAAATAGACTTATTATCGCCTTTTACTAATATGGTCATTCATTTGTTAGGTAACATTCTTTTCTGACCTTTATTTATATTAAATTCATATTTTTTTATTAATATTTTAATTTACTTACCTTGTGATCTCTTACCATGATATGATGCATCTTCTGGTGATTTCAATAATTTATTACCAATCTAATCACTGGGGTCAGCTTTAATTACTTAATTTCACATGTTAAGAAGTAAAAAATTAGTCTGATGCGTAAATATGTAAAATTAAAATGCATTCAATTCTGCTCCTTTTATATGGATGTATGCGTCTTTATGACGCGCGCATAATTAATGAAAATGCAGGCTTAAATGAAATTTCACACATGCTAAATTTGTTCGTCTTTATTTTGTATCATAAGCTGGAAAGTGATGCTGATAGACGAAAATGAGCACGGAGAAGAATGGATCCGGTGATTTTGCCACAATTAATATTTCAGAAATAATTTTTTAAATGTATTATTTTTTCCCATGGAAATAGTATTATAAATTGCATGACATTTCGCGATGAAAAAAGTAATATAGGTTTAATAAAGTATTTAGATTCTGCACGGATTTGGATAATTGTTAGTGGAAGTAGGGCAGAGTTCTTTAGAGAAAGTCGAATTTCACATTTTAGATGATTGGCGAAGTTGAAAGTAACGGCGCAATTCCAACTTCACTTGGCATCACCAGAGTAAGACTGAAAATTATATATTTAGATTAGCAACGGTATATATTTTAAAATTTTAAAAGAAACGAAGATTCTACACTTCCTGTTAATAGTCGAAAATTTGCTATTACAACAAGAGATCAGTTACCGCAAAGAATTTAATTCTAATTAATCAAATGTAACATTTTACCTTTTCTTTAAGTTGACACAAATAGGCTATTATAATAAGCGCTA